>CAXHSM010001235.1:1072879-1110196 GCA_964019185.1 Maratus speculifer | reverse complement strand
AAAGTTTTCATGTTAAGAAATATGTTTTAGTTTCTAATCTAATTGTGCATGAATTATTTGGATACTACTCTGTTATCCCGTCGACCCATTTCGCCAAATAATACAAATCGCCAAACTAATAGCCAAATTAAACATATTGAAATAATTTTTATTTTAAATAATGAAAAAACAAATATTTAGTAGAATATTAATAAAAATACGAATAAGAAGTCAAATTAAAAATAACTTAATGACATTTTAAAAATGTGAATCATATTTAATGTTATTGAATGTGATATTCATGATCATCCATTATTGGCATATAACCTTATAGTTTGGCAATAATTTTTTGGTCAACGGGATAACCTAGTAGTACCATTATTTATTATTGACAGTAAGTTGACTATTTTGAAATATTGTATAATGTATCAAAAATATTGTGATATTGATGAACCCTACTAAGGAACACAGTTTTGGAGGAAATAAAACAACAGAAATCAGCTATTGATGGACAGAAATAGAGAAATTCAGGTCTGGTGGATGTATGATATTTTAATAGATCAGACAAGCATAATGACAGATTGAGTCTAGCTGCTTTCTTTTCATATTTTGATTATTAAACATGTTATAGTTAGAAAAAATCACAAAAACAAAAAGAAATCACTCAAAAAATAGCCTTTTACTTTTTTTTCTCCAAAGAAAAAGTTTTTCAGAAATCTTGAATTTGCTAAGTTCATAAAGAATGAAGATTCCACCACCATAACCCCCTCCATCCTCCCTATTGGTGCCTGTGATGGTAATTATTGTATCCTCTTGATCATTTCTATCAACACTTTAAATTTCTTGATTGAATTTTTAAGCACTCTGCTTAGCATAATTGTAAATGCTCAAAAATTAGATAGCAAACTATTGCAATTAATTTTTAAACTGGAAGCCAGACAACTTCCTTTTACTTTGGAGGAAGTAAAACAACAAAAGTACATATACAATTCATATTAATTAGAGATTCATATTACATAACCTTGTTAGTCCTGAGACAAATATTGTGTGCGACTACAAAAACCAGTTTACAATTATTATAAAACACCTCCAAAGATGCATCTGTCTGTATATCGATGATTCTTATATGCACACCTTTATTAAAAATGTCTGGATGTAATTTTAACAAGGTAAAACATGTCAAACTTTAACAAAAAAAAAATATTTACAAAGGAAATATTTCATTGACTTATAATAAATCTACACAGGGGCGTAAACCACTCTTGTCGCGTAGGGGGGTGTAGGCTCATAAATTTCCGACTTTCAAGAAGGAAAATTTCCGAGTACTATGGCCAACATGAGGACTAATATATGTACTATATATATATATATATATATATATACATATACATATATATTCATAGATATATATACATATACATATATATTCATAGATATATATACATTAATATATATATTGCAATTCTCAAGATAATTATGACTTAGTGTATCGAGATAGTCAAATAATCTTATATTATGCTATTATTAGTCTTATATAACAATATATTTTCCCCATTAGTAGACGATCTCCTGATGAAATAATCGTACCACCCGAGAGGAACATGGGTAGTGCATAATATGAATAAGCAGTCGCAGGGCTTTCCAACGATGTAACACACGAAAGGTGTCGGCTAAATTTAGAAAAGCGGTGACTTGTGAGGACTAAGTGGTATCCAACGATATACCACAAGAGAGATGTAGACCAAATTTAGGAAATATTTTCCCTCCCAAAGTAGACTCTTCCTCTAACTGTGAAATTTTCATATATCATAAATAATATTTATCGGAGGGCCCTGTAAAAAAATCCGATCTTAAATGATAAAATGCTACAGTTTAAAAAAAAAGATCGAAAATTGTCCACGGTCGGGAAATTGGAGGGGGTCAGGGGGAGGGGAGAAAGGTTTATAATATGAAAGAGTGATCTGAGGGCTCTCTTATGATACGCCACATGGTCCAAAAAGTATGGAATTTTTCCACCCCCACTTTAACCCCCTCGGGAGTGGAAATTTATAGATATTGCTGAAACACTTATTTAATGTGTTTTTAATAATTTTATTTTCTGCCGTTTCATGCTATTATAAAGAAAAACTGCTCAGATGTGCCAAATGTCCTAAATTTTTCGACCCCCCCCCCCTTTTAACCCCTTGAGAGGGGATTTCGAAAATCGTTGGATTATGTGTTTAATAACATTTTTAGTAGATTTATTTACTGGAATTTCACGCTCCAACCTTAAATGTTTGCTGAGATATGGTAAGTTGTTCCAAAATTTTTGACCCCGTCCCGCCGCTTGTCCCTCTTAGGGGGGGGGGGTAATTTCAAAAATTCCATCTTAGTGGACAGGTACATCATAAGAAGTATTTTCTCTCCAATTTTCATGGTTCTACATTCAATATTTTGGGCCGAACGTTGATTATCAGTCAGTCAGGACAAACTATTTTATATATGTATAGATATCTCTACTAGCTGACTCGCCAGCCGTTGCCCAGCCATTAGATAAAATATATACTAGATATATCATATAAATATATTAGATGCATTATATAGATAAATAACAAATTATTAAAGCAAAGTATGTAAGTTTTCAGGTGCGAATTCATTGTGTTTTCAAATTATACTCAAATTATTCTTAAAAAAAAATAATAAATAAATAAGGCAATTAAATAGAGCCAACAGTTTGCTGTCGCCGTATGAAAACATGCACAAAATACAAAACAAAAAAACGAAATGCATAAGTCAAAAGTAAAATTCTTGTTTCTCTGCAACCCCCCTTCCCCTACACACACACACAGGAACCAAGCTCAAAAAAAAAAAAAAAAAAAAAAAAAAAAAAATGTATCATTAAAAAATTTCAAATTGCAAAAGAGGTTTAAAGATCGATTTAATCATCAATTAGCTTTAAACAATCAAAAGTTGCGTCATTTTATCTTCTCCTTCATTAAATTTTGATCTATACACACACTCACATACACAAAAAAAAATCTATGTACAAAATAATAATCATATTATTACGCAGTGAGACAAAATTATTATATCTGGTACTATAACAAAGTTTTAAAAATATAGAATATTTTACATATATTGACATTTGAACTTCAAAAAATAAATTAACTTTCTTAGTATTAATGAAATAATATTGATAAAATATAAAAAGATCCATAGTACAGTTTTAACTTCATGCACAATACTAAATACATTGACTTGCGAATTGTAAAATAGTTGGCAAAAAAGAAAGCAAATATATTGAAAGAAAAAAATTAGTTAAAAATAATAATAACTTCATGAAATTTAAATAATAACTAGCTTGTCATCTCCAGTTTGAAACAAAACTAGCAAATAGTTCGGGAATTGCGATACAAACTGTTAAAAAAAGTTAATATATATCGAATAACAGTACATTTTTACAAGTTATTAAATAATTTATCTCCCCTCAATAAATAAGTAAATAAATAAATAAATCTATTATTAAATATGAAAACAATAGTTATTTACACATTTTATATATCTAAAATATTCTGTAATAAAGTAATTTACTTACTTCAAAAGGTTTTTTTGGAACTCCAGCAATGCAAAACGGTATACGTATATGGGCTGAAATTTTATCAGCATATTTTTGTTTATTATGCGTGTTCCTGTAATCATTATCGAAAATAGAATTACGTAACGCAGATTGTACTTTTTTGTCTCTTACATTTAGGTGAGGACATAACTGATGCAAAAATATTGAATTATTAACCAAATACCAAAATATTCTCGCATCAACATTTTGTAATTGAATGATTTCGTACTATGAGCTTGAATACTAACGGTTGTTTAAACAAAGAGTTAATGCAGGTACTGCTTGTTTTATAATTGACACATAGGACAGGAAGTTCAGCGCCCAGTTGTCTAGGTGCCCAAGGTTTACTTTGAAGAGAAAAAAAATGTTTTATCTTTCTATTTTTCAGAAGCCAGTTAAAATCTCTAGCTGTTTTTGTTTTTTTTTTAAATTTGTTTGCTTGAGGAATATTTTAGAGACAAAAATTTGTCAAAAATACGGGATTTCTTAATATAAGTTTTAATTCTTTCTAACGACAAACTTTAAAACAGCGTAACAACTTGATGTTACCCCTTATTTTTCGGACTAAACGAAATGGAGTAGTATGTAGTATTAATAAAAATATTTAAAAAAAAATGAATACAATTGATTCAAAAAAAAAAAAAAAAAAAAAAAAAAAAAAACGAACGTATTATTTCTGAAAGAAATATACTCGTATACTGTAAAATATTCATATTATTTCGAGATAAAAATTCAAAGTATTTGAGTATTTTCAATTTTCATCCTATATTATATATATTTCTTAAGCACTTTTTTAAATCAATCCAAAATTACGTAAAAAGGTAAATAAAAACAGTTTCACATTTTTAATTATATATTTTTTAATACAATAAAAAGAAAACACAATATTAGTTAGTAGGAAAAAATAAAACCATAATTATTTTCAATTAAAGGTAAAATTTGTATAGAGTGGAAAACATCCAGATTTCGATATGGAAAAATATTAAATATTTGTATTTCAGTTTTGAATTTTCATCGGATACCATTTAAATTCCGTGATACATATTTCTAACTAAATTTAAAGTTTAGATAAAAAAAAAAAAAAAAAAAAAAAAAAAAAAAATAGGAGTTTCTTCACTTCAATCAGTATAGCTTAAAATTTCGAGACTAAACTAAAAACTTTCCTGTAGTAAATAAATACAGGTGGATTTCGATATTTCGAAGTCAAAAGGCACAGAAAAAAAAATCGGAATATTAAGGTTTTACTTAAAATACCACAGTTACAAATAACATTAACATTGCTACAATATGTACATAAATATTTTTTTTTCGTCATACCGAGGTTTCCGAGTACACAATATTTGACAAATCAAAATTTTTCTGATTAGTTTTATCAAAAAAAAAAAAACAAAAAAAACAAAAAAAAAATCTTATATATTGATAATTTATAATAATTAGTAAATTAAACTAATTAATAAATTATCAATTAGTTCAATTAATTAGTTCCGGTTAAGAATAAGTTTATGTTTTCTTCGTTATAAATTGTTTTTTCTTATTAGAAACTACAAGGGGAAATAAATCCGACTAAGAATAAAATTTTATAGGTTTTCTTCGATCTAACTTGTTTTTCTTATTTAATTCAAAACTACAAAAATATTTCTCCAATTCATAAATATTTATAGATTAATACCTTTTTTTTTCGGCTAAACATACTTTTTTCCGATCGAACAAGAATTTTTCCGACTGACTTTTCCGTTTTTCCAATTTATAAATTTTTATGGGTTAATACGTAATATTATTTTTTCCGACTAAACATGCCTTTTCTGATGGAACGGAAAAATTTCCGAATGATATTTTTTGTTTTTTCAATTTATAAGTTTTTATAGTTTAATACCATTTTTTTCCGATCGGACAAGAAATTTTCCGACTGATTTTTCCGTTTTTCCAATTTATAAGCTTTTAGAGGTTAATACGTAATACTGTTTTTTCCGACTAAACATGCCTTTTCCGATGGAACGGGAAATTTTCCGAATGTTATTTTCGTTTTTCCAAATTAGAAGTTTTTATAGGTTAATATAATTTTTTTCCGATTGACTTTTCCGTTTTTCCAATTTATAAATTTTTATAGGTTAATACGTAATACTGTTCTTTCCGACTAAACATGCTTTTTTTCCGATGGAAACGAAAAATTTTCTGAATGATATTTTAGTTTTTCCAATTTATAAGTTTTTATAAGTTAATGTCATTTTTTCTAATCGAACAAGAGTTTTTCCGACTGATTTTTCCATTTTTCTAATTTATAAGTTTTTATAGGGTAATACATAATGCTATTTTTTCCGACTTTCCGATTAAACGGTAAATTTTCCGAATGATATTTCCGTTTTTCCAGTTTATAAGTTTTTATAGGTTAATACTATTTTTTCCGACTAAAGATACTTTTTCCGATCGATCTGGTAATTTTCCGACTGATTTCTTCTGGGGGGGTGCTGCACCCCCCCAACCCCCCCCCGGGATTTACGCCCCTGAATCTACAAAATTATTTACAAAAGAAAATGCATAATATTAGTTAGTTTAACCCCCATATACATATTTTTTTAAGCTAAACTTAACAAAATACTATTTCTATCGAACTCAGTTGTCCAAATTATAAAAATTAAACTTTAATCGCAGTGTAAGCAGTAAAACATAATAAAGATCTGTCTTTATGACAGAGTTATCAATTATGGCTCTGATGTTTTGTATTCTAAAATAGAAAACAGCAAAATTTATTCCACTTTGACTTAATCATAGATTTTTCCCCCATGAAATGTAAACTGACATCATTTTCACCATCTCAAAACTTACATATGCGGGACTCTCATATTCGTAACCACCTTTTAAAAAAATGGTATCCCGATTTGATCACTTTAAAATCATTTAAATTAGAAAATTAAAGTCTTGATTGCTATTAGCTGGAAATAGATACTAAGCTATTCATATTCTTTTAAGTGTAAATGAAAATTTGTGAAATAATCTGCATGCAAAAAATACGATAGAAAATATTCCTGTAACATCATATGAGATAAAATTAATTAAAAATCATTTAATTGATGAATAAAAAATAAATATAGACAAATTTCATCAGGTTTTATAAAAGACGATATATTTGAAATAGCACTGATTTTAATTACAAAATATTCCACATTTATTAGAAAATAGCAACAAAAAGATATGATAATCTTTTTTTTCCTTTTACTTTTAAAAGAAATTGAATTCTTTTGTTGCTATGATTACAAAAACAATATTAAAAACTACAAAAAGATTAATATCGCAAAAAAAAGTTACAGTTTTCAAACAAATTGCACATTTTTTCCTCTATACGATGATGTAAAAATTGAAAATTTAGAATGTTTAAAAATTTCGAATATCAAAAATTACAAAACAGAAATTTCATTTCAAATTCCAAAGTGTTGCCATTCGCAAACTGATGCACATGTTATGTGCAGATATGTTTGACTTTTATATTATAGATAATTCTGGAAGCATTTAAATGATATTTTTTAGTGTCGGCTCCAGGTGATTTAAGGACTGAGGAGGTTAATGATTAAAAAAAAGTTTCTAAATTATATATGAAGCATAAATTATTATAATTATTTTCATAATTGGAAAAATATAGAACAAGTAAGTATATAACTCAATTATTTAAGATTTTCTCGGTAGTATTAATTTAACATATTTAACGATGGATATATTCAAGCAGAAATCAATTACAGCTAATTTTAAAACTGATAAACATGTAATAAAATATATTTGTAATAAAATTTTACTTAATAATGATTATATGTTGATAATTTATATCACAACAATGGTTCATAGAAAAAAAGTGTTATTTTTCTATTATAGAGACTTGCACATTTTGTTTTATAGCTATTCAGCACAATTCGAGCTTTAGAAAATGAGATTTATTGCCAAATGATGCAATCAGCTGTGTAAACAAACCTAACAAATACTTAAAAATGAGTTCTGACACATAAAATTCAGTGTCATCATACGATCAAGCCACAAGTTACAGAATTTTAAGTAGAAGAATAACTAAAGAAACATATCTTACCACAAATTTATCTTAGTAGAGAAAATGAGTCAGTAAATTGATTTAAAAATTTAGCTACTGTTACGATCGGAGTATGCCGTTTTGCACATTTTATTACAGACGCCAGCATAATGAATGAATCAAGAATAAAGAATTCATTCAAAAATAATGAATGACTCAATAAATGGAAAACTCCTACAGTAGATTTTTGGAACTTAAAAATACCAATCGCCTTTGAATTAACAAAATAAAATATTTATTTATTAAAAAATAGGAAGAAATTTCAAAATTTGTTAATCTAGCACTTAAACATGCCTTCAGGTTAAAAATTAGATGGGATTTGATATTGGAAATTCAGGAAAATTTACCTTAGATTTTTTGGCTTCAAAGCTTGTATAATGGCTGTCTGTTAATAAATATTACAAACAGCGATTAAAAAAATGACTGGACTAATAAATACAAGATTCATTTCAATGAATCAGGAAGTAATTCATGATTCATTCTTTTATTGGCGTTTTGCATCTTCTGTTGTTTGCAATATCAAGTAACTTTTAAAACATATATCTGTTGTACCCAACCTATTGTTAGTGTTAAGGTAATGAAGTTCTTTTTGTTACTCTTCAACTAAAAACTCTCCAACTTGTTAAGTGATAATGACTGCACGAAATCTTATTTGCCGCAACTTTCATATTTTCGCTGATTTATCATTGAATCATTTAAAGCATTATTAACCTGTCGCCGGGCGCGCAAATTTTCATCACATGAGCGGGCGCGCGTTGTAAATTGCACATCAGGCGAAGAAGAGTCAATTACTGCTGCTTTATTTTAATTTTACAAATAACTTAACTTTCAAATATAATATAAGTTATCTCTGATCACAATTTATGAAAGTATTTCGCAATACACTTACAGTCAAAGATCTATAATCCGCACACCCATAATTCACTGTTTCCTCATTGTTTTCTCATTTTTTTTAAATTTTTCTAAAAAAAACGTTTTTGGATCACTAATTTGTAAATTTTTTAGCTGTTTATTTCATTGTTTACATTCGTAAAATAACGTGAATTATAGAAAATAGTGGATTATGGGTGTGTGGATTATAGATCTTTGACTGTATTTTGTAATAACATACTAATGCAAAAGTTTAGACATATAAAAAATTACTTCACAAAGAATAAAAACTATGAATGAAAAACTAAACAATAATTAAATATCTTTGGATTTGTAGAATTAGTCCTATATTTAAACTCTATCAGTCGCTTCACATATTAAAGCATAAGGTTTTCGAGATTAAGGCTTTTATAAGGCTCTTTGCAGGTAAGCCTTGCATATTTCATGCACTGTTAAATGATTGAAATGACAGGTGCAGCTAATTGCACAATCTGAATGACAAATAACTTTTAGAAACTGAGTAAAGAGATCCAATAAACGAATACAGATGGTTATTAGCATCCTTTACTGCATGAATTTTATTTTAACAAAGAAAGAAAGTGACTGTTGTGCTCTTTACAATGGCGTGCTGACAGAAGGTTAAATGTTTTGTATTACTTGGTTATCCCTTCAAACGATTTCGCCAAATTATACGTTTCGTTAAACTGTTTGCCAAATTATACAAATAAACATAATTTTTAAATTAAATAATGAATGAACAGTTAAGTTAGTGAAACATTAATGGAAATACTAACAAAATGTCACAAAAAACCTTTTCATGACTAAAAAAAAAGCATGTACAATCAAAGTTCTATAATCCGCACAAGTTGGGGACAAAGGTTGCGTGGATTATGGAATATTGAAGATTATAGAGCATTATACATCATTTTGTTATTCTTAGATGGTGTTTTAATTCCATAATCATTATAATATGGAAAAATAAATATGAAATCTAAAAATTAATTTAATAGGCTGTCTCAAAAAATGCCTTTTTTAAGTTACTATTTTATTAAAAACTGTGTGTGCAGTTAAATCAAAATAATTACATAGGTTCTGCAATACAGTTTCTTTTTTACTGTTAATAAAATAAAAGAGTTATATTTTAAAAATAAATGTTTATTATGATTTTTTTTTTTTTTTTTTTTTTTTTTTTTGTTATTTGTTTAAAAGAAACCATGCTGACCCAGTGGCATGGTTGGTAGCAGCAGCTGCTCCCACACCGCTGGTCCCCGGTTCGAGTCCTGCTAGTGGCATGGGTGTCTGTGTTGTCCATTTGATGTATGTAATAAATGTATGTAATGGATTTTCTGTAATAAAGTGTTCTGTATTGTTTCTGTGTATTCTGGATCAATCGAGGTGACAGCCATAGTAGCTATAGGCCTCAAAGTGCTGTCCATTCAAAGTTCAAAGTTTAAAAAAACCATTTTTGGATTACTAATTTGTAAATTTTTTAACTGTTTATTTCATTGTTTACAGTCATAAAGTAACACGAATTATAGAAAATTGTGGATTATGGATGTGCATATAATAGAACATTGACTGTAATGTGTTTATTATCAAGCTAATGATAGTAATAAGATGTTTATGATAATTCAATAATGACATTTTGTAATCTTATAATTTGGTGATAGTCTTTTTGTCGACTGCTTAACCAAGTTGTACCAATTGTTTCTTTATTTAATTTTTTAACAATTTCTATTCTAAAATAATAAAATATTCGCATGATAATTACTGTTTGGCTAAAATATTTGCTTTACCAGGGTGCTGAATATTTAAAATGGCTATAAATGCCAATAAAAATGAGTTCTTACACATAAAATTTTTTGTCGTTAAACGATCAATCCACAAATTACAGAATTTTCAATAGAAGAATAAGAAAAGAAGTTTCGCTTATTATCATCCAATTTTATAATAGTTTGGACATAATTTTTTTGAAATTCCAATTTAAGTACAACAAATTGGTTTGAATTTTTTTTCATGTTCACTTTTAAAATGTTGTATTACTTTAAACTAAATTTGATTGTAAATTACTTAATTGAAACAAGTTATTTTTCAAATAATTAATTACATTATGATGTGACTTTATATTGAAATTAACATATCTGGGAGAGACTTTTCACTCACTTTAAAAAAGCCACTAAGCCAGTGGGCAGCTTGTTTCCGAATTTATCCTTTAAATTCTAATATTTTTAAATGATTTTTTTTCTTTTGCATATGATAGCTGAGTTTAATCTATAATATAACAATTTTTTACTTTTTTGATTTTGGTTGAAGAATTTTCTTTAAAAAGTATTTTCGATTCTAAAACCAGTTCTGAAATTGAAAGTACCTTAAAAAAAAAAAAAAAAAAAAAAAAAAAAAAAAAAAAAAAAAAAAAATCTGCATCTGAGAACAAAAAAGTAAAAAATAGCCATACTAAATATCAACATCAGCTATCTGAAGGAAAAATTAATAAAAAGTATAAAAATATTCAAATTTAAAAAGAAATTAGATAATAGCTCGACCATTAGTTTAACATTAGGGAGCGGGTGCATTCAAATGAGTGAAGAGTCCCCTTAAGAAGCTATGGTTGAATCCTAGAACAAGCAATACACTGATTTTCAATTTTATCTGACAGAACCTCAGTATAATTTTGTGTTAAATGAAAAATCACGTTAACAAGATTCAACTTTATTTGTTCAGAAAAAAAAAAACAGATTTAATGATAAATATTTTTTTACAGCCATTACCGAATGAAATGCACATTTCTTTTGCTGAAAAAGTTGCCACAAAAATACATTTTGCAAAGAAAATGTTTTAATTTTCGTTTAAGTATTCCACATTGATGACTTTTTATCTTGCCCTGCATGGAAACAATATTTTCCATCCTGGAAATATTTCGTACTTGTTTTGTTGATCTCTAAGTCAGATTTCTTTTATACAACTTGATAAAATATTTTTAACCTATTTACTTAGGCTGGATGCAACAAATTGTCTAGTTGCTTAAAATGTATATACTAGAATGTAACGAAACTTTTTTAAAAATTCCAATATGCTGTAATTAAAAAAAATTTATTTTTTAAAAATAATAATCAAAGTTCCATATTAGTGTGGTTAGTTTATGTTTAGAGAAGCCACAAGATGGGTACACTCTAAGTTTTTATTAATTTGTTGACAAACTTTGTAATAGCACTGAAACTGTCAACTGAGTGCTCATTTCATTTTTAATTTAAAAGGGTAATACACTTCTGTAGACTCCCTCCAATTCATACATAATTTATGGCTATAAATAATTAAACATTCATTTCAGATATAGGGACAAAATTTGAAATTTTTAGTATTATGTCAATACCATACATATTTTAATTTGTAATTTTTGTTAATATTACTGAATTCATGTTTTTTAATGAAGGACAAAAAAATTTATTTCTGAAAAAAAAAAATAAAGATTTTGCTGATATTGGAAATCACAATCTTCTTACCTAATATATTTATGAATTAATCAAGCTTTTTTTGTTATTAAGTCTTACTAAACCATTAACCACTTTAATCTTACTATACCATTAATACTTTAACCATTTTAAAATTCGGTAGTACTCTGTTATCCCATCGACCAATTTCACCAAATTATACAAATCGCCAAACTAATAGCCAAATTATGCATATTGACATAATTTTCATTTTAAATAAAAAGAAAACAAATAATTAGTAGAAATACAAATTTAAATAAAATAACGAAATAAAAATCACTTAATGGCATTTTAAAAACGTGAATCGTATTTAATGTCATTGAATATGACATTCACGATCATCCATTATTGGCATTTAATCTTATAGTTTGTCGATAATTTTTTGGTTGATGGGATAACTAAATTTAGTAGTACCAAAAATTTTCAATTTTTTTATTATTTTAGTTGATTAATTATTTTAATATTTCATTATACTATAAGCATTGATTATAGTTTTGATTGCATTATATTTTACATTCAAATTATTATTTAACAAATGTAAACAAAGCAATGACCAGAAATCTGGAAAATTCTAAAATTTGCACTAATCTCTGGTCCCAAGCTGTGCAGATTTAAGGGAGTTTACTGTATATGTTTGAGGATGTGAGTTTCAAAACTCGCCCTGTCTAGACAATCAAATTTTTTTAAATCGCAAAAACCTCTGACTGCATCCACTGTTTTTCAATGTAAACCAAAATTTTACAATGCCCGAAACATACGATAGAATCAGATCTTATGAGGATCATAGCATTTTTTGATGCAGATTCATAATTGGAGTAGATTGGTAGTAAAAATTCGTGTCTAAAAATTTTGGATAAAGGTAAGTTTTGTCACTCACATCCTCATTTATACCTTGATTTGTTAAATAAATGGGTTTTGACTTAAATTTCTGTAAATGAATTATTATTTCTGTGTACACCATATTCAAAGCATCCTACCTCAGTGATTAATATCAATTTAAAATTATTTGTATGAGTGTAGCTTAATTAAGTATGAAACATAAAATTGCTTACTTATAGACTGTAATGTAATGGAATTATTCTTAGTGCCTCCTTGTAAATGAACTATAAATATTACACTTTTCATTGTCAATACAGAATATGTATGGTAAACCTCAATAACTTACATCAATTGCATGACAATTCGAATATATGTGAGTATAGCATGCATAGTTCGTCAACCTCTGGCTTTTAATAAATAAAATAAATATACTTCTAACCAGAAAGTTTTTTAATAAAATGTATGTTGCGTTAAATATAAAAGTAATTTTAAAATTCACTTTATTTCATTCTTTTATAGAATTTTAGGTTCAAAGTATAATTTTATTTAAAAAAAGTCAGAGATTAGCATATAAGAGCATGGATTGCCAGCAAAGAGACAGATAGACAGACTGAATTTATAAACACTTTTTAACAATATTGGAAAGTTTTAAAAAGATTGACGTTTTTTATCGTGTTTTTGTTAAGATTTTTACTTGTGATTTTCCCTTACAAAAATTTCTTATAGAATCCTGTTATATTATCATCCATTTTTATATAAGCTAGTTTAACCAAAAGACATAGAAATAATTTTAGAAGTTCAATAGAAATGTCTATAGAATAATCTATAAAAATATTCATATATATTCCATACAATAATCTAAAAAGATATTTTAATTTTTATATCAAAATAGTCACCTTCCTAGATAGAGGTAGACTCCATGATTCATGATTTTATTTACATTGTGAATATAATATTTATTTTAATCCTTCTTACAAAATGATAACATCATTCCTGGGACTGATGTTATTTCTAAGTTGATACTCGCTACCAGAAAATTTTAATCACTAGCAAGGAAACATGAAGGAACTTTGATGTAAAGTGCTTGTTACCATCTGGAATATTTGGCAAACGTAAGCAGGGCCGTAACTAGAAGTAAATTATGAGGGGGGGGGGGGGGGGTAGCTCATATTTTCACTCGCTTTCTCTATGACCTAGAAAGAAAAATTAGTGCATAATCACAATGTTGGTACTGTATTTCTCATTAAACTGTTATAAAACTTCACTTTATGATGAGAAAAAAATATGATGAAAAATTTGCTTTATTTTTTTTTTTAATTGTTACCACAAAACTTTTTATTTTAATATTTATAATTTTCTTTATGATCAATTTGTTTTATAGTGGTTGGTATTTAGTTTACATGTAATAATTTTATAAATAGTTTAATCAGTATATAATTACAAAGTGAACCTGATGCACTTTTAGTTGACCACGCATCAGATAATTCAATAGGTTTCTATTGTAGTTTTTAATACGATGATATAAATATTATTTCCATTCAAATTAACACATTCTATTTTTCATGAAAAATTTATTTTTTCTTATATATTGTGTTTTAATGAATCATGAAAAGTGATTAACTGATTTTTGTTTATTGCAGATGCATAAAGCTGTAAAGTTAAGTATGCATAATCAAATCAACCAAAATTATCTTTAAAGTCTGGAATATGCAGCAAAATATTTCTTTACAAAACATTTTTGAAAAAGCAGCTTCTAGCTCTCAGCAGGGAAAATGTTTTGTGTGTGAGACATGCAATAAGAGTTTTTCTCGAAAGGGTCATTTAAGTACACACATGTTAGTTCATTCTGGTGAGAAACCTTTTATCTGTGAGTTATGCAACAAAGATTTTACTCAAAAAAGTCATTTAAACCGCCATCGGTTGATTCACGCTAAAGAGAAACATTTTATCTGTGAGATATGCAACAAGAGTTTCTCTCAAAAGAGTTATTTAAGCAGACACCTGTTAATTCATTCTGGTGAGAAGGAACCTTTTATCTGTGAGATATGCAACAAGAGTTTCTCTCAAAAGAGTTACTTAAGCAGACACCTGTTAATTCATTCTGCTGAGAAGAAACCTTTTATCTGTGAGATATGCAACAAACAGTTCACTGAAAAAGGTAATTTAAACAGACATTTGTTCATTCATATTGGGGAAAAACGTTTTGTGTGTGAGATATGCAACAAGAAGTTTTCTCAGAAAAATGATTTAAGCAGTCATTTGTTAACTCATACTGGTGAGAAACCATTTGTCTGTGAGATATGCAACAAGAAATTCTCCAAAATGAATAATTTAAGCTGTCATTTGTTAATTCATTCTGGCGAGAAACGTTTCGTGTGTGAGATATGCAAAAAGATTTTTTCTCGAAAGAGTAATTTAAGAGTTCATCTGTTAATTCACACTGGTGAGAAACCATTTTTCTGTGAGATATGCAACAAGAAATTCGGTCATAAGTGTGCTTTAAACAGGCATCTACTAATTCACACTGGTGAGAAACCTTTCATGTGTGAGATGTGCAATAAGAAATTTTCTCTAAAGGTTAATTTAACCCAGCATCTGTTAATTCATACTGGTGAAAAACCTTATGTGTGTGAGATATGTAACAAGAAATTCTCATTTAAGAATAATTTACACAGGCATATTTTAATTCACTCTCGGGAGTAACTTTTTGATTGTGAGACATGCAACAAGAAAATTCCTCCTAAAAGTGATTTCCACAAACATGTGTTAAAAATTACTCATGAAAAATTATGAGAGGTATGCAACAAAAATGTTTCCAAAAAGTTATCTTTAATCAAACATCTGTTGAAAGGTAGTGATAATCAAAATGTTCTTGAAACTTTTATGCCATTCACCATAATGTAACAAAATACTTTTAACTGTCCTTGTAAACGAACTATGCATACTGCAGAGTTACTGCAGATTTCATTTTATGTAGTGATTACGCTGTATAAAATGACAATATCATGTTAAAATTTCGTGAATTCTGGGTCTATTTTTTAAAAGTTATATTAGTTAGTTTAATTAATCACAGCAATTGAATGAATAAATCTTTTTAAATAAGTCGTAATATAAAAAGTCACGATTCATTCTTACATTGGTGTCTTGTGTCTTGGCCTATCTGTAATATTGGGTAATTTTTAAAATATGAATCTATTGATCTCACCCTCTTTGTTAAAATAAGTTATTGCTAAGATTGTTTGTGTTACTCTTCAACTAAAATTCTACAACTTGCAGTTTGATAATATGACTACACGAACTTTCATGTGGTGCAATTTTTATTCAGCCCATAGTCATTTAAAGCACTATGAAAATGTTTTTATTTACACCAGATACTTTTATTTATTTATTTGTAATTAGTTAGGCGAATAGTATTCATGTTTAAATTTCGAAACAGCAAACTCGTTTGAATTTTTACTAACGGTTAAATTTAAGACATTGTGTTGCTCATAGACTGAATTTAATTGTATTCTATCCTATTGAAAGTAAATATTTTTTAAATCATTGTTCGCACACTGAAGTTACCATACCTTTAAATCACCATTTTTATCACTATTTGACTTTTTATAACTTATTTAGATATAACAGAATTACACTATAATACTTAAAAACATATAATTGAATGATAGAAAGAAAAAGGTATTCTCCAAAAAAATAAAATAAAAATCGACATATCTATGATTTTTAATAAGCAAACTCATCTAGAAATGCTACGGACCCATTTTCATTATGGACTAGTCTTTTTCACCCATGCGCATTTCTGAAATAGTCGGAATTGGATTAATTCCATTATTTCACATGAGTAATATGCTTTATTTATTTATTATATCTTTTATAATACCATTTTCTCATTATAATTAAAAGTAACTTTTTAAAATAATGTGAACAGAAAATGACGTCATGCTTTAAAAGGTAGACACTTTCTTTCATGAAGGTGTAACTATTCAATACTTTTTCTCTCTGCCAATACTGAGTTTAAGATACAAGGAAAAATGCTTCTGTGCATAAAAAAGATGTCATATTAAAAGAAAAACGATCATTTTCTTTCATAAAACTGAATATTTTCATGACAAGTGTATCTACAAGACTAGAATTTCTGAAATTTTTACTTACGGTTACTGAGATTACAGATACAGGTACGAGTCAATAGTTTGAATGTTTGCATTCGAAGTTGTAGCCTAGAAATGCGACTTGAAATTTGAAAATATATTAATAAACAGTTGCACATTCAAATAGTTTTTAAATGGTGAATATGATTATGAGAATAGTGTATGGAAATTTTAAGACAATGAAAAGGGTTTTGATTTCATGGGGAAAAAATTCTATGATTGTGTCAAAGTAAGAAGATTTTTTGGTTATTTTTGATTTTGTAATATCAAGCATACAAGACTCAATTGATAACTTTGTTTTAAATAATGTTTTTGATTGTATGTTTCTAATTTTCTTTTACAAATAAAGTTTAATTTTTCAATAATTCCAGGAAAAGTTAATTAGAAAATGTATATATATATATTTTAAAAATAAAATGCAAACTTTAGTTTGATATTTTTTAACAATTACTTTTGTGATTTCTGTTAAATTTAATGTTATTAAATCTTCAGAAATGTCACTCAATTCCATGCACGTTTTTTTATTTTAAGTGTAATGATGTAGCAAAATTATGTTTTATTAATAAAAGTTAACTAATACATTGTATCAGTACAAGGTGTTATTGCTGGTTACACTAAATTGAATAAATTGATTTGTAAAGTAAAATTTCATTGATAAATGAATTTAATTTAGATGATTTTTAACATTTTAAGTAGCTTTCAATACAAAAAATAAAAGGCTACCTATTTCAGCCATCCGATGAAAACACTACTGAAAAAATTTGGTATATTTTCACCGATCATGACCCCCAGCACACAAAACCGTTCTCCATCAAAATGTTGACTTGTATACATACAGTAGACTCCCTCAAACCCGCAACTAGTATTTTGTCTTATTACTATTTTATTAGCTTAATTAATAAGTACTGCGGCGCAGCAACGTGACATTCATACAATCAAGGTTAACCTCTTCGCTACTGGCGAGTATTACAGTATTTTTTATTATTACTGAATTATTTCTTCTCTCGTTTAACTTCAGAGCGAGATTTTTGTTTTATTTTCATTACCTCGAATCTTAGAATTCGAAACATATTATTCTTATATCGAAATTTCATTTATATTTGAGTATCATTAATAAAATGGGACAAAACTGATGTACCCATTTGGCTACTCAGGGACTGAAGAGGTTAAAGATCGTCTGTGAAAGGCGATGAAGGCGAAATTTTGGCTGCGTTGGAGTATTTATAGTTCCGCAGACTTTTGTCAACTTCTTTTCAAAGATTTCTATTGGATTCATATTGGGCGCTTGTGCTGATCCTTTCAAAAACGAAATTTTTTGTGCGAAAACCATTGCTTTTCGAGGTTTGCATACGTTACTTATGTCGTTATCATGTTAAGAAAAATAGTTGCGACCAAATTTTTTCTCTAATAAGGCAGAAAATAGTCTTGCAAGATATACATTATATCATTCATCTGGCTGTGGGTTTCAAATAACGGACCGACACTTTTTGAAGAAAATACTCCCCACGGCATAACGTGTCCGCCGCCATGCTTCGTTGTAGGAATAACATAAGTCGAATCATATATTTTGTTGTTAGGTCATCGGAAGTTGTGTCTACCATGACTTCCAAAACTGTTTCGAATTCGATTGATGGAGAAATAGAACTTTTTTCCTGTTTTCACCTGATCAGACTTTGTGTTTTTTGAAAAACGCCAGTCGGGTACGTTTGTATTTTTTTTAACTCTGAAAAAATTTTGACACCGACTCTTCCATAAAGTTATGCTTCACGTCAGCATGTTGATACAGTATACGGACTTATTTCAGCAATATTTTCATTCCATAAATCGCAGTATATTCCAGCGAGATTTTTATGCGGTTTATCAATTGTTTTTCTCCTGCTAATTCTGTCCACAGGAATAGTAATTTTCCGGGATCTCCCGGACCTCTGAAAGTCCTGAAGGCTATGGCCATCTTTATATAATTTTTAAATATCGTTTACGGTCGATTTAACCGATCGATAACTTTGCTGCTATATCTCGAGAAGATTGGCCTATCAGCAACAAACTAATCACTCATTTATGAACAATAATTGTTGAACTTTTCAATTTTGAATTAAGACTATGCTATACACGTTGATTCATTTATAAACACAACCAAAAAAAAATTTACTGATAGAAAAAATCTAAGGAATGATAAGTGGCCGGAAACTTTTGACCGCCACTGTTATATAGCAGATCTCAGCAGTGCATAGTTATGAGAGATGACTATTTTGAAGGATGGTATGGTAACTTTTGTTAATATTTCATCTACATTAATGCTACAGGACTATTCACCGAACTTTATTGTCAGAGATAGTATTATTTTTAAGAATAATTCTTGAATGCATGTAGTACTTTTGTTTCTTTTAAATGTAGTTTTTCAGAATTCCTTAATTAATATGAACACTAGCAGGGGACACCGAGCTTAGCTCGGTCAAAATTAACTTTGTGTTCAACTCGATATAGTATTTTCACTGTATCATTAACTCTGTATTATTACTGTAAAACATGTTTATTATAGTAGTATTTTTTACAAAAACAATCAATAAGAAAACATGTTTTTATGCGCATATTTATAAATTTTACTTTCTTTTAAAATTTACAACGAAAGGACATCGATCTAAATCACTTTTTTAGTTCGACTCTGATTGGTTTAACTATGCATCTCGAATCCTCATAAGAATGTATAAAAAAATTCTTCACATTTCTGCAAGACAATATTTTTTGCTAGATATAGCCAAATTTTGAGGCATTCTTTCATTTGGCTCCAAATACGTGTTTTGGTTTTCGTAATTTTTATAGTAGATTTTTTGGCCATATGTCGCCAATATTTTGTCAGACATCACCAAGTTATTGGCTGTTGCCATGTTCTCGTGACCCTGACCCGTATTACCCAAAATGAGCCACTAATCAAATTTGATCAAGCATGTGACATAGCTCAATCGTCTTCAGGTAATCAAAAACAGTAGAATATAAAATTGAATCAAAATCGTTTAAGCCATTTTTTAGGTAAAATTAGCTTGGCAGCATTCAGCAATGAAGCGAAATGACCCACTAATATAATTTTGTTTAACATGCAACTCAGCCCAGTAGCCTTCTCGTGACAAAAAACGTTTTGTTTCAAAATTTAGGTAAAATTGATTGAGTCATTGTTATATATAATTAGAATGACCCTAGCTCATTAAGACCCAAAATGACCCACTAATCGAATTTTCGCGAGCATGTGTCCAAGCCAAATAGTTCTCTCTTGCTCAAAAACGATATAATACAAAGCATAGTCAAAATGGTGAGTACCATTTTCTATATAAAATTAGCATGACCCATCATGACCCTTATAATCGAAATCTCTCGAACGTGTGGCCTAGCTCATTAGTTTTAGCATGCCGAAAAACATTCGATACAAAATTTAGATAAAATCGATTGAGCCGTTTTTTAGATATAGTTAGTTTGACCCTGACCCCTTATGATCCAAAATCACCCCTTGATCGAATTTTCTCAAAAATCTGTCGTAACCCAATGATTTTCTTGTGCCCGAAAACGATAAAATACAAAATTTAGTCAAAATTGCGCAAAACGTTGTCTAGATAAAATTAGAATACCCAAAAGTGGCCCACTAATTAAAATTTCTTGAACATGTGACCTACCCCAATGATTTTCTCATGCCAAAAATATGTTGTATACAAAATTTCGTTAAAATCGACCCACCCATTCTTTAGATATAGCTTGACCTTGACCCATTAAGACCCACAAATGACCCTTATAATCGAAAGCTTTCGAATATGTGCCTTAGTCCATTAGTTTTCTCGTTTCTAAAAATTGTTACATACAGAATTCCGTTAAAATTGAACCTGCCGTTCTTTAATTATATATAGCTTGACCCAGACCCTTTATGATCCAAAATGACCCATTAATCGAAATTTTTTGAACATGTAACCTAGTCTAATGATTTTATCGTGCCAAAAAAATGTTGCATACAAAATTTCGTTAAAATCGATCCACGTGTTTTTTAGATATAGCTTGACCATGACCCATTATGACCCACAAATGACCCTCATAGTCGAAATCTCTCAAACATGTGATTTAGCTCATTAGTTTTCTCATGTCAAAAAACTGTTACATACAAAATTTCGTTATAATCCATCACGCCGTTCTTTAAATATAAATAGCTTGACCCAGACTCTTAATGACCCAATACGACCCATTAAATTTTTTCTCGAACATGTAATTTAGCCCAATGTTTTTCTCGTGCCCGAAAACCATAGAATCCAATTTTTAGTCAAAATTGCGTGAGAAAATCTCTAGATAAAAATAGCATGACCCACAATGATCCCAAAAATGACCCACTAACCGAATTTTCTCGAACATGTTACCGAACCCAATGGTCTTCTTGTAATCCAAAACGATAAAATATAAAATTTGGTCAAAATCGTTAGAGCCGTTTTTTAGATAAAAATGGCTTGACCCACAATGACCCACTAAACAAAAATTTTCGAACATGTGACCCAGCCCAATAGTTTTGTTGTGCCAAAAAACGATTGGATACAAAATTTCCTTAAAATCGATCCAGCCGTTCTCTAGATATAAATAGCTTGATCTTGACCCATTATGACCCAAAATGACCCAATAATCGAATTTTCTCGAACATGTGACCTAGCCCAATGGTCTTTTCGTGCCCGAAAATGGTAAAATCCAAATTTTTGCGAAAAATGTTAGAGCCGTTTTTGAGATAAAATTTACCCACACAGACACACACACACACAATTTTTGCTCGCATTATAGTATAAGATATGTATATCTTACTCAGGTTTTAAACATATTACATATGCTTTGTTTTAAAAGTACAAAGTATAGAAACATAAGTATAGAAATTTTGTTCCTAAACTATTAAAAGGTGTTACTCAAGAAAAAAGACGCAATTAGAAAACCTTGAAATACTTTATTTAAAATAAAATATTTACATATATACATAAATAATACACATACAAACATATACATATATACATTCTTTTTAATTTACTTTTATTTACATATAAATCACTATTGATGAGTTTTTTTATAATTTTTTAGCGATTTCTTTAATAAATTATATCATAAAGGCATGCAAAGATGGATCATTATTATTTTGCACCTTTTTGGTCGAGATTAAGAGACTTTATAGGGCACCTTAAGATGCCTTTCATTCAATGCAATATACAAAAAGGAGGAAGTATTAACTACTAATATTGTCGATTCAAGCGTTTGAATATACCATCTGGTTAAAAAAAGATGTGACTTCTAGCTTCAGGATAGTGCCGTGCAAGCGCATTGCATTACATGTGTTTTTAATTTGCTCAGAATAATAATTTTTGGTTCTACTTGTTATCCCGTCGACCAATTTTGCCAAATTATACAAGCCGCCAAACTATTAATCAAATTGACACAATTTTTTTAAATTAATAAAAGAACAACTGTTTTAGTAGAACATTTATAAGAATACAAATAATAAGTCAAATTAAAAATCACTTGATGACGTAACAAAGACGTATATCATCAATCATGAATGTGGCATTTGCGATCACCATTATTGGCATTTAATCTTAGAATTTAACGACAGTAATTTGCTCGACGGGATAACCAAGTAGTACCAATTTTTTTTTGCACAATTTCACATGTAACATGATACTTGTTTTCCATGTTATGTGACAAAGTAAAAATTATCCAAACTTGAATATCTAAAACTTCCCAATGCATTTAAAATAAAGAATTATTTCAATGGCACTTTAGCGTTAGTTAAAGGGACAATTATCCTGTACCGTAGGCTGTGACCATTGCCTCTACTGATCCCTTGCACATGACGTCACATGCTTCATCTGGTGCCCAAACATAAGGCAAATGTGGTGTTTTCACATTTATAAAATTAGTAATTTGAGCTTCATTTTTTAATTATTTAGAAAAATAATGCAAGAATAAGAAAAATCAAAACTAAACATAAAGTCCACAGGTGCTTTAAACGGCAAACCGGGACATTAAATATAAATAGAAGTTTTCATATACGTCCATTCAAAACATTTCAAAAATATGCATTAAAATATTTAATTGCTATAAAGGACGTTAAATACTAATAAAAACATTAAAAGATCTTAATAATTTTTACATGTTTCGATTGAATTTACTCAATCATCATCAGAAAAAAAGAAATACAAATAAACACAAAGATGGAAAATGACAAAAAACTATGTTAACATAGTTTTTTGAAAGGCAAACCGGGAGTTATGATGTTTTGTTTGGGCTCCAGATGTGCACCAGATTAGAGGAACAGCCGTTGCTGTGACGTCAATGCAAGGTGTCTATAGGCCGTTTTAATTTCCAATTTTCGGATAGAAACCTTTTCCCGCATTTTGGAATTAAATATAAAGAAAATTTCAGTTCGACGATAATGGCAGCCTGGATCCCTCCTTTTGCACTCACCACTCTATCTATGCACAATTTTATTTTAAACTGTACGATTCAAACTCTTTTTTTTATTTATAATTTTCCGAAAAGTTATAATTGCACATATATAAAAATCTAAACATAGTAACTTAGCAATCCAAATTTGAAACGGCAATAGTTATTGTAAGGCTAACTTTTAGTCACTCAAAAACAAACATTACATTTTTTGTAATCTTTTTTATTTAAAATCCTTCTTTGTTCTACACTTAAAAACTCAAGTCAGACTTTTTTTTTAAATTTTCTGAATAGTGGTTTGTACCAGGGTTTGCAGTTTGGCCTCCACTTTTAATCAAAATTTTCCAATTTACACCAGAAAATACAAAAAGTATGTTGAGATTCATTTCATTAAACTAATCTTAATTGCTAAAAGTAAAATTCTTCTTCTTAACATCTTAACTGTTACTTTTTGACTACATAAATTGAAAATAGGGGTACTACTCTGTTATTCCGTCGACCAAAATACTATCGCCAAATTATAAGACTAAATGCCAATAATGGATGATCGTGAATGTCAATTCAATGACATTACATAGGATTTACGTGTGTGAAACGTCATTAAGTGATTTTTATTTCGACTTTTTATTTTATTTTTATTAATATTGTACAAATTACTTTTTATTATTATTTAAAATAAAAATTTCGTCAACATGTATAATTTGGCGATTTGTATAATTTCGCGAAATCGGTCGACAGGATAACAGAGTAGTACCAAAATAGATGTTCAACACCACTTTTGGTACTACTTGGTTATTCCGTCGACCAAAAACCATCGCCAAATTATAAGACTAAATGCCAATAATGGATGATCGTGAATGTCAATTCAATGACATTAAATACGATTCACGTGTTTAAAATGTCATTAAGGGATTTTTATTAATATTCTGCAAATTATTTTTTATTATTATTTAAAATAAAAATTACGTACATATGTATAATGTGACTATTAGTTTGGCGATTTGTATAATTTGGCGAAGTCGGTCGACGGGGTAACAGAGTAGTACCAAAATAGGTTTTCAACACCTTTTTTGGTACTACTTTGTTATCCCGTCAACCAAAAACCATCGCCAAACTATAAGATTAAATGCCAATAATTCAGGATCGTGACTGTCCCATTCAATGATATCAAATACAGTACACGTGTTTAAAACGCCATTAAGTCATTTTTTATTTCGACTTTTAATTTGTATTTTTATCAATATTCTACTAATTATTTGTTTATTCGGATACTACTCTGTTATCCCGTCGACCAACTTCGCCAAATTATACAAATCGCCAAACTATTAGCCAAATCATACATATTGACGTAATTTTTATTTTGAATAATAAAAAACAAATAATTAGTAGAATATTAATAAAAATATAAATAAAATGTTGAAATAAGAATCACTTAATGGCGTTTTAAACACATGTATCTATATTTAATGTCATTGAATGGGACATTCACGATCGTCCATTATTGGCATTTAATCATATAGTTTGGCGATGGTTTTTTAGTTGACGGGATAACCAAGTAGTACCAAATTTTTTCAATGATGGTTTGCACCAGGGTTTGCAGTTTCGCCTCCACTTTTAATCAAAATTTTCCAATTTACACCAAAAAAGTAATCGTTGGAGGCCACCGTAATACTTACCCATCATGGATATGCATAACATAATATATGAAAACATAACATATGTAAACAATTTATAAATTGCATTACAATTAAAAATATATATATAAACGTATATTTAAGTATTTTTAACACATAATCATGCTTTATTAATGAATTTCTGATGAACCAATTTCGATAAATTGTATGAAACGCCAAACAATTCAAGTAGCACGGAATTGCATAAAAGAAATATCCTTATAACTCCAAAAATATTAATCATATTCACTAACGTTTTCTTGCATCAAATTAAGTGTCTCATTTCCAATTAAAAAATATCTTTGAATTGAAATTTGAATGAAATACAGGGTCATGAAAAATCAAAGAATGTGGAAAACAGGATTAGAAATATCTCAACAACTAATAATCCGATCTACTTTGTTTTATGCGCAAAATTTGTGTTATTTTATTGCCTTTTATGTCCACTCCTTAAAATAAAAAAATTCGAAAACTTTTATATACCTTTCATCAGAACGAATTTTTTGAGAGTCCGAAAAAATAGTTCCGGATAATCGAGGTTACGCATATTAAATAGGCTTCGTCCCATTCTTACATACTAAGCACATACAAAATTTCAAGTCTCTACCTCAATTTGTTCGGGAGATAGAGCGGTTACAGGCAGACAGACACACAGACGGACGGACGGCAAAATTTTTTTTTTCTAAAAATATGTTTTTCGGAATCTCCAGTGTCCGAAACTTGTAAATCCGTCAAAATTTTTTTTTCGATTTTCAAAACGATTGCAAGATTTACCCTATACAACGTATGTTGGGTAAGTAATACAAGAAGTATGTTGAGATTCATTTCATTAAAGTAGTCTTAATGGCTAAAAGTAAAATTCTTCTTTTTAACCCCTTAACTGTTACTTTTTGACAACATAAATTAATAATAGGTTTTTAACACCACTTTTTCTATACTTACCTTTATTAATTGTAAAATATCTGTCAATCAATAAAGATAAAGTTACAGTTAATTAATAGTACAGTCGAACCTCGTTAACATGAACCTCAAGAAGAATCAAAATTTTGTACATATTAACAGTAATTCATGTTATCAGTATAAAATCTTTGTATTCGTCTTTATAAGGGACTGTGAAAACAGTTTACAGTAAAAGTAATTCACGTTAAGCGGGTTCATGTTAACGAGGTTTGACTGTATCAAAAAGTTTGGTACTACTCTGTTATCCCGTCGACCAAAATACTATCGCTAAACTATATGATTAAATGCCGATAATGGATGATCGTGAATGTCAATTCAATGACATTCAATACGATACACGTGTTTAAAACGTCATTAAGTGATTTTTATTTCGACTTTTTATTTGTATTTTTATTAATATTCTGATAATTATTTGTTTTTTTTTATTATTTAAGATAAAAATTACGTCAATATGTATAATTTGGCGAAATTGGTCGACGGGATAACAGAGTAGTACCCCCACTTTATCTATATTTAACTTCATTAATCGAAAAATATCTGTCGATAGATAAATTTACAGTTAATTAATAATATCAAAAAGTTTTTAACAACGAAGCAACCAAAGTATTTTTGCCCGAATCCAGTTCGGGTAACACAGTTAAGGGGTTAAAATCCCAATCTGGAGTCGAAAGTAATGGATAAAAATCTCCTGATAAATATCAAACTGACAATCGTGGCTTGCACCGAGAGATAAAATAATTTTGAATTTTTACACACTTTGAAAAAGAAGTTTTGTGTACGTAATTTCCTTCACATATCGCCATTTTTAAGCAAGTTGAAAATTCCACGTCAAGTGTAGCAAATGAGGTGCATTCATACTGTAAGGAGGTTTTAAAAATATTCAGATCTTGGTATACAGTACTTCGGATACAGTAGAATATCCAGAATCTTTTGTGTATCCCTGTAAATACTATCTGCGTTCTGTTATATTGGAAGTAACTTTTACTCCGGAATTCAGGTTACTTACTTGATTAGGAGTTTAATAAAATTACAAAAATAATAAACGTGAAAAAATGCCTATTCAATTAAAAAACAATAACGTTAATACGTTTCGTTAAAAAATACTGTTTATCTTGTTCTATAAAGGCCTATAATATTAAAAATCTTTTGTTTCTTTTTTTCAACTAGGGGGGCCCCGCCCCCCTGCTCGCTATGCTCGCCAACCCCCCGCGTAATAGCTTCGCGATTCCAAATTATTGGCTACCCCTGCTTGCTGCACTCGCCAATACCCCATGGTATGAATAAGCAGTTGCAGACCTTTCAAATGATGTGTCATGCGAATGGTGTTGTAAAGAAATTAAAAATGTGCCTCCCTGGGGGACAGAGTGGGAGGCGACACAAAAGACATCCATAATATGAATAAGCAGCTGCAGACCTCTCAAATGATGTGTCACACGACTGGTGTTGTAAAGAAATTAAAAATGTGCCCCCCTGGGGGGGGCAGAGTGGGGGTGACACACAAGACATCCATAAAATGAATAAACAGTTGCAGACCTTTCAAATGATGTATCACACAATTTGTGTTGTAAAGAAATTACAAAATGCGCCTCCTCTGAGGGCAGAGGGGGGGGGGGTGTTACACACAAGATATCCATAATATGAATAAGCAGTTGCAGACCTCTCTAATGATGTGTCACACAATTGGTGTTGTAAAGAAATTAAAAATGTGCCCCCCGGGGGGCAGAGTGGGGGATGACACACAACACATCCATAATATGAATAAGCAGTTGCAGACCTTTCAAATGATGTGTCACACAACTGGTGTTGTAAAGAAATTAAAAATGTGACCCCCCCCTGGGGAGAGCAGAGTGTGGGGGTGACACACAAGACATCCATAATATGAATAAGCAGTTGCAGACCTTTCAAATCTTGTGTAATACGACTGGTGTTGTAAAGAAATTAAAAATGTGTCCCCCCTGGGGAGTAGAATGGGGGATAACACACAAGACATCCATTATATGAATAAGCAGTTGCAAACCTCTCAAATGATGTATCAAACGACTGGTGTTGTAAAGAAATTAAAAATTTGGCGAAATATTACAGTTATCGCCAAGTTGGCGTCACTTTTGACGACTAATTTTGGTCGCCAAATTTGGCGATATATCGCCAAGTTGGCGACAATCTTGGCGATTGTTGGCGATGGTAACCTTTTCTCTCTTTATGGTAACCCATACGGCGATGCATAGACGGAGTCCTTTCCTGATTGGTCTATTCGACTCATGGAAGGAGTGGACAACCCGGATTCGTTCCGGAAATCTTCCACATCAGCATCATTCCAGGAGTCATTCCTTTTAAGGCTAGTTTTTTTTTACTATAGAAGGATATTTTTATTTACAACAAACATCTTTGGAATACAAAAGAAATATATCGACACAAAATTATTGTTGCCAACACCCCTCCTCCAAAAAAAAAAAAAAAAATAAATAAATAAATAATAAACTTAATTTCATACGATGAATTTGCTAAAAGCCATTGACTTCGGTTTATTACATGACAGCCATTTTTAATGAAAATTATTTTTTTCCAATAAAACTGTAGAACTGTAGTATTTTTTAGAAATATCGTTCAAAAATAAGGTACTTTTCAGTTAGCCGTTTAAGTGATAAATTACATTCAACTATGAATATACAGTAGAACCTCGATTATCCGAAGTAATTGGGACCGACCCTATTTCAGATAATCGAGAATTAATCAATAATAATCTAGTTTAATATGCAGTATCGTCATTAAACTGTTATTATGACTTATTTTAACTGTTAAATACTAAATTAAAATTTATTTCTGAAACGAAAACTTACAGTGGTTTAATTTCTGATCGGAAATGTGACAGCAGGAATTCGGGCGAGCTGCCAAAAGTGACTATACTTAAAAGAGCGATTTAATAGGGGTAGAAAGAGAATAGCAAACGGGGTTTTCCTCCCTTTCTTCCTTTTCCCTTTTCTGGAATAGAATTGTCCACAGAGGATAACTGACACAAAGTGACTCCTCCTCCTTTTCAAATTATGTTGGAATGAATATTTCTCTGTTCTTGAGATGGCAAATGAGGTTAGGTTCCTTTTCCCTTTTCTGGAATAGAATTGTCTACAGAGGATAACTGACACAAAGTGGCTCCTCCTCCTTTTCAAATTATGTTGGAATGAATATTTCTCTGTTCTTGAGATGGCAAATGAGGTTAGGTTCCTTTTCCCTTTTCTGGAATAGAATTGTCCACAGAGGATAACTGACACAAAGTGACTCCTCCTCCTTTTCAAATTATGTTGGAATGAATATTTCTCTGTTCTTGAGATGGCAAATGAGGTTAGGTTCCTTTTCCCTTTTCTGGAATAGAATTGTCCACAGAGGATAACTGACACAAAGTGACTCCTCCTCCTTTTCAAATTATGTTGGAATGAATATTTCTCTGTTCTTGAGATGGCAAATGAGGTTAGGTTCCTTTTCCCTTTTCAGGAATAGAATTGTCCACAGAGGATAACTGACACAAAGTGACTCCTCCTCCTTTTCAAATTATGTTGGAATGAATATTTCTCTGTTCTTGAGATGACAAATGAGATTAAGTTCTTTGCACTTGCTTACAATCAGAGAGTGCAATAGCATTAGATTGTTCTGGGACTCGGCAGTATGACCTTCCAAGTTTCGAAATGGGGTGTGTTTTTGTTTCGAACAAGGACGTTTGAAAGAGGTGAAGAGTACACTCATACTGAGAATTGAGCTTGGGATAAGGAATTCTAAAAAAGGGAATTCCAAAATATTTATCTGCACTCGTAGTTTGAAAAAGATGACAAAATGCATGTTTGTAAAGAGAAAATTTTGGATGATAACAGAAAGTGAAAAAAAAGTGCAGAAGAAACCGACTTTGGTTAACGGAGAGTTTTGGTTAATCGAGGTGAGGATAATCGAGGTTCTACTGTATTCTGAGATAAGTGAGTAAAGCGGCTTTTGTAAAGAAAATAGAAATGCATAACAACAAAGATACAAAATACAGTCATGATCGTAAAAATAATTAAAAATAATGATTAAAACGTTAATGATTAACTTGAAATAATTTCTCTGTCAGAATATTTCGATTTGTCGAAGGATAAAGCAAATAAATTAAATTGTAAATAGAAGTAACATATTGTGCTACTTAACAAGCATTTCAAGGGGACCAAATTGGTCGCCAGAGACGGCTAGTACAATAAATAGCACTTGAAATCATAAAATGGAGAAAAGTTCCATATCAAAATACAGAATATTATACAATTCTTATAAATATTTCTTATTTAGTACTTTCCAAAGGCACAGGCAGAAAGGCAAAAATATTATTCACAACTGCATTACAATATAAAAAATATGCATGCAAAAGAGAAAAATATTTATAAAAAAAACACACACAAAAATATGCATTTGCATATATCTATAATATTACACATGCAGAAAAAAATTAAGAGTAAATTATAATTTTTTCAGATAAAAATATATATTTCTGAAAATTTGTATTTAAACACAACCACATCAAAAATTTATCCCAAGAAAAACCTAATAAATATAAATTGAATTAGATTATGGGACTTTTCCCGAATTATGTGTATATATGTGAGAATTGTTTTATTATTTTGTCAATTTAAGAATTAAAATTAATGAATTTAAATCCTTAGCATCATTTTTAAACACGTTGCATCAGGATTCGAATGTTGGTTTAATTTAGAATATCACTATTTTCGAAAGGAAGCTTCCGAGATACTTAACCGAAGAATCCTGCAATTCAATAAGGCGATGATTATTATACCTAAATAATGGTATTTAAATTTAAGTGTTGCTATTTGGGGGAGTTGCTATTCAGACTGCTTGATGAATCACTTTTTTCAGATTCTATTGTATAGGGGAAGATGGGGATACTTGAGCCATTTTTTGAATTTTAATTTTTTTAAATTTTTTATAATTTCTTAGAATAAAATGAAGTATTGAAAATGAAAATTTGATATTTTTTCTTCAACTGAAAACCACTTTCAATTCATTTTGACCTATTTTTCTATGTATAATAAATGTTTATTTTTTGCTTTACATCGTGGCTCAAGTATCCCCATGGGGGGGATGCTTGAGCCATGGTGAAGGGATACTTGAGCCACTACGGAAAAATGCCTACAAAAGTAATTTTTTTCGCTTTATTTTTGCACAAACATTTTACAGAATGATAAATTATGAAACATAAAGTCCTTCAAAACAAATTGAGAAAGAAAGCTAGTAATACGATCACTTTTTGTCCTTAGAACTGGTTTAGAAGGATAATTTTAACTTGAGTTATAACGACGGTAAAAACATCCTCAGTTCAGAGCCATTTAAATTTGGAATCTGCAATTCTTTGGCCAAATTTCATTTTCAAAATATTAAGCACTTATCCAACAAATATTTTTACAGTTTTCTTTCTGGCATATTTTATTAGTAACCAATCATCAATAGAAGGTTTTGTTTTCTTTTCATATCATCACCATCATTGACAGAATTTTCCTCTAATGATATTGTCGAACTCATGCTTTTAATTTAGTAGCTGTCGGAATTTAAGTCAAACGTATCATTCTACTATTTCAAAGACTTTTTTTGATTTCACAGGAAAAGATTTTGTCTTCCTCTTTGGCTCCATGCACGTTAGTTTGAACTGGGATTTTTGTTGCTTTTCTTGTTTTTTGTGCGCTCTTTTTACCAATTTTTCTTCAATTTTCTTAGTTAGAAAAATGTTACAGCAACAGAGGTTACGATTTCAATATAAAATATTAATCTTAATATGTTATATTAAAAAATAATTATTTTAATATGTTGGACCTAACTAATTAAAGTATTATAGATTATAGCCTGTAAAACAGTTTTAAAAAGTTATTTTAATTTAATAAAAGTTAAATTGAAAACTATGTTTACATTTATCTAGACAGGCTATTTTGCTAGTCAAAATGAAAAATAAGATGGATATTTTCATTTAAAAAATATACATTTTTAAACATTTTTAGGTGGTTATTTAAAAAAAAAAATAAAATAAAGTGAAAATTTTTTCTGCCTTTTATCCAGAAAAAATCTATTAGTGAATATAAGGATGGAATTTTATTTTTTGTTTGTTTCATACATGTTTAATTTCTCGTAAGGATGGTTGAGACATGGCTCAAGTATCCCCACTCTCACTGGCTCAAGTATCCCCACTACCACTATTTTTGTTTCCCAGAGTTTTACTAAATAAAGCATGCAGCTATTAGAACTATTTTAGATTCAAAATACAATTGAAATTATACTTATTAAATTTATGCATATAGTTGCAACTTTAAACAAAACTTTGAATACAAAAAAACAAAAAAACCATGCACCCAAATATTTACTTCAGATAGGGAAAAGACAACTATTAATCACTATACTTTCAAAATGGTACCAAGATGTGTGATTTCTTTTTTACATGTTCAGAACTATAAATATGTTACCATATTGCCAGTTTTAGAAAGAAAAATTAACCAACTGTAGAGATAACAGGGGTGGCTCAAGTATCCCCTATGCTCAAGTATCCCCACTCTCCCCTACTCTTTTTTTAGCCTGTCATTAAAAAAAAAGTTGGAAATTGTACGTGAAGCGTAGCAAATGAGGTGCATTCGTAATATAACAAAGTTAGCAACGTATATCAATTTCATAAAATACTAAATAGTTAATCACAATTAAAATGCACGCAAAAACAATGTTCCCCTATACTATTATGTAATGGTGGATTACTTTTGTGTGGCCCTGTAAATCAATAACAAATTTTCTTTGCACCACAGATTGTGCAGAATGTATATTATACCATGTACTTCATAGATGCATTTATATTTTATTATGTTCGAATGTGTGTAGCACCATTAAAATGCATTTGATACTTTTTTCCCCATTGACCCTAATGTAACGGAATTCTTTGGATTTTCTTTGTCATTGATCTATTCATACGATTTTCATAAAATTCGAAAAAACTCGACAAAATTATGTGCTAATTATATGCTTTAAATTTCAAACGATTCGGTTGGGTAGGTTTTGCGTTGTCATATGCGGACAGGCGGGCGGACTGAACGGAAACTTTAGATTCTACGTATTTACATAATTACGAACGCACCTAAAAACACGATAAGTTTTATTTTAAAAAATGTGGTAGAAGTCATGCAATACGCATGATAAAAACTCCGCCCAAACGGCAACAATGACCGACATTAACTTTCCATTGCTGAAATAGGGTAAGACTTCTGGACATACGTGTGTTTGGCCCAACTTCAAATGAATTTGTAGAAATCTTTTCTTTTCCTCCCTTGTGCGGTTTATTGTCGATAAAAAACGGGTAGATTATACCCTGCTCACACTATGGATAGTTAAGATATCTCAGACCAAACTCTCTCAGAGAGTTTCAACTTGCTCCATCTAGATGCAGGAACAACCACTCACTCTCGTGGGCTATAAAGCTTCTCTTTCACTGATTGGGTGTTGCGGCTGTCTTTATTTTAAGCGCATGCGTTACATTTGTTTAAATCATTGATACAGTGACATTCGCTGAGATATCTTAGGTGAGTTTTCCAATGTGAACAGGCACCCAATTCCGAGAGGGTACCACTTCAAAAACTGCGATCTAAGATATTTTATGTTTGTAGTGTGAACAGGGTATTTACAATAGTTCAAGAGATAACGATCTCATCTCTATTTGTAATTGGCTCGACCTTGTAATCGCCCTGTATTTGGATCATGAAAGTTGAATAATGAAAGGAAAAAAGAGAAGATAAGCTTTCCCCAACAGAATTTAGCCCCGAATGTAATGCTCGGTTCGTGGCGCTAGTGCTCCTGTTCTGTGGGTCACATGACCTGTAGTCTGCTGGCTTTGGACCTGATTGGACCGATTTCGAAACAGGATGTAGGGGGCGTTACATTTACCATTCTTCACTCATTCATAAACCACCAGAAATTGCATCCATATTAGGAAAGACTTTAGGGTCAAAAGCAGAACCATCGTCTTTGTTCTCTTTCTATTTTTCTACTTTCATGAGTTGGATTGAAGTTTTCCTTCTTTGACAGGGTAAAGTGATTATACATAAAACATGCCGACGTCTGACCGCAAGTAGTGGTTATGTATGTCCGCAGCTTAATCTTAGGAGACATGACAACATTCTGTCACATGTAGCACTTCAGGTGGCGCAGGTAACATTTCTGGAGGCGGTTCCTGATAAGTCCCATTCAGGTAAAGCCTTATTCCAAACATCCAGTGTTCACGCCTCTTTCTGACGCTCCAGGTAAAGCTGGCTTCGGATCCTTCCCTCTTTTCACCCCCGGATTTTATTCGATAAGGGATCGTTTCTGCACTCAGGATACGAGCACCTGAAAAACATAGGTAATAAATATCATTTACAAAAGTAGTGCTTTAAAAGATTGAATAACACAAACTAAGACAGACCTGAATACATTTAAAAAATTAAAATTTACAGACAAAAAATAAAAATACTGAAAAATATGTAAAAAGACAAAGTAAACATTTCGCCAAGCTACTCGCAAGGCATCATCAGTACAAATAGACTCCTTGCACTTGACGTCACATGCTTCAGCCTGTGCCCAAACATAAGGCAGATGTGGTGTTTTCACATTTGTAAACATAGTGACTCCGTCTTGAACCGAAACATCAAAAAAATATTCCATCATTACTTCAGCAATACGTCCTTAACGTACTCATCGAGAAGAAGCAAAGAATCTCTCTCATCACCTCCAGGCTTCCTTCTTAAATCTAAAAACAAAATTCTAGAAAATTCTCTACTCTCTAACCATCATTTTTCTATGTATACATAACTCATGTCCAGCGTCGAGATTTTTATTCCATTCAGATGATAATTTTATTTTTTTAATATTATTTAACTAATTTATAATCAACTCAAAATTTCGAATATATTAGGCAGACGATTAATTTTAAGAGAAAAAGAAAAGAAATTAATTTATTGATATGCACAAATATCAAATGTTCAAGCAGGGAAAAATAAATTGATAAATGAAAATAATATTTTTTTTAAGGGTATGGTTTTGGAATAAATTTAATAAGACTTTCTTAAAAAGAGTTGATAAAAACATAGAAAAAATGAGTTTTATTTGGAATATTAAGAAATAAAGTTTAATTAAGAATATTTTTAATTTAGAGCCATTTTTTAAAATTTACGCATGTTGGAATAAATGTTTTTTAAGGCGAATTAAGAATTTATATCGTTTCCATAAAGATTAATAGATTATATCTAGAAACAAAATTTTAATTTAATAAGTTGAACTAAATACGGAATATTGTTATAAGGAAATCAATATAGTATAAAGCTTAATCTTGGCAAAAATAAAATTAAAATTTTGTAAAATATATATATATATATATATATATATATATATACACGATCAAGGTATACAGGAAATTTACTTTTACTATTTCTACTGAATAGTTAAAAATATTAATATGAAGCAAGTTGCAGAGTTTTAACCCTTTCCGGAACACTGCCCAGTCCGGGATACCTAATTTTAATTACAAATTTGCAAACGACACCAATAATATTTTAAGAAAATGTGGCTTTTACTGCGAAAGCTTAACCCTCTGGAACCCAAACCGCTCAATATTTTAATTCGTATATCCCATTTCCCACCAGAAAATTAAAAAAAAACAATATTTGCCTCAATTAATAACAGAAAATTCCGTATTTAAATAAAAGGAAATTAGCCATTGAATTTTTCTGGTGTAAAGTCAGATTTTCTGAAATCCATAATTTCTGGAACGTGTTCTATCACGGGAATTAAACGGTTAAATTAAAGTGTTCTTAATTTCACAAAAAGGTGTTTCTGAATTCTGGAGTCAGTCCATAATATCTCATTTTACTAACAGAATTTGTGAGTGCCGAAAAGGGTTAAACAAAGCCCATTTAATTGCAAAATAGAGCAATAAAAAATTTATATCGCTGTCGCAGATCAAGAACAGTCCAAAAATTGTAATGACTTATTTTATCCATGTAAGATGGCTGCATTTGGAAAACTAGTCGTTGGGGGCCACCGTAATACTTACCCATCATGGATATGTATATGAAAATAAAACATGTAAAACTATTTATACAATGCATTGCAATTCATAAACAAAATTTAAATATTCTTAATATACATAGCAATGCTATATTAAAGAACTGCTGATGCACCAATTTCAACAAATTATATAAAACGCCAAACTACTCAAGTAGTACCGAACTGCGTAAAAGAAACATCCTTATAACTCCAAAAATAATAATTCTATTAACTAACAATTAACTGTGTCGGATTACGCGTCTCATTTCCAATTAAAATATACTTCTGAATTGAAATTTGAATGAAATGCAGGGTCATGAAAAATCGAAGAATGTGGAAAACAAGATTACAAATATCTCGGCAACTAATAATCCGATCGACTTCGTTCTACATGCAAAATGTGTGTTATTTTATTGCCTTTTACGTCCATTCCTTAGAACAAAAAAATTCGAAAATTTTTATATACCTTTCATCAGAACGAATTTTTCGAGAGTCCGAAAAAAATAGTTCCGGATAATCGAGGTTGCTGATATTAAATAGGGTTCGTCCCATTCTTACATACTAACTACATACAAAATTTCAAGTCTCTATCTCAATTTGTTCGGGAGATGGAGCGTTTACAGACAGACAGACAGACAGACAGACGGACGGCAGAAATTTTTTTCTAAAAATATGTTTTTCGGAATCTCCACTATCTAAAACGTGTAAATCCGTCAAAATTTTTTTTCGATTTTCAAAACGATTGCAAGACTTACCCTATACTACGTATGATGGGTAAGTAAAAATGGGAATTTGTCCTTTGGAAATGGAAAAATTTTCAAACAAGCTATTAAGGTAAAATTTATTGTCATTATTTTTACTGAATGCTTAAAAATACTAATATAAAGAAAGTTGCAGATTGTTAAACAGATAAAATGAATTAATTGAAGCCCATTTAATAGCAAAAAAGAGCAATAAAATATTTAAATACCCTAATTGTGTATAAAAGGTACTCGGTACATATAAAATTTTAGCTGAAAATTTTAAATTTAATTTTTTTTTTTACTATTTTTCCTATTATTAGATCGATAGATTTCAAATAATTATTCTCATAAAAGTAGAAGAAATCGTGCAGTGGAGGTTAAAATTTCATATCTTTCGCGACCCATCTAAAATTTAGTTAAAGACATATTGCATATAATTTATAATACATAACACATAA
>CAXHSM010001235.1:1039512-1072856 GCA_964019185.1 Maratus speculifer | reverse complement strand
AAAAAAATATTAATTTGCAAATTTGAGGAAGTCTACTGTAAAACTGAATATTTTCATCACAAATGTGCCTACAAGACAAGAATTCAGAAGACAATCATATATATATATGATTACTTATAGGTATACAATTTAAATTTTAATTGTTGATACTTATTATAATATTATTTTTGCAACTTTAGTATAGAAATTTAATCATTTTAAAGACTTTCATTAATGAATGCAAGATTGATTTTTTTATTTTAATCAATTTAGTTTATTAGAAATCAATCTAAATAGTTCCTATTAAAATATTTTCTTTCGCAAAATTCGATAGGTTTTATGAAATTTCATTAACTTTTAAGCGTCCTGCAAAAATGTGCATGCAAGTTTAACGACTTATAAAATAATAGTTAGAAAAGTATTCTTATAAAAATTTCTATTTTATAACCTTAGATATCAATTTACCTTATACAGTTCAAAAAATTAACATAAATATCAATTTTGAGTTAAATAGGCCTTTGAATTCAAAAACTGTGTCACGGAAAAACCCGGTTAGGCCGCTTAAAGCGTTAAATCTACAGAAATGTCTCTTTATGAAATTTCATTAATCTACAGAAATGTCTCTCAATTCCATACACATATTTTATTTTAAATTTAATGATTTAGCACAGTTGTCTTTTATATATAAAAGGTAAGTAATACATGGTAACAGAGATAAGGCATTATTGCTGGTTTCACTAAATTAAGTAAATTGATTTGTAAAGTATATTTTCATTGTAAATGAATTTAAATTAGATGATATTTAGCATTTTATGTAGTTTTCATTACAAAAAATAAAAAGTTACCTATTTCAGTCATCTGAACCAAAGCACTTACGAAAGAGTTAGAGTTTGGTATATTTTCACCGATAGTGACCCCCAGACTCCAAAACAATTCTCTGTTCAAATGTTGACTTTTATATTTATATATGTGACATTTTAAAGTTAGGAGCCAGAAACATCATCGCCAGGGTCCCCGTTCTTTGCACAGAAGTCATGGCCAGCGAGGGAAAAAATAAAAAATAAATAAATGTAGAATATCCAATAAATCACTCATTGGTGGCTGTAAGTTTATTTATTCAACTGTAGTCATTATAGAGGGAAAAACTCCTTTTTGCAAACGATCTTTTACCGAAATGTCCAAAAAATATTCCATCATTTACTTCAACCAGCCGTACTCATCGACGAAAGAACTCCAGAATCTCTCCCCCTCTCATCTCGAGACTTCCACCTTTAAAACTAAAAAGAAAATTCTAGAACTTTCTGTAATCTCAAACCATCATCTTTTTATGTAAACAGAATTCTTGTCCAGATACGAGACTATTTTACACAGACGATAAATTTATTTTTTAAAAAATATTATTTAACCAATTTATAATCGACTCATAATTTCTTAGGCAGACGATTTTTATAAATGATTAATTTTAAGAGAAAAAGAAAAGAAATGAATTTATTAATGCACACATCAAAGGTTGACGGCGGAAAAATAAATAAATAGATAAAATAAAATAATGATATTTTTTGAAAGGTAAGGTTTCGGAATAAATTTAATAAGATTTTCTTAAAAAGGGTTGATAAAAACATAGAAGAAATCAGTTTTATTTGGAATATTAAGAAATAAAGTTTTAATTAAGAATATTTTTAATTTAGAGCCATCTTTTTAAATTTACGCATACTGGAATAATTTTTTTAAGACAAATTAAGAATTTATATCGTCTGCATACAGATTAACAGATTAGATCTAGAAACAAGATTTTAATTTAATAATTTGAAGTAAGTACGGAACATTATTATAAGAAAATTAAGGTAGTATAAAGGTTAGTTTTGGCGAAATTTTTTTTAATTTGTAATATATATATACATATCATGAGATAATTATTGTATTTATTATCCGATTTGGAGGAAATTAATTGTATCCATAGTAAATATCAACATCGTGACCAAGTTCGTTGGCCAGATTCATCTGTTATCTTCTTTCAAAATGGCTGCCATTTCAATTTTGTTTTAGTTTAAAGAGTGGTCCAAATAAATTAAAAACTTAAAAATATTTCTTTCTTAAGAGTTTTAACTTTCAAGGACTCCAATGCATGTTTTGTTCCACCTTTATCTTAAAAAATGGCTGAAGTATAGCAGTTTGAATTTCTAGAGTTGCTGACATTTCAAACAATCTGGATTTTGTCATGCTGTAACTATCGTTTTTATAAATTAATTTAAATGAGATTACCAATGTCTTGACTGAGTTCGTTGGCCATCTTCATATATAAAAATGGGAGCAAATTTGCACCATGTATTGCCGCACAATGCTTAAATGTTCATATCCATTAGCTTCAAATTTTTGCCAAGCCTGGCAACACTGGCGAAGTATAGCCAAATTTGTTGACCAAAAAAGTAACCATAAATTTTGCCAATTTGGTGATAGCTTACTAATTTGGCACAATTAATCATCAAATTCAATATTGACGAATAAACTTTTATTGAGTTCATTCCATTTAAGCTTCTTAAAGTTTGATTAAAATTAGTTTAAAGTTATTAAATTAGTTAGTAAGTAAAACTTGCAAACTTTTAGAATCTAGAAATATGAAAGCTACCTTTTCCTCCCAGCACTGGCTGAAAGGATTTTAACTATACTGTACAGTGCAAATATTTATTACTTATGAAAGAAATATTAACTGTAATCCAGAAAGAACTTATGTACTAAAAATTTAGTGTCATTTTCTTTTAAATATCCACTTTAATTGAATAATATAATATTTAACTGAATGATGTGTATAAGGGTATTGTTTGATGTGAAAGGATCTACATAGCTATGAAAATATCACAGTTTTGCTAATAAGATGGAGGTGCAAGGAAATTTTAACATAAGATGTTTGAGAGTCGTACTTGTACTGTACAGTGTCTTAAATTACTAGGTATATCATGCAGTTTGAAGCATTATCTACCCAGTATACAAAGTCACTATTATGTATTCCAAATCCGTATCTGCGCTTTCATAAAATTCTACAGTCTTGCTCTTAAAAAAGGATTTCTTATGCTGCTTTTAAAGAGATGTAACTGCAACATTATTAAGATTAAATTTTATTCTTTTGATATTTTTTTATTAAACATAGTGATCGTTTCTTAATTTGTTTTATTGATTTGTTTCTGAGTAAAATATTTCTTTTTCTCTTCCCATCTAACGTTCTGTCATTATTACTGTACCCTACAGACGGTATTATAAGATGCTCTAGCTTAAATATGTTTAATAATTAGGGATGCACCGAATGCCGAATATTCGGCCAACAGCTGAACCGTAATTGTTGGGCCGAATACCGAATATTCGGCTTTCCAAATATATTTTATATTTCAAAGTTTAAAAGTATTAAAATGTTACTTTTTAAAACAATTTTACATAATATTTAATAAGAGAAACTTATATTTTGATAAACAAGAGCTTTTTATAAGAACATTTAGCATTGAAAAAATTTTGTCTTCATTTATTTAATAAGCACAATTATGAGACTTTTTTAATTAATAAAATTTTAAATTTCATGATTTCTTCTACGAATTGAAACAAACATTTTAAAATCAAAGAGAAATAACGAAAAAATGGTTGAAGAAAAACTGTAGTGTCTCATAATTGTTCTTTTTTAAATAACTCACAGCGGATTTTTTTTCAATATAAAGTATAAGTACTTTCAATTTAATTAAAAAGGAATGTTTAGATCATAGTTTTTTCTTATTAATGGTGGCATTTTCCATCCTTACCGTCATATCATATTTTACAGAAATCAAAGCATGCGAGTTGAAAATATAGTTATGGTATCTTAATAATTGTTAATGCAGCAAACGGAAACACAAGTTTGACCTGAAAGATTGAGATGAAATACAATGTACTTATGGCTCAATAAGTTGGTTATGATTATGGTTTCATGAACACAAATTGTCTGCCTTGATAGCTATTACTAATCTCAAAAGTTTTTCTTTCTTGTTTAAGGACTTTTATTTGGAAAAAACAAGAAACAGATTTTTTACTAAATAAAACTTAGGAACTTGCATCTGCACTCATACATTTATTCCTAAGGAAAATCCTAATAAATCACCATTTTAATCCTTCTCCTTAATTTTCTTAAGTTATACTTTACAAACAACAAATAAATAATGTAAAAACATTCTATTTTATTTAAATATGATTTTCTTTCATATTATTTTACATATATTTATAAATTGACAGTTAAAAGTAGAAATTGTGAAAAGTTTTTAAAAATGTGTTTTAAAAGGCTTTATTAAGTATTGAATTTGGCCGAATACTTTGATATTCGGCCAAATCGAATATTCGGCAGGCTAAATAGTTTCATATTCGGCCAAGCCGAATATTCGGCTTAACCGAATAGTTTGATATTCGGCCTAACCGAATATTCGGTAATATGGCTGAATACCGAATAGATATCGAATTTTCGGTGCATACCTATTAATAATACACTTCAGACATTTTATAATCCAATTTGCATAGAATGTACCAAAGACAGCAAGCAGTGCCTCTATAGGCCATTTTAATTCCCAATAATGTGGGTCTAGAATCAGTATAAAAATGCTTTTTTAATACAGTAGACTCCCTCAAATCCGCAAAGCTTTGGACCAGAGGTTATGCTGATTTTAGAATTTTGCAGATTTTTGGTTATTGCTTCATTTACATTTTTAAAACAATAATTAGAAAGCAATTATTAGTGCAATTGAAATTATAATGAATGCTTACAATATAGTAAAATAATAAAATCATTAAGTAAAGTAATAAATTATAATAATAAAAATTAAGTTAATTTTTAAAATATTAAAAGTAAAGGTCAAATAAATAACCATTAATGAATAGTTAAATATTCATTATAAGGAATCGATGATTTTCCCAAAATTATAAAGCGAAACATGCCTCATAAAAGTACATTATAATTCACATCAAAATCATAAAATAAGGAAGTTTTGTTTCAGGTTTAGCCAAAATTTATAATCAAAAAAACTTTATTAATACATAGATATATTTGCTAAAGATATTGTGATTACTAGTGACAACAGTAATATGTTGGATTTCTTTAGAAAAATGTATTTTTAATTCATAAAAAAGCATGAATTCACTAATATTAGTGAAAATTATGAATACAGTAGACTCCCTCAAATCCGCACAGCTTGGGACCAGAGGTTGTGCGGATTTTAGAATTTTGTGGATTTCTGGTCATTGCTTTGTTTACATTTTTTAAACAGTAATTTAAGTGCAATTGGAACTATAATGAATGCTTATAATATAATAAAATATTAAAATAAGTAATAAACTGAAATAATAAACATTTAAATAGTTTTAAAAATGATAAAAGTTCTAATAGCAAAGGTTAAGTTAATAATCAATAGTGTATGATTAAATACTCATTATAAAGATTAGATGTATTTTTCCTAAATTATTCAACAAAATTTGTCTCATAAAAGTACATAACTAATTCACATCAAAATCATAAAATAAGGACTTTTTTTCCCAAGTTTAGCCAGGCTTAATAACCGAAAAATCTTAATTATTGCATAAATATTTTTAGTAAGAAGATTGTGATTACCAGTAATATCAGCAATATCTTGAATTTTTTCCAAAAAAATGTATTTTCCCTTCATGAAAAAAACATGAATAGTATTATTAAGAAAATTACAAAATAAAAAAATATATGGAATTGATGCAAAACTAAAAAAAAAAATCAATTTTGTCCCAATATCTGAATTGAGAGTTTTATTGTTTACATCCATAAAATATGTGCGGATTTTTAGAGAGTTGCGGATTTCTGGTTTGCGGATTCGAGGGAGTTTACTGTACATAAAATTGATTAAAAAAGTAAAATTATGTCCCTACATCTGAATCGAAAGTTTCATTGTTTTTATCTGTAAATTATGTGCGGATTTTAGATTGTTGTGGATTTTAGGGTTGCAGATTGAAGGAGTCTACTGTATTATAAAGAACTAGATGGTACCCATCAAGATTTAATGATAAATATGCTAAAAGATTAATTAGAGTAATGTTTGATTTTCTTAATTAGTTACTTGTAAATAAAGTTATGAAAACTTTTTATTTGAATGTTATCTATGTGATTCCAACAGATTCAAAGCGTTTCATGATTCTGTCAGTTTAACCTACTCAAGTAATCATCTGAAAGAATTTAAGCAGAATTTTAAGAATTTTAACAGCGCTTTCTTTTTAGCTAAAAGATAACTAAAATTAATTTAACTTATATTTATTTTCGTGAATTTTCTCGGTGTTTTAAAAAAATAACAATGCTTAGTAATTTCTAATTTTTAAAATCATGTTGAAAAGTTTTTATTAATTTTATTTTTATCAGTCTCATTTTAAATCCCAAAACTTAAAATTCCATGCTACCAAGTAACTATTTACAATATATTTGAATTATTTGAATTTTTCATAACTTTTCATACATTATTTAATTTTTAAACCATGAGTATCCAACAAAGTAGTTCAATTTTAAGTCTTACATGACTATTTTTCTTTCCTCCTGTTTTCTCTTCTTAATTTAAATTTTTTTCCTCGGAAAATAATTAATACTTTTCTTTATATGCACACAAACATATATCTTCCTTGTAATGCTTATACGAAATATAACAAAAATTGTAGATTAGTTTAATATATTTAAAATATAATTAAATGAAGAATACTTTAGCTTAAATATTTTAAGTTAAAATTGTTATACTATTTCTAAAATATTTTAGCATACTTCACAATTTTAAAGATTCAGATATTACTTCATAACGGCAATCGGGAATTTAGTTAAAAATCCTTTAATATATGGTCTAAATGATGTATAACATTTATTTATTTATATAATTCACATATATTACAGTTTACAAATGGATTACTTTTTCTAAGTTTCCACGCACAAACACAGGAAAATGGAAAATTGCTGCTACTACCTACCAACCAAATAATGTCTAAATATTTACATTTTTTAGGAAATTAGAATACTTTTTCTAAAATATTTCTAGATGTTAAATTAAATTTTACGACATTTTTACAATTTTTATTTGTGTGTGTTGCATTTATTGTTTTTTATTTATTTATTTATTTATTAAGAATGTAATTTTAAAAGATTTTCAATAATTTTATTCTTACAAATGTATCTCTAAAGCCCTGAATTGTAAATTGGCTGTTTATATCTAATAATTACTGTGTTTTAATTACTTGAAATATTTTTAAAATAAAACTGTTACTTAAAAAATCATTTTTGAGTGTTAAATTTTATTTAATTATAAAGCATCAAAATAATAATAATAACAAAAGAATAAAAATCATATAACTTCCCCCCATAGTAAAATGTATCATTATTTTTAAAAAAAATGCCGAGAGTTGAGATCGAACCCTAGTCTTCTACAAAAGCTCAGAACTTGAAACTCGTGTCTTAAACCACCGAGCTAACCAGACTTGCTTTGAACTTCCTCTAATAAGTTCAACTTCATGCATGCTCAAAGACCAATTTGAACTGATCTTAAAGAGGTCACCAACTGTTTTAATATACAGGGTGTCCGAAAAGTCTGGAAACGGTCGAATAACTCGAGAAATACATATGAGATTGAAAAACGTAAATATACGTGTTAAATATTTTTAAATAAGCTACTCTGTGATACCGAATTTGTCCTTCGAAACCGACCCCCTGGGGGTCAGAGGGGGTCCAACTTTGAAATCTTAAATTATAACCCCCATTTTTTATTGCAGATTCGGATTCTACGGACAAAAATACGTAACTTTTGTATTTGATGTTTATTTCAAATCTTCGTTTATCACGGTGTAATCGAGCATATTAAATCGATACATATTCCCGCTTTTCCAACGGGATTTTCCCTAATCGAAACTGATTGGGCAGAATTTTTGACGCCAAATTCCTCGTCTTTTGTAGGAATAGCGTTTCCTGAAAATCACCCGTGGCGATTATTTCAATAGTGCTACACTGTTAAAAATTTGACCCATTTGCTGCAGCGTCACTCCACCGCTATTATAGAATATCTCTTTTGTGACCAATGAGAATGCTCCATAACACAGTAAAGTAATCGTTTTCTGTAAAAGCGGTGGAGTGACGATGCAGCAAAAGGGTCAATTTTTTTACAGTGTACTTTACTGTGTTATGGAACATTCTCATTGGTCATGAAAGAGATATTCTATAAAAAGCTGTGGAGTGACGCTACAGCAAATGGATCAAATTTTTAACTGTGTAGCACTACCGAAATAATCGGCACGGGTGATTTTCAGGAAACGCTATTATTGCAAAAGACGAGGAATTTGATGTCATAAATTCTCCCCAATTAGTTTCGATTAGGGAAAATCCCGTTGGAAAAGCCGAAATATGTATCGATTTAATATGCTCAATTACACCGTGATAAACGAGGATTCGAAATAAACATCAAATACAAAAGTTACGTATTTTTGTCCGTAGAATCCGAATCTGCAATAAAAAATGGGGGTTATAATTTAAGATTTCAAAGTTGGACCCCCTCTGACCCCCAGGGGTTCGGTTACGAAGGTCAAATTTGGTATCACTGAGTAGCTTATTTAAAAATATTTAACACGTATATTTACGTTTTTCAATCTCATATGTATTTCTCGAGTTATTCGATCGTTTCCAGACTTTTCGGACACCCTGTATATGATTATCAAGGGAGTCAACTGTAGCCAGTTTGTAGAATTTAAGATGAAAGTTCCGAAGAAGATTTGGAACACCAAATTTATTATAGTGACTTACAAACATTACAAAAAATAGATACATCTGAAATATTCTATGTTATATTCTCTATTATAATCCCCTCATATTTCTAGACCAGCATTAAAACAATGACATTTTCTTTCACAAAACCACCCTAATACATAGTAATTATTTAAATAAAGTAGACATGTAAAAGAAAATCACAATATAATATTTTAAATATCATATAAAACCCTTAAATAAGCTCTGCAAAGTAATACAGCAGACTCTTTCAAATCTACAATGCTATAAAATTCACACATAATTTATGGATGAAACAATGAAATATTCAATTCAAATATAGGGACAAAATTTAACTTTTTTTAGTTTTATATCAATTCCATTTATATTTTAATTTGTAATTTTTGTTAATATTGCTTATGTTTTTTCATGAAGAAAAAATATTTATTTCTCAAAAAAAAAAAAAAAAAAAAAAAAAAAAAAAAAAAAAAAAAATCAAGATATTGCTGATATTATTGATAATCACAATCTTGCTACCAAACATATTTATGCATTAATCAAGATTTTTTAGTTATTAAATATGCCTAAATCTGAAATAAAACTTTTTTATTTTATGATTTTGATATGAATTAGTAATGTACTTTTATGAGGCAAGTTTCATGTAAAATTTAGGAAAAATACATTTAATCTTTATCATGAATATGTAATCACACATTATTGATAATTAACTAGACCTTTGCTTTTAATATTTTAATCCTTTTAAAAATTATCTAAATTTTTATTTTTCTAATTTATTACTTATCTTAATATTTTATTATATTATAAGCATTCATTACAATTTAGATTGCATTTTTAATTACTACATTCAACTAACTGTTTAAAAAAATGTAAACAAAGGCTCAGTAAACCATACATATGCAAAATTCTAAAATCCACAAAACCCGTGGTCCCAAGCTGTGCAGATTTAAGTGAGGCTACTGTATGAAAGTTCAGAAAAAGATTTGGAACAACAAATTTACTATAGTGACTTACAAACTTTACAAAAAATACATACATCTCAAATAATCCATGTTAAAATCCCCTTATATTTCTAGGTCAGTATTAAAATAATGGACATTTTCAATGACAGTTTCTTTCGCAAAACTACCCTAATACATAGTCCTGATTTAAATAAAGTGGATATGAAAAAGAAAATCACAGTATAAAATGTTAAATATCAATTAAAACCCTTAAATTAATTCTACAAAATAATACAGTAGACTCCTTCAAATCTACAATTTTAGAAAATCAATACATAATTTATGGATGTAAGCAATGAAACACATTCAGTTTAAATATAGGGACAAAATTTGACTTTTTTAGTTTTAGATCAATTCCATCTATATTTTTATTTGTAATTTTTTTTAGTATTACTTAATTCAGGTTTTATGATGAAGTAAGAATAAATTTATTTCTGAAAAAATTTAAGATATTGCTGATATCACTAGTAATCACAATCTTCTTACCTAATATGTTTATTTATTAAAAAAAGCTTTTTCTGTTATTAAGTCTTCCTAAATCTGAAATAAAACTTTTTTATTTTATGATTTTGATGTGAATTAATAATGTACTTTTATGAGGCAAGTTTCATTGAATAATTTAGTAAAAATCTTTATAATAAATATTTAATCATGCATAATTGATTGTTAAATTGACTTTTGCTTTTAATATTTTAAAAATAATTAATTTTGTATTATTTTAGTTTGTTACTTATTTGAATATTTTATTACAATGTAAATTTAATCAGAATTTGATTGCATTATAAATTACATTCTAATTATTGTTTAAAAGACTGTAAACAAAGCAATGTTCAAAAAGAAATCTGCAAGATTCTAAAAGATGCACAACCTCTGATCCCAAGCATTGCAGATTTGAAGGAGTCTACTATATAAATAAATATAATAAATTAAATATGCCATAACAAAGAAAATAAAATGCTGTAAGTAGTAATATGGTTGATATAGTGTAGCCTCCTAGCATGTGAGTAGACAAGTACCAGTTTTCTTAATACAGGAAAGCTATAAAATGTTTGTTTTTTAAATCAGTGCATCCACAGCATTTATTGGCAATGGATCTAATATGATGAAGACAGTGGAGTATCATATTCTTGGTTTCGTTAATTGTTTTGATATTTTATGTAATTTTTGATAAAATTTATATAAGATAATTATGTAAAATAAATTACTTGTGATAAATTACTTAAAATATATTTACTTTCAATAGAACAGATTTACAATTAAATTCAGTCTCTGAGCAACACAATATTTTAAATTCAATGATTAATAAAAATTAAAATAAATTTGCTGTTTTTAAATTTAAGCATGAATATTATTCACCTAACTAATTACAAATAAATAAATAATAGTATATGCTGTAAATAAAACATTTAAATAATCCAGGGCCAGATTAACACAGGGGCCTCCAGGGCCTTGACCTTGGGTTTAAAATTTATGTGGCTGATTTTCTTTCCTTAATCAAGTACTTTTGAAATAATATTGTTTTATAAAATATGAAAACATTCTGAATGATTTAATATATTTTTTATAAGCTTTTAACCTAGACACTTTTTTGTATAAGTCCTTTTCATTCTGAGAATACCTATAATTTTCAAAATTTGTCGCATCTAGAAAATCAAATTTAGGGAAAATGCAAAAACTGCATACTGTGTCTATTGAATTCAACTGAAACAAGGATTTTAAAATGTCAGAATTATAGTTTAAAGTAATTACTAGACTGTTAGAGAAAATACAATATTCATGATTTTAGGTAAGGCAAGTTTTGAATAAGACATTCTCAATTATTCTGCAACATACTGTGGATCATAGATGTTTGCGAATTATACAAATGTTTATTTGAGAAAAAGGACGGTAATTCATTTACTTGATTATTCATGTAAGTTATTATTATTTTTATTATTATTTCTTTTTGTAAATTTGAAACTTTCCTGGTACTTACGCATTAATCCTACACAGCTGGGTTATTCTCTGCAATAGTGCAAAAAGTGTTTCCCAGCCATATAAATGCTCTAAATCTCATTTTATTTTTATTTATTTATACTTTTATGAGAAGGTCTAAAGTTTGTTTATTAGGGGCAGGGCGTAAAATTTAAAAATAAACAAATTTAATATTTAAAAATGTAAGATATAACATGCAAATATCATTCCCTCACCTCTCCCCTACCCATACTACCATACTTTACTGCCTGTTTTTTTCCATTCAGAAAAAAAAAAAATTAAAAACACCCTAAGCAAAATAAAGTTCTTAATTGGTACCTTACAAAAAAATAATAAAAATATTATTTTTTACGATAATTATGTAGTCTACTCAATCAATTATATGTCTCCCCATGTTAGACCATCATTCCCTCACACCTTGCTATTATCGCAAATATCCTATCACTAAAGATGAGCAGCAGTCTAGCATTCTTCACAGAGAGGAAGCTAATTTGAGTACTTGTCAGTCCAGCAACATAAATTGGTGGTATAAGTTTTTGTTAATTTTCTAGGAATTTTTTTCAATCAGAAAATCAGGAGTATTTTTATTAGCAGTCATTCCTTCACACAGAATGCTAAATTTTTAGCAATTTTCAGAATTTTTATTTTATCATACATTGTATATTATGTGTTCTTCTTTAAGGAATCAGTTTGGTTTTTTCCATAATTTTGCATTTTTCATGACAATTAGTAAAAACATCTTAACTTCATCATTCCCTCACTCGTCATTCCCTTACATTTATTGTAATGAGTTAATGATAAAGTGAATGGGGAATATGTACTTTTGTTTAAAATTTTATAACGATTTCTGCTGCTATTAAAATCTTCAACAATTGACCGACTAGCAATTTATCCAGTTTTTATGAAAATTTACCTATGTAACATTCAAGTCAGACTGCTTGGTCAAATTTGCAGTATTGTAGAGAATAACCCAGCTACAGATGTAATGGTTTCTAAGTACCACCAATCTACACCTAAAATTTTTGCGACAGAATTGCGATAATATAAAACACTTTATTTAAAATTGAAGCACTCTCAAAATTCAAAACATTTTGTTTAAAAATAAAGTAGTCAATCAGATTTCGGTGGAAAATGAGTTGATATAGAGTTTAACATAGATTCAAAGCAGACTCTTTTTTGACAAATCCCAAACACATTATTTTCGTAGCACTAACAAACGGCGTCAAAAATCAGCAAACAACATGGCAACAAAGCTTTCAAAAGATAACTGCATGTGCGTGCGAACAACAAAATTGCTCTTTATTGGCACTTTAGCGCAACTTTTGTTGTGGTGGCGTTAATACGTAAGTACCCTTTCACACAAACAACTTTCTCAAGTCATCAAATAAACCTAGAATTTTTCTGAAAGTATCACCGGACTTGGGGAGCTAGGGGGGGGGCAATTTTTTAAAAGGCCCTGGGCCAACTTCTGCTTGATGTGAGCTCTGAATAATGCTTTAAATGACTATGGGCAGAATAAAAGTTGGGACCAGTGATGTGGGGCGGGTAAATACCCAGTGGGTAGGTAAATATTTTTTGGGTATTTACCCAAGCCTCGGGTAAATACCCAAAAACTGGGTATTTTCATATTTCAGCTTTAAAAGCATATTTAAAGTAAAATTTATTTTTATTTGAAACTTAAATATTTATGAAGTCCAAAATCATAGAATGAGATATTCAAATTATGAAAGTTGTAATGGCTTCAGCCACAATTAAAGAGAAGTCGAAACTTACATCGCAAAATTGCTTAATTTTACTGCTAGTGTGCTTCAGCCGCAAAGTAAGTGAATTGAATTTGTAGGAAATTTTCAAAGTAAACAATGTGAAGCTCTATTACATTTTTTAAAAAGAAAATATAAAACTACCTATCTGCACAGTTTATTGCAGAACATTATACAGATTACATGTCACATCTATTTATTAAGAAAATAATAATAATAATCCATACTTAAGAGAAATTTAGATTGCTAATAATAAAAAAAAAAAGATAAATTACACAATCAAGCATTTAAATAAATAATTTAACAAACAATTTATTGATTTATGTTTATTAAACAATTTTTATTATTTTACATTCTATAAATATTCACAATTGTCAGCTGAACTACAAAATTTTGGTTTTAGAAATTTAATTATCTTTTCCTAATATTGCAGACATGTATAAAGAATAAATAGGAATTTACTGATTTTCTCTAAATATTAACAGTAGTTTAAAGGAATTGCAATTTCAAAGTATTCACTTTCTAAATAAATATTTTCATTTCCAATTTTATGAGTTGTGATTATTTCTTGCTGAATTAAAAAGCTGCCCAAAAATTTAAAATATTTTGGTTCAATACAAAACACTATTCAAATATTATGTGTTTGATCATCAACTTAATTATAAACCTCCATGAATCATCTTTTAAGTTTTAAAATTTCATTCCCATTTTCTAAAAATTTAGTAATACTCACTCTTTTCTTGCTTTGTTTATAATCTGCAATTCCTTTAAATTTCAATTAGAAATTACCATTAGAAGCAATAGATGGCGCCCAATCATTGCATAAGTATGAACCAAAACTAAACTAGATTTTACAAAGTAAAACTATGCTAGATTTTACAAACCAAAACCATGCTAGTTTTGGTTTGGATTTTGATTCTATAAACTGTTCTTCACTTGCTTTTAGATGTCTATGGTGTGCGTTTGAAAGAGTTAGAAGTAAAAATGGGAGGGAAAAAAGGACTTGCATGGAATTTTTTTAATGTGAAAGGAAAAAGTGTGCAGTGCAAATATTGTAATAATGATTACAAGCATGCTAATGTAGTAAACAAAATGGAAAATCATATTAAGAAATGTTTCAAATGTCCTGCAGGTTTGAAAAAGGATTTTGACAGTGATTGTAAATGCAAAAAATATCATAAGGAATCTATTTCTACTATGCCTTCAACTTCAAATGTAGAAGAAAATATAACAGTTAGTGATACAGATGAACCTAATACTGGTCAAATGTCCAGTACATCTTCTAACACTTCATCGATACCGATAACAAGTGTGCCTTAGCTTCTAAAAAATGCTGGAGATGGAACATCTAGTTTTTTGACAAATAAAAAAATTTCGAAGTCACAGATATCTATGACAGCATTTTTGGATCAGATGGATGAAATAACAAATATAAGTACATTTACATATTAATAAACAAAAATAAATACAATTTTGTTCTTTTAAAAGTAAATACTTAAATTAGAACTGATATTAATTGAAATAAATTATTTGAAGCTTTTCTCTAGTATATGTCTCTGATTTTTAATATTACAATTTTTAATAAATTAATAAATTGTTTATTTTAAAATTTAAAAGATTCATTGAAATAAGCCTTTGCATTTTAATATATTTTTTCTTTTAATAAAAAAAATCGTTTAATTTGTTTTGAAGTATAGATAAAGAAACACTGTTAAACACTGATGTGAAAAATATATAATTTAAAAGCAAGAATTCACTTTGTGATTGAAATAATACAGAGCTATAAGCAGTGGCATGGAATGAGTGTGCGTTCAAGGGGGGGGGGGGGGAGTTGGGGAAAATCTTCATATCCCCAAGGAACCCATTCCCTTGCCATTATACAATTTTATAAGACAAATATTTTTTGGCAGATTCAATGTAATCCTATTTTTATATAGAATAGCAAAGCAAAAATAGATTGCTTAAAGCCACAAGTTTATAAATTTATTTGTAATGAAAACAGTCTGCTTTCAAGATTCATAGTTTCTATAGGCTTTCAAAAAACATTCTATATAAAAATAACGTTACAGGATATATGCATTTATTATTTAAAGAACATTTTGGATAAAAGTCAAATACTACATTTTAATTAAATGTAAATTTGACTTAAAAAGGAAATTAATTGAAAATATTGTTTATTCTAAAAGATAGTTATAGACACATAAATTCCTGATAAATTAATTTAACTTACAAATAATAAGTATAATAAATATTGTTAATACCTTCTAAAATCCCCTTTTTTAACTTAATTTTTATCCCTCCCCCATTGTTTAACTTTATCCTTAGCTGCCGAAGTTTTTAAAGTATAAATCGGTTGGTTTGCAGTATTGCAATTCAAAACAATTAAATAATGTAATTAAATATCATATACCAGACAAAATATCATATGCTGAATCCTTTATCTTTAATCCGGAATCATTTGAACCACGGCAATAGCGAATTAGAGAAAATTTGAAATTAGAATGCATTTAGGTAAATGATAACATCAGGCATTATTATGATAATACAAAACACTAAGGCAATTTATAAATAAATAATACTAAGGAGTTCCACTTAAAAATATCTCAAAATTCAAAAATATGTATATTTTGTATGGTGTCGCCATCTGTTGTTAGTTGTGGGAAACAATAAGATTTTTTTCTTTTTAACTTGGAATTTTAAATTATTGAATAATAAATAACACAAATCACGAAACTGATAAATATAAATTAAAAAAATAAAACAATATAAAACATTTAAATAAGATTTACAGTTAAATAATTAAAATAGGACTTACCATTAATAAATAAAAAAAAAAATTATTATTACTTTACCATACTGAACAATGCTTAAACACGCAAGGCGGAAGGAATTAGGAGAAACTGAGTAATTAATACTTAAAAATATCAATTTCAAGCATAAATTCAAAATTTTGAAAAAGGAAAATATATATAGCTGCATAAAATAGTGTTTTCTGAAATGTATTCTTGTATGCTAGTGGTGGCATCTATTATAATTTCATGAAAGAAAAGAAATAATAAAATAATAATAAAAGGTTTTGGAATATCTGAATTACAAGATTACAGATGCTATAGAAGTCTGGATTAAAAATGTCAAAATTCTATGCCTTGTATATTTTTATTTTGGAAAAATAAATTTACAAATGCTTCTTTTTTGTTTTAGGAAACACTCAATCAACATTTGGCTAAGGCCATTTTCATTAGTGGAAGTCCATTGTCATTGGTTGAACATCCTTTGTGGATTGAATTTTTTAAGAAAATTCGACCTTCTTACAATTTACCTTCACGTTTTCGTCTTGCCTCAACTTACTTAGATTCTCAATATTCTGAAATGCAATTTGAAGTTAAGAGACAGCTAACTGAATCAAAACACCTCCATTTGCAATGTGATGGTTGGAGTAACATAAGAAATGAGTCAATAATAAATTTTGTGATTTCAAAACCACAACCTCTATTTGTTGATTTTATCATGTCAAAGGAAAACAAGCATGATGCTTGTTATTTGGCTGAGCAAATTGAAAAAATTATGAAAGATCATGATCCTGAAAAAAAATTTGTGATTATAGGTGACAATGCTAAAAATATGATAGCAGCGTTTAGATTAGCAAAAGAAAAATATCTGCATGTTGTTCCATTAGGTTGCTTTGCCCATCTTTTACACTTATTGTGTTCTGATATTTCAGGATGCAAGTCAGTTAAACAATTTTTTACAAATGTAATTGATATAGTGAAAACTATCAAACGTAGCAACCGTTTAAGTGCATTGTTTAACCGGATTCAAGATCAAGAAAGCAAGAAAAATATTTCCTTGAAATTGCCAGGTAAAACTAGGTGGGGAAGCTACTTACACAGTCTTAAAAGCTTAAAAGATACCAAGTTTACGCTGCAAACTATGGCAGTTTGTGAAGAAGCTCAATTGTCTTCTGAGTTAAAAAAAAAAAAAAAAAAAAAAAAAAATTTAGATGATACTTTTTGGATTTATATTGAAAATATGATTGATATCTTTACTCCGATTGTAGAACTTATAGAATCTTTTGAATCAAATGAACCTCAGATTCATTTGGTGTATAACAAAATAAACAACTTAGAAAAAGTATTGCTAGAATTACTTCCTGTATCTTTATTGGAAAAAAATGAAGAAAAGCATATTATGGAGCAATTTAGAAAAAGAAAAGAATGTGGTGTTGGTCCTCTCCATCTTGCAGCAGACATTTTAAATCCTATAACGCACCTTAGAACCTTCAGATTTGCTTGATGGTTTAACATTCATTTATGATGTTGGCCATCACATGAAATTAGAGAGCACATAACTTAAAATGGATCTTGTTCATTACAGAGAAAAAGAAGGTCTCTGGGAAAGAAAAATCTTGTGGGAAGGGCTAGAGAATATGCCTCCTCTACTATGGTGGAAAAGCTTACGGTGCACTAATATATTAGCTGAAGTAGCTTTGCATATATTAAGTGCACCTATTACGTCTGCCGCGACGGAAAGAACCTTTAGCACCTTTAGCTGGATTCACAGTAAAATAAGAAACCGCTTGACATCAGAAAGAGCAGCTAAGCTAACCTACCTATCGTATAATTGGAAGCTGCTACACAATGAAGTAAATAAACAGAATACACCCAAAATAAAGAAACAGGAAACAAATGAAAATGTTTCAGAAACAATAAATCGTATAGAAGAATTACTTTCAAGTGACAACAGCTTAGAAATCGAGGACTTTGAAAATTCAGATTCCGAAGTTGTTGTGTCTGAAGTCTGACTGATTTTAAACTGAGAGAAAAATTGTGTCGATATGATAAAATTATATTTTTCATTTTCTATTTTATTATCTATATCTATAGTTTTGCATATTATTTATATATAAATGTTAAATTGTGTTTAATATTAGGCTGTTTTCTTAATCCAAAATTACTGAGTTTTATTTCCTTAAAGTCAAGCTATTGCTGATGCTAAATGGTTCTCTTCAACTTACGAATATTGAATTAAGAAAATTATATTTTTCACTTTTATATTATATCTTTGCATAATTTGTATATTTTTTATTTATATTTTTCACTTTTATATTTAATATGTGCTTAATTTGTATATTATATATTTGTATATTATTTTTATATCAATATTATCCCTTAAATTTATTGAAAAAACAATTCTCTATAAACACATTAACGTTTTTATATGCTTCATTTTTAAAAATTACATTTAAATTCCATACTTAAGTGTAAAAAGTTGATTGTTTTTTAATTAAAGGATTGTAAGAAGTCTAAAGTTCTATAATTTTCTTTCTCTTATACTCTTTTATCATAACTAAAAGTAAAATTAATGTAATTTCCCAAATATATATAATTGAAAATAAATACCCAGGTAAATACCTAAATTGGGTATTTACCATGGGTATTTACCCTTAAAAATAAATACCCGGGTATTTTACATCACTGGTTGGGACACATGCAATTTCATGCAGTCATATTATCAAACTGAAAGTTGTATAATTTTAGATGAAGTTTAACAAAAAGAAACCATCTTAACAATAACTTATTTTAATAAAGAGGGTGAGATCAATAAATCCATATTTTAAAAATTACCTAACGTTATAGACAGGGCAAGATACAAGACGCCAATGGGAGAAAGAATCGTGACTTTATACATTACGATTCATTTAAAAGAATTCATTCATTGAAATGTACGATTAATTAAACTGATGCAACAGCAATAATACTTTTCAAAGTTTAATACTGGTTATCAGCAATCCTTAATAGAAACAAGCTTTAGTACAGAATCTATTTTAAAATTTTTTGAGTTATTCAAAGTTAAATTTAGTAAATTTTATACCCGAGGGCATATTTAAGTGCTAGTTTCGCAAATTTTTACTAATGCTTTCGGTTCTTTTTTTAATCCTTAAATGCTTTGTTTTATTAATTAAATTTTTTCTGTTTCAGTTGTTTATTGATTATTCATGAATGAATTCTTCCTTCCTCATTCATGAATTTTTAATCAAACTATAGCAAAGCTGCAATGGAATTATGGTTAAACTTTTTTTTTTTAATCCCTGGTTGTAATACTAATTACTAGACAGCCATTAAATAAGCTTTAACTAGGAGTCTAAGCAAAATTTTCATACATTTCAAAAATGTAATTTATACAATTTTTAAACGGAAAGCTTATTTAAGTGATATTTTAACTGAATCATTATTAATGAATGAATTGTTTATCCATGATTCATTCTTTGTGTTGGCGTCTGTACCAAAATGGCGAAAGGCAGATTGTAGCAGTGGATGTATATTTTTTTAAAATCAGTTTAATGATCCACCTTCTTTACTGAAATAAATTAATGGTAAGATCTGAATCTTTAGTTATTTTTCTACTGAAAATTCTAGAACTTTTGATTAGATCCTATGATAACACATAATTTTAGGCTTAATAACTTTCATTTTTGCTAACATTTGTAACCATTTTAAATATTCTGCACACTATTAAACAAATATTTTATTGATCGAATTGTCATTATATGACCGAATACTTTATTATTTTCAGATTTAAATGTGTTTAAAAATTAAAATCAACTGAATATTTAAAACAGGTACTTTTATTTACATACTTTTTTTCCTTCTTTGAGTAAAATACACAATAAGTAACTAACATACCTTATAAAAACTATAAATGTGGAAACACATTTCCTGGGTACCTATTCAATGATTTATTTACACAAGCTTTTCTTTTTCAACAGTTGTATATATTTTTTTTATATAAAAGCTATTTATTTATTTTATAATACAAACAGAAGAAATTAAATATAAAAAACAACCATAATGTATCAGATATATGTATGTACATATATATGTGTAAATGTAAAATTACATAGAAGTATTATAATTATGTAAATATATAGACATATATAAACACTCATAAGCATTTATTAGGTTTGTTTTCATAGCTGTTTGTATCATTTGTCATCAAATCTCATTTTATGGAGCCCAAATTGCGTAGCATAACAAATAGCTTTAAATAAATGAAGGCCTCTTTAACGGAAAAATACAGTAGACTCCCTCAAATCTGCTCATAATTTACGGGTGTAAACAATGAAACATTCAGTTCAGATATGCAGACAAAATTTGATTTTTTTAGTTTATATCAATTTCATATGTATTTTTTAACATGCAATTTTTGTTAATATTGTTGAATTCATGTTTTTTCACAAAGGAAGAATAAATTGATTTTGGAATAAATTAAGATATTGCTGATATCACTGGTAATCACAATCTTTTTACTAAATATATTACTGTATTATTAAGTCTGACTAAACTTGAAATAAAACTTCCTTATTTTATGATTTTGATGTGAAAATTCTAAAATCTGCAGAATGTCTGGTCCCAAGCTGTGCGAATTTGAAGGAGTCTACTGTATGTAATTAATACACCTTTTTTTTTTTCAAGTAACATATTATAATTAATACCAAATTTATATACTTTAGTTATTTTACTTGTGTGAAAGTAAAAGAAAGTTGTCTGACTTTCAATTTAAAAATTAATTGCAAGTTTGCTGTGTTTTTAATTATGTATACTGAGCGTCTGCTGTACTGAGTGTTCTAAAATTATATCAACAGATTAAGGAATGTTGACAAAAATCATCACAAGAGAGAAAATCACCACCTGAGTCATTCCGGGGGGGAGGAGTGTGGTGATCCGGAGAGTCTCCAATATTTGTGAGCTTGGGAAATTCTAGATTTTTGAAAGACCTTTTTTTCTTTAGAGAAATAAATGTAAAATATATTTGTTTTCTTACTGTAAAAACTGTACTTACTGTACAGGTTAAATAATCAAAATACAAAGAGGAAAGCAGCTAGACTCAGTCTGTCATTGTGTTTGTCTGATCTATGAAATTAAAATACAGTCAAGGATCTATAATCTGCATAGCCATAATCTGCAATTTTCCATAATCCGCGTTACTTTACGAATGTAAACAATGAAATAAACAGTCAAGAAAATTTGCAAATCCATGATAAAAAAAAAGATTTTTTTAAACAAATAATAAAAAATTTAATAAAAATCATAATAAAACATTAATTTTTTTTAAATTTACTCTTTTATTTTATTAACAGTAAAAAACTAATGTATTACGGAACGCACCTAAGCTTACTGAACGTTCGAAATGCCGACTAAGTTCAGGAGAGTAAATAACCAATGAAAACATACTATTTTGTGTGCTTGTTGCACTTCCTAGCAGCACCACCTTAGAGCTAGATATTAGGGGTTGGGAAAGTCAAATCAGTGTAACCAATCATAATGATTGATTGCAGAGGTTTCTCTTGTTATGTGAGTCTACTCACATAACCAGTGCTAAATTAAATTCATTAAAGCACTTACTCTAATACCTCCTAATATGGAGCAGAGTTAAATGCAACAGCAGAAGAAAAGACCCTATAGTGTGCAAAATTGAAATAATGTTTAAAGTTGTAACTAAGCAGTAGGTGTAAAAGTAGACTGAAATGATGACAAGTGAATTAAATTAAAACTCAACTTTTATTTAAAATCTTTTCATATTTAAAAGTAACGATGTTTAAAAATATTATTCAAATAAATAACTTATCCATATAATTCTATGACTAATTAAAACAATAATTGGCTTAACAGATAAATAATTAAAAACCTCTCTCCAGTGCCCATTTTAGAATAGTTAACTGTAAAGAGAACGTGCCGAGAGAAATTTGCATAGGCGTGTTCTGAAATCAAAACAGCTCTGAAGAGAAAAACATCAGTCACGCCGCCTGTCGATGGTTTACGCTACCGTGCAGTCTGAACGAACCCACAGCGAACCCCGCCGATGAAAAAAACATCAGCAATGAGATCTGTCAGGAGTGAAATACAATGGTTTTAAAGAAATATTTCTCTGTCTGAAAATCAAATGGAATGAAACAGCTGCATCGAGGGAAAAAATAAGTAATAAATAAAAACTAGTGGATATTGTATTTGATTAAATAAAATATATATTGAATACAATCTTAAGAAAAATATGGGTATGTGGCTAACATCGCTAATGTCAGGAAAGGCAAATGGGAACCTTCAACTACCTGTTACCACTGCCGGCTTCTGCTTGAGTTTGCCCTATGTAAATTGGTTGTTTGTGCTTTTTTTAAAGTTTTTTAATGAAAAATCGGTTTACTTTAGTACAAACTTTAAAGTTCATGGAAAGTTATAAGAGAAGTATATGTTTGACTGAAGCGGTCTAAATTTTAACTTCAAATCATTAAGAAATGTGCAGGATAAAGTGTGAATGTGAAAACGACATGCAGATAGAAACACATATATGTAATTTTTTTAAATAAAATAAATTTAAAAATGCATTTTTTTGAAATTATTTATTAAATTAATTTATAGATTTCATATTTATCTTTCCATATTATACTGATTATAGAATTAAAATGCTGTCTAAGAATAATAAAATGATGCATAATCCATTATTCTCTATAATACGCAATATTCCATAATCCGCGCAACCTTTGGCCCCAACTTGTGCGGATTATAGATCTTTGACTGTACATCCACCAGACCTTTAATTTCTCTATTCCTGTCCGTGAATATCTGATCTATATTGTTTATTTCCTGCAAAACTGTGTTCCTTATCAAGGTTCATAAATATAATGATATTATCGATACATATATGATAGTTTTAAAATCGTGAAATTACTGATGATATTAATATTTCAACCATAATGTAAATTAGAAACGAAAGCATATTGTGCTTAACATTTAAACTTACTATAAAATCCCGTTAATCCGCCCTTCCCGATCAAACGCCCCCTCCCCATTTTATAAAGAATTTGAAATTTTCAAAAAATCCAGAGAAAGCGCTCTCCCTCCTCACTCTCAAAGATGATTGAGAATGGGACGTATCATTATGAAATGAAAGAATCATGAATCTTTAAAGAAATGTGCATTTTTTCGGGATTTTTTAATTGATTTCATGCTTGTTTTGGCTTTTTATACAAGTTTCTCCTTTTTTCTACGTTTTTTGAGAGAAAATTACGTTTTTTTAAAATAAAAACCCAATTTTTTTCAAGTATCAAAATTCATGATTCATTGAACGATTCATTCATTTCATCATGATTCATTCTTGTAAATTTTATTGAACGATCGCGGAAAAATCCCTTGTAAGCGCCCCCCTCTAACTATTGTATGATTTTTCGTCACATTTCGGGGGGGGGGATTAACGGTATTTTACGATATTATCAAACAGCATATTAAAAGTGCTTTTTTTTCATTTAAACCAATACTGAAAATTAACTAATTGGAAACAGAAACAATTTTCTTTATGCACTTCATGAAACTTAAAAAAAGGTATCGGATTCACTACCAGCTATCTAAAAAATGAGAAATTTATAAAAGAATTTTTTTTACAAATATTTATTTAATTAAATTCACAAATCTTAAGTTAATGCTTGTTGACTAAAAGAAAAGCGTCATTTCATGTTAGATCTCTAAAAATAAAATGTCCAGGTGAAAAGGTATCCTCGTGTCACTAACAAAAATCATATAAAAAATTTTTATGAAATTTCTTCAAAATGGTAGCAGTTGGATTAATTCCATTGTTTCATATGAGTAATAGGTTTTACTTATTGATTAAATCTTTTATAATGCCATTTTCTCACTATAATAAAACTTAACTTTTTTAAAGAATGTGCACAGAACATATCATGCTTTAAAAACAGGCACTTTCCTTTATGAAGATGTTACTATTCAATATGTTTTCACTCTGGCAATTCTGAGTACGAGAAACAAGGCGAAGTGCTGCAGTTAATAAAATCGATGTTAAATTAGTAGAAAATGATCATTTTCTTTCATAAAACTGAATATCTACATCTCAAATGCGCCTACAACACAAGAATTTCTGAAATTTTTACTTGCTGAAATCGCAGGTACAAGTCAATAGTTTGAACGATTGCATTCCAAGTCGTAGCTGACAAATGCGATTTCAAATTAAAAAATGCATTGATTAACAATTCCACATTAAAATAGTTTTTAATGATAAATATGGTTATGAGAATAGCATATAAAAAACTTTGAGATGATGAAAAGGATGCCAGATTTACATTTCATGGGGAAAAATGTACATGATTGTGTCCAAGTGAGAAAATTTTTTGCTTATTTTTCATTTCATAATATCAAGCATACAAGACCCAGTTGATAACTTCCTCATAAATACCATTTATGATTATATGTTTTCAAATTTTTATACAAATAAATTTTAATTTTTCAATAATTCAAATAGTTGAAGCTTTTGAAAATAGTATTTTGGTTACTTTAACTAAAAATTAATTATTTTAAGACTTGCATTAACGAAAGTAACATGAATTACCACTTAGGGGACCGTCAGCAATTTCAAAATGAATAAATATCTTTTGGATAATTTTTTCAAAAGTAATGTGGCAAAAACCTTCAAACTCTAGATTATGGTTAAATGGCTATTGTTATAAAGTGTGTTAATTTTTATGAGAATAGCATGTATGCTTGTCGAAAAATTAAGGTTTTTATAAAAAACATTTCCAAATTTTCCCGAGTTTTTTGCTTGTTTGCAAAAATATTTAATATAAAAATATGTTCATTTTAGAAAATATGACAAACAAAATTATGCATAATATCCTATAATAAAAATTAAAAAGTAATGAAAACTGAAGAATAATAAGTAGGTTTACTAAATAATTTTTCTATGTGCATGCACGAAAGAAATCAAAATATAATTTACATAATGTGTTAGCTCAGTATATAGAACAGAATTTGTGAAAGTCTCAAAAATGTAACTTGAATATTCTAAAAAATATCGTTGATAGAATAAGCTAGAAATCCATTGTTCCCAAAAAGAAGAAAAATGTTGAGGAGATGTATCCATATTTTCATCGATTAGTGTCCATACCACATGAATAATATTGCATGTGCTACTATATTTCGAGATTTTTTATTTTACAGACTGTGTTATAAGCAGTTCCTTTCTAAATCTGTTTAATGATAGGGTCTGGTGGGATAAAAAAAGTCATGGGATAGAATAAGTCAGTTTTGAAAAAGTTCTTAAAAAACAAACAAATAAGTTTTTATTTTTGCATTGCCATTTTTATATATTAATACTGATACTTGTTATTATTTTACATGCAAAATTGACTTCATCTTTTCCTCTGCAGTTACTGTTTATAATAATATCATGTTTTTGTAGTTGATGCTTGCTTGTGTTGGTCATAAAAATTTTGATTTCAGAAAATTTTGAAGTAAGTTCACATTTGTTTATTATTCTATTAAATAAAGTACTTTATCAAGACTATTTTTTTTTCTGCATTTTTAAAAATATAACTCCAAAAACAAAAATTTTAGGACAAAAAAAACCTGTGTGGGGTAAAATAAGTCATGTATTGTGCAGAGTAGGTTTAGAATGCACAATGGATATGATTGCAAATTTTCTTTTTAAATCACCTTTATAATTATAAATATGTTTGTTTTAATTTTAAAATGGACTGAAGCAAAATTAAAAATGCTGCTTTCAGGTATAAGGCAGCAAAAGCTTTCAAAAGCAGTATTCCCTTCATTGTTAAAGAAACTTAAAAAAAATGCTCAAAAAAAATGCAGTTGGAATGGTTTAAAGGAAGTGGTTTGTTACCACCTAAAAAAGAAGTTGTGTACAAACGAGTTCTTAAAATCTATGCTACAGTTCCAAATCAAACTGATGTAGTTGAAGCAGTGGAATCAACTTCAAATGCAGTTGTGTATGCATCTAGGGTTTCTACAACAAATGAACCGCCTGTATCTTTATGCAGGGAACACGATAAATCAAGATTAGTTTCTCCTTTCAAACACATAGAAGCTGCAATCATAAACACATTATTACCAACACAATCAACATCTTGAAAATATGCAGTGCAAAATGCACAAAGAAAAATATCTTGTATGGAAAGAAAAACTGGTGAAATTTTTACAACTGCAAAAGCACTTCATGCTAAAAAAGTTTAAAGGGAAAATAAAATGTCTCTAAAAAAGCAGAAGAAAGAGGACAACTTTTTTTGCAGAAGAAAATACAGCATGCTCTGACTCAAAGCAGATTGATAATGTTAATTATCATCGTTTAAAAGTTGGGAAATGGGAGCAAGTAGTGTTTTGGGGGGGAAAAAACAAAGAAAATATTTAATGGCATCAGGCTTTCACAAGTTAATGATGCCTAAATTGTAAAATTTGCCAAGCAATGTAGAAAGTTTTTCCTTTGTATTCCCTAAAATCTGAATCCCATATATATGAAGTTGATGTATTACAAATAGTCAAGGTCCTTTCAGACTCTGAAATGAACCACGGGGGACAGTATTTTTTTTATAAGTGTTTATCCTCATTCTTTTCATATGTATGTACATATTTCTGTAAATAGTATTCAATAAATTGTTCAACAGATTCTGTTTTTAGCATGACTTATTTTACCCCACCCTATAAAGATAAAATAGGTCGAAAACATCACATTTTAAAATTTGTTTATCAGTTCCAAAAGTTTATTAATTCAGAAAAATTTCTCTTCAAATGTAATAAGAATTGTCCATTCGCATATTCAGAGCTGTTTCTTTATTTTTTTCCTATACAGGTTCAATTGCAAAAATTTGCTGTTTTTGACCTATTTTACCCCACCTGACCCTACTCTTCATTCAGTTTACAATCCAACTTGCTTAGAGAGATCTATAAATGCATTCTGAAACTATATTTTAAAATAAAAAAAATGTATTTTGTTTTATTTATTATATACAGCATTAAACATTGTTAAAATACTTATCAATGATTAAAATATTGCTATACAATGTAAATTTTCAAAATGTTTTTCTCAATAATCATTTATGTTAATTAAAAAAACTCTTGAATCTGGAAAAATTTTGACTAAATGCTTCTGAATATTATAGTTCTCCTTGCCTAAAAATAAGTTCTTTTATCCATATATATTGCTTATAAAATATATCGTTATTTTCATAGACAATATGAAATTATAAAATTTTCTATATAAGTTTGCTTCAATTTTTATTTGAAAAAAGTTTCATTCATAAATATTTGATTTACTTTTCATTTATAACATTTATTTCAAATTTTTATTAATAGTATTTTTTATGATAAGTTTGCTTTACTTTAGTGGCAATTATTCTAATTTTGGTTATAGTTTAAATCTTTATGCAGTTACATAATTAATCTGACACATTATTGGTTCTGTGATCGTCATGTGCATGGGAGTCAATTTAAATTCAGTTTTCTGCTTTAGTTTAACATATAATAATGTATTTATTTTTTTGTAAATTTCTATTTCATGAATCTTAAAAAGTGATATATTGTGTTACTTATATTTATTGCAGGTGCAAAAAGGTATGCATGTAGATGCACACTATACCACTCAAAACTGTCTTTAAATTGTGAAAAATGCAGCAAACCATTCCTTTACAAGAGTGCTTAGGAGAAGCAGGTTCTGACACACAGCTAGGAAAATTGTTTGTCTGTGAAGTATGCAGCAAAAGATTTTCTACAAAACAATATTTAGGCAGACATCTCTTAGTCCATACTGGCGAGAAACCTTTTGTTTGTGAGGCGTGCAACAAGAAATTTTCTCAAAAGTCTAGTTTAAGCAAGCATCTATTAATTCATACTGGTGAGAAACCTTTTGTATGTGAAATATGCAACAAGAAATTCGCTGGGCAATCTAAGTTAACCAGACACCTCTTAATTCATACTGGTGAGAAGCCTATTATGTGTGAAATATGCAACAAGAAATTCGCTCTGAAGGATACTTTAAGCAAGCATCTGTTAATTCATACTGGCGAGAAACCTTTTGTTTGTGAGACATGCAACAAGAAATTTTCTCAAAATTCTAGTTTAAGGAAGCATCTATTAATTCATACTGGTGAGAAACCTTTTGTATGTGAAATATGCAACAAGAAATTCGCTTTGCAATATCATTTAACCAGACACCTCTTAATTCATACTGGTGAGAAGCCTTTTATGTGTGAAACATGCAACAAGAAATTCGCTTTGAAGGATACATTAAGCAAGCATCTGTTAATTCATACTGGCGAGAAACCTTTTGTTTGTGAGGCATGCAACAAGAAATTTTCTCAAAAGTCTAGTTTAAACACACATCTGAAAATTCATACTGGTGAAAAACCTTTTGTGTGTGAAATATGCAACAAGAACTTTTCTCAAAAGAGTGGTTTAAGCAAGCATCTGTTATTTCATACTGGTGAGAAACCTTTTGTGTGTGAAATATGCAACAAGAAATTCTCTGCTAGGAGTAATTTAAGCAAACATCTTTCAATACATACTAAGGAGGAAAGTTTTGTGTGAGACACGCAACAATAATTTCTCTTAAAAGAGTGTTTTAAGGAAGTGTCTTGTTGCATTGAGAAAACTTATGTGAAATTTATACAAAAAAAAACCCTCAAAAGAGCAATCTGTTAGTTTTGTTCTCATAATTTGCTAATAGCGATTAACCAGGAATGTGTTTAGGAAAATTTTAGGTCCGTTAAAGAACCCTTCACAAAATAATTTACATTAAAACAGGACACTTCACAAAATTTTTTATCTCCAAACAGGACCCTTCACAAAACATTTTATCCCAAAACAGTTCCTTTCACAAAATTATTTGGCTCTTAAATAGACGTTTCACAGAATTTTTTCATCTTCATATTGAACTTTTCATAAATTTAATCATTTAATAATAAAATCTGGCTTTTGAATAAGCAGTTAAACTCACCAAAGAAGGTATTAATTAGATTTTTCTGCATGAAAAATAGAACCTGAAGACATTGATAATTTAAAATTTACAAAATGCTAACAGTTTTCACAAATATCAGAAATAAATTCACAATTTCACAAAAACAGGCCCCTGCGAAAAAAGTCTGAACAGACCCCTCTTTACTAACCTGTATACGTCCTTTATTTAGGAACTTTGACATATTCTACTCAAGTATTATAGAGACTAAAATGAAACGTCTACCAACAAAAGTCTTGCCAATTTAAACTAGCTAATCAGCAAATGGGAATTTCAAAATGGTTTTTTGTACCCCCCCCCCATATTTTTTAAAAATCAGGCTTTAGCTTTTATAGGATTGCACAACCATTGCTATCTTTTTTTTTTTCTTTTTTTGACATACCATAGATTTATAAGTCATTAAAATTGAGACTGTTAGCTATTGTGAATGCTTAAATCTGAAGAATTGTTAAAAGTAATTTTTCACAGTGAATTTCTGTGATTTTAAAATTGTCTTTATTATAACATTTTAACCTCCTTAGTCCTGAGATACTATTACAGTACAAAAGTCAGCTTAAAATTTCTATAAAACTACTTCGAAAATGTATCAATCTGTCTATGCTTATAATACGCACACATTCTTTAAAAATATCTAAAAGTAATTTTAACAGTTCTAGAAACATAGAAATTAATTTAAAGAATGTTTTTTAGTGTCGCCCACATGCGACACTAGGGCTGAGGAGGTTCTGTTGAGAATAGTGTTTTTAAAGGGGTACTGCTCGGAATTCCCTGTAATATTCAAAATAAGAAATAGTTTAATGTGTTTTATATACAAATTGTTATTTTAAAAAGTCTGACGAGGTTTGAACATTCAAATAAACGTTGCTTAAATGTGTTTTAAATGTATGCTTTTCTCATCAGGAATTTTTAAAACGAAAATAACCTAATTTGATTACAATGTCATTACTAATATCTGTAGTTATTAAATTACATAATTTCAATATCTTGTAAATTATGATTGATTTTTCATAAAAATATACAGATCCGATGTGATTTTTAAATGTCAATAAATGTTGGTAAAAAGCATTTGTCTCTTTTTTTGCTTTCTTTTTCCAATTCAATCTTCCTTCCAAACTGATTAATTACAAGAAACTTACGATTAGTATCCCACATTCTCTATTAACAAGTTGGAAATTGCACGTAAAGCGTACCAAATGAGGTGAGTCCGTACGATAACGAAGTTTTTAAAATATTCAGATATTGCTGATATAGTAGACAGTACTTCGGATACAGTATAGTAGTCGAAATTTTTGTGTTCCTGTAAATATACAAGAACTGTAAATATTTTTATTACACCTCAGCAACGTATATCATATTCATAAAATGTGAAATAGTTTAATATAATTAAAACAAGCCCCAAACAATGTTTCCCCGTATAGTATTATGTGGTGGAATACTTTTGGTGCGGCCCTGTAGTTTAATGATAAATATTCTTTGCATCACAGATTGTACAGGATGTATATTTTAGTGTATATATACTTCATAGGCCCATGTCAATTTTATTATGTTCGAATGAGTGTAACACCATTAAAATGCATTTGAAACTTTTTTTCCAATTGACCGTAATGTAACGGGAAACTTTCGATTGTCCCTGTAATTGATCTATGCATCCGAATTTCATAAAAGTTTAAATGACTCAACAAAATGACTCAACATGTAATAATTATGTATTTTAAATTTCAAACGATTCGGTTGGGTAGTTTTTGCGTTGTAATACGCGGACGGACAGACAGACGGACGGACTGAACGACAACTATTGGTGCTACGAATTTACATAATTGCGAACGCACCTAAAATGAATTTCGCATTATTTGTAGCATTTATTATTCATGAACACTAGTCATACCTGAGTTCAAGTCATTGATGGTCTGCAGCTCTGAGACCACATGACATTTTTAAATGGACCACTAATTAGAAATATTTAGTGATCCTCAGTACCAGTAACGTTTTTTTTATGTCTAGTGTAAATGCTACAAACGTTGATTTTCCCTACTCTGAGAAAACTACAGTTTATCCAAATCACACACCTTTATTTTAAAAAAATAAATAAATAGAAGATTTTAAAAAACTTTTTTTTCTCTAGCAGTAGATCCATTGCTGCAGTTTTCTCTTCTTTTCCAAGCAACAATTTTAAGCGCTATTTCTTCTCTAGGTGGGCGTAGGGGTCACTCAAAGTGTTAAAAAGGATTACTATATATACTCGTATATAAATCGATGACTTTTAGACAAAATTTAGGGGCTGATTTTCAAGATTTAATTTTTTTGCGGGGGAGAGATCGACTTCTACACAAGTTAGTAAAAAATAAATTTTTCGCAATATTGTCAGCCAATAGGCAAGTCTAACTAATCAAATATCGGTCTGGTTTGAAGAAAGAAATAAAAGTGTATAATAGTTCAAATTCGCTGTGATTGGCAAATATAATTACTCAACAATAAGCAATGTAGTCTGCACCGATTTTCTCGATATAGAATTCCCCTTTAGCATTTAAATCTTTTTTTTTTTTTTCAAAAAAGAGTTCAACTTGAGAATGCTTCTAGATTTCTCTCCTAAAAGTACTATAGTGCAAAGAAGAAATACTATTTTTTAGCATTCTATCCTCATAAATAAGGCTTGAATAATTTTTTTAAAATATTTTGTTATTTTAAGTACCATTAAATTGATGTCAATAAGTTTCAAAATATTTTAAACTTCTTATGTTTCACATAATCGTACAATTTTAAAATGAAACATCGAATTTTAAAAAAGCCTTATTAGAAATTTACTAATTTAAGGATTATTCATTAATATTTTTCCTCGATTACTAATTATTTATTCCAAACGATCAGAAATGTGGTTCGATTTATTCACGAAATTTCTTTAAAAAAATTGCTTGATTATTTGGGAGGGTCTGTCTTATACACGAGTATATATAGTGATAGAATTTTATGTAGCAGAGAAATAAATCTTTATCCTAATTGTCCTTGGGACCAATCACTTTTTTAGGTGCGTTCGTAATTATGTAAATTCGTAGCACCTATTGTTTTCGCTCAGTCCGTCGTCTGTCTGTCCGTCTGTCTGTCCGCATATAACAACGCAAAAACTACCCAACCGAATCGTTTGAAATTTAAAATACATAATTATAACATAATTTTGTCGAGTCATTTCAAATTTTATGAAAATCGGGTGGATAGATCAATTACAGGGACAATCAAAAGGATTCCGTTACATTACGGTCAATGGGGAAAAAAGTTTTAAATGCATTTTAATCGTTTGAAATTTAAAACATATAATTATTGCGTAATTTTGTCGAGTCATTTCAAATGTTATGAAAATCAGATGCATAGATCAATTACAGGGACAATCAAAAGGATTCCGTTACATTAAGGTCAATGGGGTAAAAAATTTTCAAATGTATTTTAATCGTTTGAAATTTAAAACATATAATTATTACGTAATTTTATCGAGTCATTTCAAATGTTATGAAAGTCGGATGCATAGATCATTTACAGGGACAATCAAAGGTATTCCATTACATTACGGTCAATGGGAAAAAATATGGGAAAAAATATTCAAATGCATTTTTATGATGTTACACTAATTCGAACAAAATATAATTGGTATGAATCTATGAAATATATACTAAAATATGCATTCTGTACAATCTGTGATGCAAAGAATTTTTATTATTAAATTACAGGGCCACACAAAAGTATTCCACTACATAATGGTATACGGGGAAACATTGTTTGGGGCGTGTTTTAATTATATTCAACTATTTCACATTTTATGAATAAGATATACGTTTGTGGGGTGTAAAGGTGTAATTAAAATTACTTTCTGCATATTTACAGAAACACAAAGATTTCGACTACTATACTGTATCCGGAGTACGCTCTACTATATCAGCAAGATCTGAATATTTTTAAAACTTCGTTATCGTACGAACGCACCTCATTTGCTACGTTCACGTGCAATTTCCAACTTGTTATAAATTGTAACGATGCATACTCAATCTTTGACTGAGACAAAATCATTGATCCGTA
>CAXHSM010001235.1:1023100-1039489 GCA_964019185.1 Maratus speculifer | reverse complement strand
GGATGGTGGCGGGACGGTGGTGGCGGTGGAACGGTGGCGGCGGGACGGTGCCACAGTACCACCGCCGCTTGAGCTTAAACTGTCCTTTTCCTACTACTTACATCGCAGCTCGGATATCGCGAACGGAATAAGTAACAAGGCACATGGAAGAAGAACGGAATTAACACTCTTCAGAAACGACTACACATCGACTAAAATCAGACCGAAACTTCGTTTAGAACGCAAAAGAAACAACTTCAAACTTCGTAATTCTGAAAAGCAAGTCGGAAGGAAATCTGGCTTAGGATTCACAAGAACTCTTTTCGATCGCGATAGTGCCAAAAAGCAAGTCAGGTGGAAACCTAGTTTAGAATTCAGGAGATCCAACTTCTATTTCGACAGCATAGAAAAACAAGACAGATCGACGCATGATGCACCCATTCAGACTATGATTTCGGAGTTGGAGAATGTAACTGAAACCGAGTCGAGTTTAGAAGAGTCAACAAAATTTTTTTTTATCCGAAATAATCATCTTCATGATCATTCTTGGAGTGTTCCTGTTTGTGATTGTACTAGTATTAAATTTTTTTAATAAATATTTTTGCATATATTAACTTTTTTAATGAAATTTAATTCAGTTATATTTTTATTCTTATATCTATTTAGTACATAAAAAAATAATGCCTTCTTTCCACTGACAAATTCATTATTCCATCACTTATTTGTTACTTTATCACTTGTCAATACCCAAAATAAATTTATTAGTCTAACTGGTCACTGGATAAGTGATGATTTTGAATCAAAAGATGCAGTTCTCAGTGCAAAATATTTTCCAGGAAGTCACACTGGTGAAAATATATGCCAGATCTTGATAAAACTGAATGATGAATGGAATACTTTTGAAAAATTGCATCTTTTGATACATGATAGTGATTCAAACATTGCAAAGTTGCAAATTATATGAATATAGATAGTAAATCCTGCTTTTTACACAATTTACAGCTAGTTGTGAATGAAGGATTAGGGTCTCAAAGGGCAATTATTGATATAATTATTAATGCAAGGAAAATTTTTCACACATTTTACTCACTCCCTAATCACTTGTTCACCTTCTAAAAAAAAACAAATAAATAAACTTAATGTAGCACCTAAACAAATCATTCAAGATATTAAGACTAGCCTATATTAAATTTCAATTACAGATAATAATGTATGATTTAATGAATTATCAGTTACATTGTAACTGAAGCATACTCTTAAAATAAATGACATTAAATGAGCACTAGCCATCATGTATTTTTAGAGTAATACTTACTAGTATTTTTCATAAACTATTTAAAAATATCTGTCGAATACTTAAAAGTATTCAACCGAAACCCAATATTCGGTTTACTTGCCGAATCACCGAATACCGTATCAACTATTCGGTATTTGGTCAATCCCTAATTTAAATGCTGAAAGGAATGTCCCTGTAATAAAGAAAATTGGACTACTTGTCCAATCCCGTCGATCAATTTCACCATATTATACAAATCGCCAAATAGCCAAATTATACATATTGACATAATTTTTATTTTAAATAACGAAAAAACAACAACAAACAATTAGTTGAATATTAGTAAAAATAAAAATCACTTGATGATCTTTTAAACAAGTATTTCGTGTTTAATGTTACTGAATGTGGCATTCACGATCATCCTTTATTGGCATTTAATCCTGTAATTTGGAGATAGTTTTTAGGTCGACGGGATAATCAAGTAGTGCCAGAAAAATATATATCGAGAAAATGGATGCAGAACAATTACAGGGCCATTATTGTTGAGCTCATTTTGATTTTTGGCCAATTACAGAGAATTTGAACGGCTGTTCGCTTATATCTCTTTCTTTAACTTAGAGCCATAAATGATCAGTTAAAATATTTGCGTATTCGCCGATTACATGCGGAAAGTTTATTTTATTCTTACTAACCCCTGTATAAGTCGACCCCCGATTTTAACTTTCAAATTTTGTATAAAATTCTTTGACTTATACATGAGTATATACCACAATTACCTTTGACACTGTGAGTGCCCCCACTGGCCACAACCAAGAAATGACAATTAAAATTGTTTTGGAAGAGAAAATGTAAACTGCAGCAAAGAATCTACTGCTTCGAAGAAGAAAAAAATAGTTAATTTATTATAATTATTTTAAAAAAAATAAAGGTGTGCAATTTCGGATCAGTTGCAGTTTTCTCAGAATGGGGAAAATGCACTTACAAGGAAGTTCTCCATACTGGGCATACTCAGAATTTTTTGGAAAAAATACTAATTAAACTACTCATGTACGTAATAAAGGATCAGTCAAAATTAGCGGCGGAATTACAAAAGAAAACGTATAAAAATTAAAATACTTTTGAATATTTGGCGTGAAAAGACGAAAGTGTAATGCGATTTGGCGAGCAGCACTTTTCCCCGCCAAAGACAAACGATTTTAATGCAGCTGAAAATTTTTGTATTTTTAGAATGCGTGTAAATGGTATTCGATGAATTTAAACATAAAGAATGAGAGTGTTTAATATATTATATACATTTATATATATTCTGTATTGCTTTTATCTATATTATTTCTTGCAATAGTTATTTAATTTACCTCTGGAAAAATATTTTCATATATTAAAAAATCTTATTCAGAAAAATTATTTTCATACATTTAATGCGTATTCAAAATTAAAACCCAGAAGTTTCCATAGCAACAAAATCAAATTGATAATGCTCGACTGGACCTTGAACTTGAAACAATTTTAATTAATTAAAATTTGAATTTCGTTTTAAATCTCAAATTTTGGTGGCTAAATTTGAATATAAACACATATAAATATCGATATAACGAAATTATGCTTAAAATAAACAAAATTGACAAAACCAAAGATATTTAATTTATCTAAACAAATTGAACATGATGTTTTCCCCATTAAAATGTATTTGACATAAAAAGACTTTTTTGAAATTGCTTTTCATCGCCAACCGATGATAAATCGCCAAATAATGAAAATTTCATTATTTTTTTACGAACAATGTACGGAGATTCCGCCGAAATTTTTTTTATAAACGTATATATCCTCATGAGAAGAGCATTCTGTAATTTTTTTCAGAATTTTCGGAGTATGCCCGTATGGGGACCTTCCTTGTTAGTGGCATTTACGCTAAAGAGAAGAAAAAAACTTACTAGTACTGAGGATCATTAATTTTTTCAAATTAGTGGTCAGTTAAAAAATTATGTTATGTGTTCTCAGAAAAGAGGACCATCAAGGACTTGAATTGTGGTGTCCATGAGTAAAGAATACTTTACTCGTTCTATTCCATTCCAGGGAAAGCATGTTTTAAGGAGCCTCAGAAATTCCTGCTCATTTCTTTTGATAAATACTTGAAATGTTGTTAAATAATCCATAATGGATTTTACTTACAGACCATATCGTAAATTGGAATCATATTTACGGTACCTTAGAACAAACTATAAATGTTACAAAATACATTTTAATATAGAGAATGTAAAAGAGTAATAAGATTATAGTAATCAATCAGTTTTAAAACGAGAAAACACTGAACATTGAATTGGAAATAGAAAACAAAACAAAAATTCAATAATTTTGCCAACATTTATTGACATTTAAACATCACATTAGATCTTAATACTTTGATGAAAAATCAGTCAGAATTCAAAAGATCTTGAAACTAAATAATTCAACAAGTACAGGCATTAGTAATGACATTGCAAACAAATTAGGGTATTTTCTTTTTACAGATTCTAGATCAAAACAACATAATTTTAAACCACTTTTTAGCAACTTATACTTAAATTTTCAAATCTCATCAGACCTTTATAAAATGACAATCACTAAATCAAACACATTTAATTATATCTTATTTTCAAAATTATGGGGAATTCAGGGCAGTATCCCTTTAAAAACAGTATTTTCAGCATAGGCATCATCAGGATTAAGGAGGTCCTTAGTCCTGATGATGCCTGTGAGCGACACTAAAGAGCATTTTTTAAAATAACGTAAATGCTACTAGTCAACATACTACTAGATTTTTAATAAATATGTGCTTATCAAAAGCATCGATATATAGACATCGATATAAGCATCGATATGATTGAAGATGTTTCTAAAATTTTAAAGTGATTTTTGTATACTCATGTAATATTTGCCTCAGGTGTAAAGAGGTTAAAAGTTTATGAGAAAGACAATTAAAAAAATTGACTGTGAGAAATTACTTTTAACAAATTTCTAAATTAAATATTCTTAATCGCTAACATACTAAATCTTACAGACTAATACATCTATGCTACGCAAAATAAATAATACGAAAAAAGTATTGCAATATTTTTGCGCTGATATAAATAATAGAGCTTGATAAAAAATGAATTTGCCAGAAATTATCTTAAAACTCCTCATTTGCTAATTAGCTAGTTTACATTTGCAAAATTTTTGGTTGGTATACGTTTTATTTTAGTCTCTATAATTTTAGAAATAAAAAATAGCATTTTTCATAGCAGAATATGCCAAAGTTTCTAAATAAAAAAAGTATACAAATCAGTTAATCGCAATTAGCAAGTTATGGGAGCAAAAATTACAGATTGATTTTTTGTGATTTTTATTTATATATTTTGCACAAATTTTCTCAATACAAGAAAAGATGTTTCTATAAAACACTTTTTGAAGAAACATCTAATTAAATTAAATTTAACAAATTATCAAATTAAATTATGGGAGCAAACATTAACAGACATCTCTTAACAGACATAATTAACATACAAGTTTTCTCAATACATGAACAGATGCTTCTTTAAAACATCTTTTGAAGAGAAATTAGTGTTGCATATCTCACGCAAAACTTTTCTCACTAGTATGTAATAAAAGATGTTTGCTTAACGTCTCATTCCGAGAGAATTTTTTGGTACATATCTCACATACAAAAGATTTCTCACCGGTATGAATTAACAAATGTTTCCTTAAAGTACTCCTAATAGAGAATTTCTTGTTGCATATTTCACAAATAAAAGGTTTCTTGCCAGTATGAATTAACAGATGCTGCCCTAAATCATACTTTCGAGAGAATTTCTTGTTGCAGGCCTCACAAACAAAAGGTTTCTCGCCAGTATGAGTTAACAGATGCTGGCTTAAATGATGCTTTAGAGCAAATTTCTCGCTGCATATCTCACACACAAAGGCTTTCTCACCAGTATGAATTAACAGATGTTTTCTTAAATTACTCCTAATACAGAATTTCTTGTTGCATATTTCACAAATAAAAGGTTTCTCGCCAGTATGAATTAATAGATGCTGCCCTAAATCATACTTTCGAGAGAATTCCTTGTTGCATATTTCACAAATAAAATGTTTCTTGCCAGTATGAATTAACAGATGCTGGCTTAATTCATACTTTCGAGAGATTTTCTTGTTGCATATTTCACATGCAAAAGGTTTTTCAGTAGTGTGAATTAACGAATGTCGGCTTAAATCATATTTTCGAGAGAATTTCTTGTTGCATATTTCACAAACAAAAAGTTTCTCGCCAGTATGAATCAAGAGATGCTGGTTTAAATCACTCTTTGGAGAGAATTTCGTGTTGGATATTTCACAAACAAAAGGTTTATTACGTGTATGAAACAAGAGGTGCCTTCTTAAATTAGACTTCTGAGAGAATTTCTTTCTGCATGTCTCACAAACAAAAGGTTTCTCGCCAGTATGAGTTAACAGATGCTGGCTTAAATGATGCTTTAGAGCAAATTTCTTGTTGCAGATTTCACATACAAAAGGCTTCTCACCTGTATGAACTAACATATGTGTGCCTAAGCTACCCTTTACTGAGAATTTCTTGTTGCATATCTCTCACACAAAAGGTTTCTCACCAGTGTGAGTTAATAGATGCCTGCTTAAATCACTCTTTTTAGAAAACCCTTTGCTGCATACTTCACAAACAAATGATTTTCTTTGCTGCTTGTCAGAAGCTATTTTTCCAGAAAGCTCTTGTGAAGAACTATTTTGCTGCATATTTAGCACTTTAAAGACAGTTTTGAGTTATGTTATGTAGTGCATCCACATTCAGTGCTTTTCGCATCTGAAAAAGATACAAGTAACACAATCTATCACTTTTTAAAATTCCTGTAAAAGAAATTAAGAAGAAATTAATTTATTACAAAATATTATATTAACGCACAATTGAAATAGACTACCAGTTATTTGAATCTCTGCAAACCATTGGAGTGTCAGATAAGTTTTTTTATTGCGTAAATAATTAAACTATAACTAAAATTAGAATAAATAAAATAAACAATTGCCACAATAAAATAAAAAATTATTGCAAAGAAAATATAAGTAAAAATTAGAAGTTAATGTTTAATATTCGTAAACAAAGCATTTATAAATTAAAAAAATGAGAATTTATCAATAAAGATTGAAAAAACTTAGAGAAAATTTTATAATTTCATATCACCTATGAAAAAAATTATGCATTGTAAAAACAATGGGGATAAAAAAATTATATTAATTGCAAAAAAAAAAAATATTGCTCAAAATTTCTCCAAATTTAAGAATTTTTCCAATCTTTTATAAATAATTATTGAGAAAAACATTTCTCAATATTAATACATTTTATATTGTATTGCAATAATTTAATCATTTGTTAGCATTTTGACAGTGTTCAAATCTCTATATAATAGAATATATGAAAAAGTAATACATTTTCTTTAAAAGCTTTAAAATGCAGCATTGGAATGCATTTTTAGATCTGTGTATGCAAATTCGATGACAAAATGTGTGAAGAGTTAAGCAAATTTAAACTCGAGCATCTTATAACAGAGTCTGTGGAGAGTACAGGAATAAGGACAGAATTTCTGATTAGAGGGGAAAAAGAAATAGTTTATTCAGAAATAAAATGAAAAAAAAATACAGAATGTTTAATAAAAAATATCAAAGCAACAGTGCTACATATTAATAGTATTGCAGTTCTGTGGTTTAGAAGCAGTATAAAAATTATTTTTTAGGAGCAAGATTGTAGAATTCAATATGAGATTGCAAAAAATAATTTTAAAGAACTAAGTAGAAGGGATTTCATATGCGGAGTACAAAATGCTTTAATGTGTGTTACATATCCACTAATTTAAGGCATTGTACAATGTACAATAAGGTTGATCTCAAATAACAAACAAACTAACTAGTTCCTACAATTTACATATATATATATATATATATATATATATATATATATATATATATATATATATATATGTGTGTGTGTGTGTGTGTGTGTGTGTGCGTGTGTGTGTGTACAGTAAAACCCCGATAATTCGGATTAATTGGGACCGTACTCAATCCGGATTATCCAAAGAATTAGAAAAAAAAAATGAAATAAAATGTAACATACTAACAGAAAATCACCTTTATGTTAAATTTATTGAATATTTGCAGACAGTAATAATGTTTACTTTGCTTAATTATTCCGAAAACATGTCAGAAAAAGTTTTTTTATTTAGAATACGACGATGAAACAAGTTAATGTTATGGAAGTTAGCCAATCGCTTCTCAAACTTGAAAAAAAAAATGACCAAACCGATCCGAATTATCCGGAGATCCGAATTTTCGGGGTCCGAATTAGCAGGGTTCTACTGTATTTCCAAGTCAGTATTAAATAATGACAGTTTCATAGCTAGTTCTTTTTACAACACTACCATTATATACAGTCCATATTTAATTAAACTGGATATGAAAAAGAAAACCACACTAAAAATAAAAAGTATCATATAATTTACATTCACTTATAAATGAAATGGATGCTTTAAAAATCAATTTATTCAATTTAGTATAACCCCAGCAATAACACCTTAGCATTGTTACATTGTATTACTAGCATTTTATTTATAAAAGATAACTGAACTACACCCTTATTCTTAAAATAAAACGTATGCATAAAATTCAATGTCATTACTGGAGATTTAATAACTTTAAGTTACACTGAAATCGAATAGGTAATTGATAAAAAATATTGAAATACAATTACTTTCATATCTTCTATTATTACTCACGAATTAAAACCTAAGTAAATTTTGATAAATGAAAATATTTGAAAAGGAACAACTACATTAATTTATAAACCTACAGACTTAACTAAAATAATAAAATCCATCTTGCATTGGTTAATCTAAGTCTAAAAAGAAATATTTTTAAGCTAAATTTATGAAAAGTATTTTCGTGAACTTTAATTGTTCAAATTATTGAAAATTTAAGCTTTATTTGTTTAAATAATCAATTACATATAATGCAAATATTAAAAAGCTAGTTCATGATGCACTAAATAGTGGTTTTCCTAAAAAATTCATCTATTCTTTAATGTACAATTAGTTATTACATGATCTCAAAAATAATTAACACATTGCGTAAAAAAATACAAAAAATTATTCAAACATAAAAATAATAATAAAAAATTAAAAATGTAATATATATATATATATATATATATATATATATATATATATATATATATATATGTATATATATTACATTTAGCAGGGTGGGTAGATGTTAGAGGATGGAGATGTCTGGATAATATGCAACGGTTAATTAATATTAAAAGTTTTTGAGAGTGGGAAATGCATTTGTTAAATTGAAAAACATATTATAATGGATGTTTAACTGACACTAATGAATGGATAATTGTATAGTTACATCAATTAATTCTATTAATATAATTTAATTAATTTGCATGATTAAATTGTAACTAGCTTTTAATAAATATGAGACCTATAATACAATTACTAAATGTATAGGGTAAATATATTAATTATCTACTTTTAATTCTTAAATCATCTTATATTAAGATATTGAGTTAAGCTTAGCATAGTCAAATTAAGTTATTTTGTTTTAAATCGTAATAGGGTAAACTATGTGTATGGTTTATTTTTTATATTATCACATTACTCCGTTTTATTTATTTATTTATTATTATCACATGACGATAATTATTTTCTTTTTTCTTTTTCATTTTGCTATCCAATTGGTCGTTTTGATGTGCTTTGTTTTTGATGTTTTTCTTTATTTGGTTTTGATTTTGAGTGTGTTGGCAGTCCCAAATTCATATTCTTTTGCTTTTTCATGGCAAATGCGAAGATGAAACCACACACTTCATTTGTAGTTCCAAAGTATTTGGGACCTGAAGATCTTGCTTTGGTTCTACAAATTCCATTTGTATTTATTTTAATTATTTATTTTTCTTCTCCATGCTCAATGTGCTATAAATTATTAAATTCAATGGCTCATATACTGTAATAAGATTAATGGTTATATATATATATATATATATAGTGTTACGAATTTTGTAAATAGTTAGTGTTTGTACCGTAAAATAATGTAAATAATCTTATTAAGCTCCATTCCTTTACTAATATTAGTTTTTGTTACATTGTCTCTGTTATCAAGCAAACTTGTCTATTATTTTCAGTGAATGTCTATGGCAGCTTGGCGAAATAATAGAGATATCGCCAAGTTGGCGTCACTTTTGACAACTAATTTGGTCGCCAAATTTGGCGATATATCGCCAAGTTGGCGACAAACTTGGCGATGGTAACCCTTTCCTCCTATGGTAACCCCCCTATAGTTATACTGATACATTGAATGTTGTTCCGTGGATTTTTCGAGAAGGTTCTAGAAATTTCCAGCACATGCTGCGAGCAATATAAGGAGAGCAATACGAGCTGCTGTGATTATTATTTACCAGTCAGTCATTGAGTGAGCTACGATTGTTTAAGCAAGTTTGCTTGAGTTTTATTTACGTTGTTTTGAATGGGATTTAGTGTTGAGACGTTGTATAAAGAGTCTCTGGAACCTATATCTGCACTTATACGATAGATTTGAACAATTATTTTTGAATATCTAGTAATATTTGTGAGTTTCGAAGACTCTGTTGTTCAGAAGTTCTGTAAATAAATTATTTTCTACTTTTCTGACAAGAGTTTGAAGTTGTCTAACCGTAAGATCAAAAGAACCCTATATATGCTACAACAATATATATATAATCAAAAGCTGTATTTATGATGAAATTATCAATCGAGTCTGTTATGCTTGATATTGCAAAATAAAAAATGAGCAAAAAATATTTTATTTTGACACAATCATATAGTTTCTTATGAAATCTAAATCTAATGTCCTTTCATTATTTCAAATTTTACCATATACTCTATTTATTCTTATGATCATATTCACCAATTAAAAAATGTTTCAACGTGCAATTGTTTATTGATACATTTTCAGATTTGAAGTTACATTTGTCAGCCCACTAAATCTTGGTAACCCCCCTATAGTTATACTGATACATTGAATGTTGTTCCGTGGATTTTTCGAGAAGGTTCTAGAAATTTCCAGCACATGCTGCGAGCTATATAAGGAGAGCAATACGAGCTGCTGTGATTATTATTTACCAGTCAGTCATTGAGTGAGCTACGATTGTTTAAGCAAGTTTGCTTGAGTTTTATTTACGTTGTTTTGAATGGGATTTAGTGTTGAGACGTTGTATAAAGAGTCTCTGGAACCTATATCTGCACTTATACGATAGATTTGAACAATTATTTTTGAATATCTAGTAATATTTGTGAGTTTCGAAGACTCTGTTGTTCAGAAGTTCTGTAAATAAATTATTTTCTACTTTTCTGACAAGAGTTTGAAGTTGTCTAACCGTAAGATCAAAAGAACCCTATATATGCTACAACAATATATATATAATCAAAAGCTGTATTTATGATGAAATTATCAATCGAGTCTGTTATGCTTGATATTGCAAAATAAAAAATGAGCAAAAAATATTTTATTTTGACACAATCATATAGTTTCTTATGAAATCTAAATCTAATGTCCTTTCATTATTTCAAATTTTACCATATACTCTATTTATTCTTATGATCATATTCACCAATTAAAAAATGTTTCAACGTGCAATTGTTTATTGATACATTTTCAGATTTGAAGTTACATTTGTCAGCCCACTAAATCTTGGAATACAAACATTCATACTATTGAGTTGTACCTGTAATCTCAATACTAATAAGTAAAAATTTCCAACTTTTTATCCTATAGACACCACTATGATTAAAATATTCAATTTTATCAAAGAAAATCATAATTTCCTTTTAATATGACATCATTTTTACTGACCAGAGCATTGTCCCTTGCGTCTCAAACTCAATGTTGACAAAGTAAAAAAAATACTGAGTAGTAACATTTTCATGTAGGAAAGTGCCTGTTTTTTAAAGAATGACGTAATTTTCAATTCAAAATTTTTTTTTAAGTTACTTTTAATTAGAAAGTTAATGAGAAAACGACAACATAAAACATATAATCAATAAATAAAACCCCTTACATCTCCGAAACAATGGAAGCAATGCAATTGCTGCTAATTTAAAGAAATTTCACGAAGAACTTTTAAAATTAATATGTAAAATTGGGATTTTTTAAAAAGTAGTATGTATGGTAATCAACAGATGGACAACTTTCATGAAAAATAAAATAAGTAGAAAAACTGGTTGAGGTCAGATGAAGAAAAACAGCTGTAAATGTCAGTTTTATGAAATCAATATTTCAATTCTTTTAGAATTACAAAATACTGTTTTCTGCATTATATTTATCATGTTAAGAAAAAACAAGGCAAAGAGAGGGGGGGGGGTCAGGAGGCAGGGTCTCCTACTAAATAAATACATATGTATACTGAAAATATCCCCCTTTAATTCATAAAAGTTAAATCACCTGAAATCTTCTGTCGGACGCAGAGGGGATGAAATAAGAACATAATAAGAACATGAGCTGAAATAATAAAATAACAAGTACTAAAATAATGTGACCAGCATAGATTATGAGGCATTTTCTCATGCATTCAGAATACTGTAAGAAAGCTTTGGCATTTATTAAGATAAATCTCTAAAGAAACAATTTAGAAAACGCATAGCATGCATTAGAATTCAAATTTTTTGCAATTTCCATAATTAGTTGGAAAAAATATTAGAATTTTTTGTGCAGTCATGTATATTATCTGTAAATTTATATATGTACTACACAGTATGCTAAAAATTCATTCAATTAAATGAACTACATGATTGAAAATTCCCCTTCAGCAATTTCAGTCAGTAGTACTTAATTTTTTTCGGTCCTGTTTATGATCATTAGAATTTATACTCACCAAATAATACACAGAGAACAACTAAATTTTAAAAAGCATACCACGACAGAGAACAATCATTTAGCAAATATTCTTCATGGTCAGTGCTATAGCTAAATATTTTTGGAACAGATGCCGTATCTTCCTGCGAGCCGCCATTTTGTTTCCCTATTATTTCTCAGAAATTGTTATTATAATTATTTTTTTGCAATTATTTTTTTTTTTTGAAGAAACATAAAATAAAAATTTATAAGGCTTATACATGCTAAAAAAATTATTTTCACTTTACCTGAATGTTTTACAAAATAAATAAATAAATAAATCAAATGATTTTTGTTATTAAAAATTTACTCTTTCAATCTTTGAGTTTCTACAGTAGATTGTCTTGTTTAATTTAATATCATTTTTGAAGTGTATGATTCATTCATTCACTAATTATTTCAGTTGTATTTTGTAGTTTAAGGTTAAATAACAATGTATGAGAAATAACAGGGAATCAAAATGGGGTTGAGGGAAGATACAGCATCTGGTCCATATTTCTGTATGTCCCTGTCAATAAAAAATAAATTATATGCACACAAGATTCTACTGTATGTACCTTGGTACTACATCTCAGCGTACATAAACTTCAATTTGTTTAAAATAGTTTAATATCATTAAAACACACTACAAAATGTTTTTTTCCATAGCCTGTAATGTAACAGAATATTTTCAGTATCCTTTTAAATCACAAATGCTTCACATTTCATTTCCAATACTGAACATCTTGTACTAAACCCCAATAACCACAGTTATAAAAACCTAGGCACCAACAGGCCGTCTCTCATCACTAAATTTCTTTAGTTTTCTTCACTTGAATTTTCTTAGCATTCTTTCAAAATACTTAAATGAAATTTTAGGCAAAAAATACGAAATGATATTTAGTAGTGAGAGACTTCTTGCTGGCATCTAGATTTTTACATCCTTGCCAATAACGTATATGAATTTCATGACAATCTAAGTTTATTTGGTACTACTAGGTTATCCTGTCGACGAAAAATTTATCGCTAAATTATAAGATTAAATGCCAATAATGGATGATCGTGAATGTCACATTCAATTACACTAAATACGATTCACATGTTTAAAATATCATTAAATGATTTTTATTTCAACTTTTTATTTGTATTTATATTAATATTCCACTAATTATTTGTTTCTTCGTTATTTAAAATAAAAATTATGTCAATATGTATAATTTGGCTATTAGCTTGGTGATTTGTATAATTTGGCGAAATTGGTCGATGGGATAACAGAGTAGTAGTGTTTATTTATATCATGGCCACTGCCCTAATCGTTCGCAACTCTCCATGTTCTCTTTCAACCATGGATTTCTCTGCAAAAATATGGGTTAGGTTCACTTAGAAAGACTCCCACAGATGCCCCCCATCCCCTTCAGCTCTATATCCATTCATGTTGATAATTGGCTGTCATAAACACAATCAACTAAGTTTATTTATGTCTGATAGAAAATAGGCAGACAAACCAAATTCATAAATACTTTTAAACTACTTTGGAAAGTCCTAAAAACATATATGTTATGTTGAGTAAAAAGTTTTTCACCAAGGGAAAATACCTTCACACCAACAGCTGTCATTTGTGTGCCTGTTAAATTTGCTACAAACCAATTTTTTCTTTCAAAAGTTGAACACATAATTAGAACTCTATGACTGTATAGTTTATTTATTATCTTCTGCTTCAAAAAATTGTTTAAAATGGAGCTGTCACACCATTAGATGAGAACAATTATATACTATGATTTCTCTAAGAAACTCACTGTGACTGAATACCACATAAAGATAGGTTAAAATTTAGGCATTAATAATGTTTCTTATAATACAGTCAAAGTATAATTTCGGAAGTTTAAAGCTACAAATTTTGACAGTGAAGATGAACCTTGTTCTGACTGCCTTCTCTAAATTGATTGTAAGAATTTAAAGCTGATAATTCGTCAAAACAGAATTTTTTAGGGTCACCTCTAGGTGATATCAGGACTGAGGAGGATAATGAAAAAAAAAAAAAAAAAAGAGTCTATAAAATATATATAGAGCATAAATTATTACAATTATTTTTATAATTGGAAAAATGAAATACAATTAAATATATTATTAAATCAAGATTTTATTGTTAGTACTACTTTAACATATTTGACAATAGTACTATTCAAGGATAATACATTATGAGATATTATAGATTACATATAAAACAGAACATAATGACAGCTAATTTTAAAATTGATAAAATGCTGTAAAATATATATTGAATTAAATTTTAAATTTAATTATTATATGTTAACAATTTAATTTGGTTGATAAAAAAGTGATATTTCGCCATTTCAAGGCTTTCACATTTTTTTCTTTTTCTTTAATATATATTCTTTATTTGATAAAATTTTAGATTTGGGAAGTGTGATTTATTGTCAAATGATACAAACGAGTATTTACATAAGTATACATATATGTGTACGTATCATGATTGTTTTTTACATACAATTCACTTCTGTTTGAATAATAATATATATAAATGACCTTAACATATTAAATAAATTTATATAAATGTTGAAAAAAACTGCTTGTGCAAATGAAGCAGTGAATAGGTTGCTAGAAAATATGTGGCCTAACTTACAGTGTATATTAATTACTTATATGTTATTTTACTTCTAAATAAAAAAAAATCTTGATTGTGTCAATGAAAATATCTATTTTAAATAATGTAAATTTTAATTTTTCAACAACTTTAAATTCTAAACTAATACAATTTTCGGCTTCATAGTTACTATTCTGCTAGCAATATATTCGTTTTACCAGGGTGCAAGATATTTAAAATGACTATAAATGTCGGCAAAAACGAAAGTTGTAATGCATAAAAGTTTGTGTCATTATTCGATTAAATCACAAGTTCTGGAATTTTCAATAGAAGAATAACTAAACAAACATATCTTACCTTTAATTTGTTTTAGTAAAGAAGATGGATCTGTAAATTGATTAAAAAAATATCTACTGTTATAATTTGAGCATGAGGATTTTGTCCTGAGTCCACGCCATTTCATTACAGATGCCATCACAATGAATGAATCATAAATAAAAATTTGAATCATTCATAATGATTCAATCTATAAATGTAACACTGCTGTTTGTTACTAAATGTTTAACTAAGTTTTAACTAACAAAACAAAATATTTATTTATAAAAAAGAAATTGGAAGTACTTTCAAAATTCGTTAATCTAGCACTTACTTATGCCCTCGGGTTAAAAACTGAATGCAATTTGGTTTTAGAAACTCAAGAAATTTTTGCTTAGATTTGTTAGATTGCTATCTAATAACCAACATTACAACCATACATTAAAAAAAATACTAGCCATATTTCCGTTGCAGCACTTTAACTGTTAAATAAAATTAAGAATAATGGATGCAATGCAAGAATCACTCAACAAATCATGATGTAATTCATGAGTCACTCTTTTATTGGCGCCCTGTCTCTTCCGTTGTTTGTAATATTAAGTAAGTATTAAAATGTAAATTTTTTGTCCTTAACTTCTTGTTACTAATAAGGTATGGTAGTTTCTTTCGTTGTTCTTCGATTAAAAACTCTACAATTTACTATTTGATTATGACTGGACGAAATTTCACATATCGTTAACTTCATTTTTGCTGATTTATCATTGAATTATTTAAAGCATTATTAAAACGTTTATTTATAGCAGATAATTTCGCTTATAATTATTTATTTTTAAATAGTTTTGAAAATATTATTAAAATTTTAATTTAAATACAGCAAATTTGCTTGTTTTTTTGTTTGTTTGTTTGTTTTAGTTTTTTTTTTTTTTTTTTTTTTTTTTTTTTTTTTTTTCACATTTATGCTTAAAACATTGACAGAACATAAACTAATTTTTGATTCTATTCTGTTCATTTGAAACTAAATATTTTTTAATAATTCATCACATAATGAATTGACTTTATATTGTTTATCGAAATTTACATATAAGAACACATAAACTTAAGGGGACTTTTCACTGACTTCAAAGCACCTACTTCATGATGTTAATCAAAAGGTCAGGCTATCTTCAAACTCCTCATATAAATTTGATTATTTTTAAACGATTTATTTTATTTTATTTATGATAGCTGAGGTCGAAGTTTAATATGACATTTTTTTACTGATTTCTGTTGCAGATTTTCTTAAAAAGTT
>CAXHSM010001235.1:608304-1023000 GCA_964019185.1 Maratus speculifer | reverse complement strand
AATGCCTAATTAAAAATATGCATTTTTATTGACTTTTTTTCCCATTATTTCTCAAGCAAATCTTCTTGATTATCCCCCAATTTTTTTATTTAATCCAAGTAATGGGTTTGATTGCAACACACAGGTGCAATTTTTTTCTGATGCCAATTTGTCAAAAACTTTGTTTTCAAATATCACTTATATATATACTTAATTATTTTCTATTATTTAAAAAAAGAAACATTAATAAATGAAAAAAAGTTTAATTAATAACAGTACTACTTGGTTATCCCATCGATGAATTTCGCCGAATTATACAATTTGACAAACTAATAGCCAAATTATACCTATTGTCATAATTATTATTTTAAAAAATTAACAAAGAAATAAATTAGTAGAATAATAATAAAAATCACTTAATGACATAAAAAAAAAGACATGCATTGTATTTTATGTCTTTGAATGTGACATTCACAATCATAAACTATTGGTATTTAAGCTTATATTTTGGTGGTAGTGTTTTGGTCAACATGATAAGTAAATAGTACCTTAATAACTACAGAACAAAAAAAAATTATATAATTTTAAGAAAGAGAATAAAAGAAAATAATTTGTTTATTAACAAATAAAAAAACAATATTCTGGTTACTATGTGAGACATAAAATCATCATTTTGGTTGCAATTGCTCCTATGGACAATGGAGTATTTTGCCAATTTAGCCGGCCAAAAGTCAATTTTTCATAACACAGTTAAGGAGAAAAATATTTAGCTAACTGTGAAAAGAAATAGATGAAGATTCATTGTACATTTATAATTTTTTCTGTTGTGTGAGTAAATAAGCACCAGGGAAGGTAAAACTTGATTGTAGCACTAAGTTTTTTATTTGCATTTTAAAGTCCAATTCTGTGCTTGTTTATTTCATTGTGATTTTTTGTTTGTAAAATCTTGCTTATACCATATAGTTCTGGATAGTGAAAGCCCATGTATATATGTTTATAATGCACATGCATACATTCATATTTATTTATTAATTTAATAGATATGATAAAGCAACATGAATTGTGCTGTATATTGGCACAATGTGTGGCATTTTTCATTTTCCTTTCAATTTGAAATAGATTCTATGTTAGAGAAATTGCAAATATTTTCCGAATGTTTCATCTGCGATCATAATAAACTTCCAATTTACATATTTGACTAATATTATTTTAAAAGTACCGTTGTTAAGTTATTTAATTTTTAATAATGTACAAAAGTATCATTTAGCAAAATCCAATGTCTTCATCTCATGTCGATCCATGAGAGTTAAGTTTGTGAAAAAATCTATATATATAATTAAGGAAGTGATATTACATTCAAATCCCATATGACATTAATTGTTGATAGACTAATTGTCCATTATGTAAATCAAACCATGTTATTATTATTGTTATTGATGGTAAAATTTGCAATGCCACAACTGAAACAAAGTGAACAATGCACTGATTCATCTATAGAGCTATTATAAAAGAATAACAATTTGGACATAACTAACAAATTTAGAGAGAGGTCACTGAAGTTTCGATTATCCATACTCAATGCAAGCAAGCATCAGAATTTCCAAGAGCATGTTCCATTACCATATAAACTGCTCCTTAAAAAATACCACATTAATTCAGAGGTGGAAAGAGATCTAATCGATGAGGTAAACTGAATAATTCAGGAATATTTCAGGTTAAAAGTGGGATTAATTGTAGATATAGACACAGCCAAGTTATGTGCAAATTTATATCCATTGCATTCCATGGTGGCAACAGTTCCTAAAATTTTAAAATATGTTGCTACAATCATTGCTAATGCATTATTTCAAATACCACAGCTTTCTGAAGAAGCTCTATCAACTTGTAATAAGAATTTTTGGCAATTTCGCAAAAATTTTGTTTGAAAATTTCAAGAGAATCGTGCAATTCACACATTCCAAATCAATTAATACTATCTTCAGATCGCTTATTAACTGGTGTGGTAGGTATAAGAAACGAAAAAGTAAATAATTTAAAAAAAAAAGACAGCTTTATTTCTTCTTGCTCAAATTTACACCATTGATACACGCCATCAGCGTAACCCTAGATCTCATTAGTGGAGAAAGTTATTCCAAAGGCTAATCAGATGAATAATCTTCATAATTGGACATCAAATATCCAAGCACATTCATTTATGTGTGATTTTTGTAATATGTTAAATCCATTTAATAAAATAAATAGTCAAAGTTATATGTAAATGCTTGGTTTCTTTAAATTACTTTGATTAACTCTGTAAAAGTATAAAAATTAAATTTGATTTGTTTTTTTAAGATGTAAAAATATTAAAAAGAAAATTAGTAAATTTTCAACATATTTTTATTGATATAGGTGTAATTTGATGATGGTTTTAAAACATAAAAAGACTCATGATAACAAAAAGTTAAAAATACTGTATATATTTGAATTTTTGAAAGAATTTGCATTATAGTGTTACAATTTTTTACTTTTGACTTTCTCAGTATGAAAAGTTACTTTTTAATTAAATTATTGAATGCAACTCAATAAGGGTATTCATTAATATTTTATTGCAGTTCAAGTCCATTTTAGTACATGTTACAATGTTTTTCTATGCCCTGTATATATTTTTTTTAAAAAAACTACTTTAAGAAAAAAACTATTAAAAAGTGATAATTCTGTGATAAACTTATCAATAGTAAATTTTACAATCATTTTTTTAGTAAGAAATATTTTTGGCTGGCTAAATCCGCAAATACCAGAATGTGTAACGGTGTGTGTATGACATCTGCGCGAAAAATAATCCATCAATTTAAAAGGGATTAAACTTAAATGAAGTATGATCTTACTAATAACAAAGTACGACTCAGCTCAAAGATAAAATTAGCAATATTTATAATGATTAATAAATGAAATATTTGTGTACAGTACCTTTAAAAATGGAAGTAATGAGTATTTTAAAAGAAAGTTTGTTAAACTGCTTCGTATTTAAAGGAAAATCTTTACAGTCGTACTTACAGATATGCATTAACTCACCATTTCGCAAAGGACGCTTAGATAAAAGACAAATCCATTCCTTTTCAAATATTTTAAAATGAATGAATCATTTTCAATGAATTATGATGAATAAATCCAAGATTCATTCTTGCAGTGCTGTCTTGCGTCTTGCCCAATTTGTAATATCAAATAACTTTTAAAGCATCAAATCATTGATCACAAAGCAAATTTGCTAAAATAAGTCGATGCTAAGGTAGTTTTCTTATTTGATTTTCTATTAAAAACTGTACAGAATTGCGATTTGACTGTATGACAACACGGAATTACATCTGCCACAAACTTCCTTTTGCTAGTAATTAGTCATTTTTTAAATGTTTTATTTATAGCAGATAATTTCATTATTTTACTATTTATTTGTTAGTTTTGTTTAATATTATTTGAATTTCAAATTAAAAACAGTAAATTGGTTTAAATTTGATCATAGGAGATTTTTTTACAAAATGTTGTCTGTTCCAAAATAACTTTGAACAAAAGTGTTAGTATTTAACATAAATCAAACAGCTTTGGAACTAATGCTTCAATTTTAATTTCAATATTTATTTATTTATTTATTTAGAGTGAGGAAGGCTTGAGCATGTTCTGATTATTTTCCTAAAAATCTTTAATCTTAAAGAAATAATAATAAATAAATAAATTTTAAAAAATGTAGTACAGAACCATTTATTTGAAATGGTTGGGATAAGATAGATTCCGAATTACTGTTTTTTCTGATTAACTGGTTGGTCATTAAAGTAGCATCCATTTGACAAATTTTGCGGAATATCTATGGTTGTAGCATTATTTCCAATTTTAACTTGATTGCTTGGATTAAAAATCAGATGCAAAAAGATCAAAAGCTAATGAGAGAAAATTTATGGGAATACTTTGAAAATAAAAATCTTTCTGTTCCTTCTGCATAAAAATCAAAGCATTTAAAATATAACAAAATATGTTTCCATTTCAAATATTAGATGCTGTTATGAAATTATAAAATTGTTTCAATCAATGGATATGTCAAACTGACAGTATATGACACCGTTATTTGCAAAGTTTCTGAAATTAGTCTATTAAAAATATCATTCTAGATATCTGGGTTATTCTCTGCAATAGTGCAAAAAGTGTTTCCCAGCCATGTAAATGCTCTAAATTTCATTTTATTTTTATTTATTTATACTTTTATTAGAAGGTCTAAAGTTTGTTTATTAGGGGCAGGGCGTAAAATTTAAAAATAAACAAATTTAATATTTAAAAATGTAAGCTATATCAAGCAAATATCATTCCCTCACCTCTCCCCTACCCATACTACCATACTTTATTGCCTGATTTTTTCCATTCAGAAATCAAAATAATTAAAAACACCCTAAGCAAAATAAAGTTCTTAATTGGTACCTTACAAAAAATAATAAAAATTTTATTTTTTACTATAATTATGTAGTCTACTCAATCAATTATATGTCTCCCCTTGTTAGACCATCATTCCCTCACACCTTGCTATTATCACAAATATCCTATCACTAAAGATGAGCAGCAGTCTAGCATTCTTCACAGAGAGGAAGCTAATTTGAGTACTTGTCAGTTCAGCAACATAAATTGGTGGTATAAGTTTTTGTTAATTTTCTAAAAATTGTTTTCAATCAGAAAATCGGGGAGTATTTTTATTAGCAGTCATTCCCTCACACAGAATGTTAAGTTTTTAGCAGTTTTCAAAATTTTTAATTTTAACATACATTATATATTATGTGTTCTTCTTTAAGGAATCAGTTTGGTTTTTTCCATAATTTTGCATTTTTCATGACAATTAGTAAAAACATCTTAATTTCATCATTCCCTCACATTTATTGTTATGAGTTAATGATAAAGTGAATGGGGAGCATGTACTTTTGTTTAAAATTTTATAACGATTTCTGCTGCTAGTAAAATCTTCAACAATTGACCAATTACTAGCAATTTATCCAATTTTTATGAAAATTTACCTATGTAACATTCAAGTCAGACTGCTTGGTCAAATTTGCAGTATTGTAGAGAATAACCCATCTGATTAAGTGGTTTTCAGATAAATTTTTCCGTACTGTAAAAAATGACAAAATAGTTTTGGATAATCTCTTATCATTCAGCTACATTTAGAAAGTTTCTTCAACTCAACTGGCTATATTGCGGCTATCTTTCGGAATGTTATTCAACTGGCCTGTTATATGATCTGCATTATTGATGAGCAATTTTAGTTTTCATTCTCTTAAAAATGATTTCATACAAATGCCCATATTTCAGTAAATATTAAATATGTTTATATCATTATTGTAATATGTTGTTTCTACTGCATTTTGGCAGGTTTCCTCAAAGTGGTAAAAATGGTTGATAACCTTCCATGCTGCCTTTAAAAAACACAAATAATTTCCTGAATATTTTAAAGAAACTTTATTATTTCTGTGTATATTTGTGCAGCTTTTACAATATGTTTTACAAGATACACATAGTCCAAATTGACTGCTACATATTGATTTGAGCATTTTCAGTATTTTACTATGATATATTGCAAATATTATTTTCATTATTCTTCTAAATGCCCTCATTATCAATCCTTCACTTTATATGCTCTAAATTCTTGGTGTACTCATCTAGTATTTTTCTAGTTATCATATAAATACAGCTTACTCAAAAGTTTTTATGTGCTACAAAAAGTAACAATTTTAACCAATTAAGTAAAATAATCGTGTTTTGTCTTATGAAAATTTTAATAAAAATAATATATATTTTTTTAAGTACACATTAATTTACCAAAATTTTCATTTAAAACAAATTTTGGAAACCAGAACTCTTGATAGATCTTCAAAATTCTAATGCAAGGGGAAAACAAACATAAAACTTATATTTAAATTTTTAAAAATCCTATCTTAAATTTGTAAAAAAAAATGCTGAGTCTCTTTATTCTAAACAAAAATAACTCCTGCTGTCACCACCGCTGGCATTGAATTTTTTGTGACAGGGGGTCTTTCTTCGTTAATATTGAGAAAGCTACTACATTCTAAAACATAAAAATAAGTAGTTTTATAGAGAAATGTTTGATAAACACGCTGATGTAGACAGTTTTTAAATAGAATTATTATTTTAAGAGATATTTAATGTTAAAGTTGGTCAAAATTATTCCATCATAAAGGTTTTATAGTAGCGAAAATTATACATGGAAATTTATTAATTTTTAGATCATTGGATAACTCCCGATGTGTAAACTGCAATTAGTTTATTGGTTTCATTAATTTTTTGCTTTTAATTTCCATATTAAATTCAAATTTTCAGCATTTCGAGATTCATTTTTTGCATCATTTTAAGTTGTTGCCAATTTGTAAAAACAGGGCAAATAATACTATTAATTTCAAATGAAAAAATTATTGACACATGACTGGTATAAACAAAAAAAAATTAGAAATTAGAATTAAATAATTTTTTACAAAAAGTACAAGAAAATATTAATATAATGTTATAAAAACAATATTTATCTGTGCATTTTAAAGGATAAAGAAAATGTTAAAATAATAAATATATTAGTATGCATTAAAAGCAGTAAACGGAGGAAGTTATGTCATATGCCCTGTAATAATATTGCCAAATAGTTTACATTTTTAAATATATTTACACTGTAAATTCATTTTATAATTTCAGGATAATCTTTTAAACTATTGTTGTCAACTCTAAGCCAGTACAAATAAAAAAATTCCTGTTCTAGCAACAAAAGTATTTTCACATGAATTTTAAAATATAAATAAAATTTTAAAATAAAAAAATCCACATGTTTTAAAAGCAATAAATAAATAAAATGACGTCACATTTAAAATAATCAAACAAAATATTGCAAAACGAATCATAATTAAAGATATATTTACACAAAACATTTAATTCCCATTTTGAGATGGTCTGTTTAGCACTTTCTAACTAAGTTAAAAAGTGGTTATGTATTCGGTTTGTCTGTTGTCTGGCCACACTCTAACTCCCATAAATAAACTTGGATTTTCATGCAATTGTTAAAGCTTATTTAGGGTCATCAAAACATGTTTTGTATGGAATATGAAGTATGTAGGATTTATGGTTCATTTACAGGGACACTCAAAAGAGTTTGATTATGTTGTGTTATATGTTATATCGTTTGGTTACAATTTTAATGGCATTGTGATATTTAAATTTTATTGATACTTATATTAATCACTAAATTTCACTACAATCACATTAAAACAGAGCATTCATAGCATTTTTTATTAATTTACAGTGACACACAAAAGAAATTGGTTAACTACTGTCTTTGTGTAATGATTGCTAGAGGGTCATTCCATGTCAAGTGTCCTAAATTTTGGCATGGTTCCCGCTCGATCCCCTTCGATTTTTATGAAATCGATACAGAATATACAAGTAGGTATATGATGAACATTTGGAAACTGTTTAGTGCAAAAAGTTGTATAGTTGGAGAACCAGGGGTCCATTTGTACCAATCACTATTTCATGCTTGTAGAAAAAACGGCCAAATCATGAAGATAGGCATCATATTGCCCATGATATATGAAACCTTACTTATTGAAAATAGGTGATCTAGTACAACTTTTTGTGCTAAAAAATGTAATTGCAGTATTAAAAATCACAAATCAAAACTATCGTGATTACTAGGCCTCAAAGTAGGCCGTACGGCCAACCTGGTTGAATTTTATCCTTACTTTAACATGCTGTAACTACTGTAAATATTATTTTAAAAATTTGTCGCTTTACAAACTAATTACCTATGGATATATCGTAAAGTCGCTGCAATTGTTTTTTGATAGCTTAAATATTCATTAATTTATTGATGTTCAAAATTTAATAAAAAATTAAAATCGTCGATTTTGTCCCATATTCCAAAGCGTATATCTCAAAAGGGACACTTCTGATATGGTTACAATTAGTACCACTGGAAAGAGCATATCTTAATTTATTAAAAAAAACTTTATTTCATTTTGGGCCTCTTAGATATAGAAGGAAAATAATAAAATTCAAAAACCTGTTGTACGAGATAATCCAGATACATAGAAGAAAGGTATATATTACGACAGGGTCTTGAAACATATTTTGAACCATTCTTTTTTATTACAACGATTAATGCATATAATAATTATCACTTTTTCTGGTCCCAGTTACTTCCCCTTTACCATTATGAATGATTTGTAACCACATTGCCAATGAGTTATATCCAATAACCAAGCAACACTAACTCTGGTTGGGTATTGCATGTTTAACAAGATTTATACAAAAGTATCCCTTTTCTCTTTCAGTTTATGCTTTACATTACTGTTAAAACATTCTGTATCAAGATTTTAGCTCTATGGATTCTCATGATTATGATCAGAGTCAATGCAGCATTGGCTGTGCTGATAGTTCTCAGTGCCATTTGACGACTTATTGTGCTCATAAAGGTTTTAAGCTTTTTAAAGAATTTTCCTCTGAAGATCAGGAGTTATTTATCGCCGAATTTTATTGCATCTTGAAGAAAATTCTCAAATATGCTTTCATCATGAAACATTGCTTTTGCATAAATTTGAGTTTCTTCAGCGAACATGCTGTAATCCTTTCACTAAAGACAATCATTGCGTACAAAAATCTTTGCGGTCCATCAATTTAGAAAGTTCTAATCATTTGACAGACTAAGAAACTAAGAAAAATGTCAAACAGACCAAAAAATATTTAGATCATGCAGAAAAGAATTCGAAGAAATAAGAACAACATGGTCCTCTTCTTCAAGCGAATTGGAGCAAGATGAAATAGATGTAACAGAAATGTTGAACAAAAGTCTAACAGCTATTGATTTATCTCCTTTAAAATTTCAACGAACATCAACAAGAGATATTAAAAGCTATGCAAAGCGAAAGATAAGCGAAACTGAAGATGTGGTTAAAAAAAAAAATAGCTATTGTTGCTGGTATAGATCCATGTAAATTAAGACAACCTACTACATGCAACCAATGCCTAGGCTGTTAAGATTACAAACAGCTATTTAAAGAATTGAAGGAGAAGTTACAGTTGTCAAAACGTCCAGAACAAATACAAATATTAACAATGGCACCTGAAAGTTGGACAATAAATGAAGTTATGGAAGAGTTTGAAGTTTCAGAAAGAATGGTAAAAGCAGAGCGAAAATTAAAAGCAGACATCGGGATATTAGCTTTACCTAGAGCAAAGTTTGATAAGACGTTGCCAGAAAACATAAAAGAAAGAATATTAAATGTTTTTCAAGATGAAGAATTTAATATGTCCAGGAATAAAATATTTCATTTCTGCTCGGATAGATGGAAAGAAAGTTCAGATGCAGAAACATCTATTACTAAGCAATTTGAAAGAAATGTTTGCAGTCTATCGAAGTAGTAATTGACCGGAAATCGGATTCTCCAAATTTTGCGAGTTAAAACCAAAATGGTGTGTGACTGTCGTTGCAGCAGGTTCACATTCCCAATCTGTGTGTAATATGCATCAAAATGGTAAGTTGATGCTAGCAAGCTGCCCAAATGATGTAGATTATAAATTACTTATAAGTAAAACAGCTTGTGACTTGAATTCTAAAGATTGTATGCATCATCGCTGCGAGGAATGTCCTGGAACAGATGATTTAAAAAAATTTTGGAAAGTATTTTCAAAGATAGAGATCCAGAAGACACCATTGAATTTAAACAATGGGTTCACACAGATCATGACACATTAGAAACGAAGCAGATGCCAATTGAAGATTTTATTGAAGAATCGGTATTGAAAATCTCAGCAACGATGTCTTAATAAATTTTATGCATCCTCATGGACCTTCGAAAACATTTTATTAGCCCACTAGATAAGACCTCTGTTGGATTTCGGAAGATCATATAATTACTGTTCCATTTCCAATATAAAAAAAATTAGTCAGCAATACAATTTACTGAAAGCTGTTGCAATCGCAATCAATAAGAAATTTAACAAACTGAAACAATGAGTAATGTTTTTTATAGATTGGGGATCAGGAATCAACATAATGGGAGCTTGAAATAATCAAAACATTTAGTCTATAATAATCTATGGATCCCGTTAGGTACCCGCATTCAAAATTTAAAACATACAATACCCAACCAGGAGCTAGTCTTGCCTGGTTATTGGATATACATCATTGGCAATGCGGTTACAAATCATTCATAATGGTAAAGAGGAAGTAACTGTGACCAGGAAAAGTGATAATTATTATATGCATTAATCGTTGTAATAAAAAAGAATGGTGCAAAATATGTTGAAAGACCCTGTCGTTCTATATACCTTTCTTGTATGTATCTGAATTATCTTATACAACAGGTTTTTGAATTTTATTATATTCCTTCTGTATCTAAGAGGCCCAAAATGAAATAAAGTATTTTTTATAAATTAAGATATGCTCTTTTCAGTGGTACTAATTGTAACCAAATCAGAAGTGTCCCTTTTGAGATATATGCTTTGGAATATGGGGCAAAATCGACGATTTTAATTTTTTATTAGATTTTGAACATCAATAATTTTGTGAATATTTAAGCAATCAAAATGCTACTACAGCGGCTTTACGATATATCCATAGGTAATCAGTTTGTAAAGCGACAAATTTTTAAAATAATATTTGCAGTAGTTACAGCATGTTAAAGTAAGGGTAAAATTCGACCAGATTGGCCGTACGGCCTACTTTGAGGCCTAGTAATCACGATAGTTTTGATTTGTGATTTTTAATACTGCAATTACATTTTTTATAACAAAAAGTTGTACTAGTTCCCCTATGTTCAATAAGTAAGATTTCATATATCATGAGCAATATGATGCCAAACTTCATGATTTGGCCGTTTTTTCTACAACCATGAAATAGTGATTGGTACACATGGATCCCTTGTGCTCCAACTATACAATTTTTTGCACTAAACTGTTTCCAAATGTTCATCATATACCCACATGTATATTCTGTAGCAATTTCATAAAAATCGAAGGTGGTCGAGTGGGAGCCTCTAGGCCAGTTGACATGGAATGACCCTAGAGCGTGCATTTAAAAATTTGATATGCGCTTTTAAATTTAATTAGTTTTTTTGCATATAATGCTTTATATATAAATTATATGCGTCGTATACAGGACTGCACTAAAAGTATTTGCATACCATTATCCTTATTAGAGGAACTTACTGAAGGGGAATTTTTAATTGAAATATATCTATCTCTTAAATGAATTAAATTTTGGATTACATGTGTAATCCAAATGTAATTACAATGTATTAAAATCTCTCTATCATATACAGGGTTGCTAAAAATTCAGATAATTTTCCTATCATAGATGGGAATCTCTGAAATTCAGTTTTGAAATGTGTTATACATTTGAAATATTCATACTAATGGTGAAATAAGATGTAATATTCTAATTTTTTAAATTGTGCAGTTTTGTTAAATTATTCTTAATGTGTTGAAAAGTGCTTCATAATGTATGCTTGACGCATGATTTTTTTTCTTCCTTGTTTTAACAATTGTTGTGAGTTCTAAGGCAGCACAAATAGTATTTCATTTCTTTAGAAAATCTTCCGTCGGGCGAGCTGTTGTAAAAAGTACAACATTCACATCCTTTTTTCTTTAAAACAAAATTCAAGCAGTAGTGGATTTTAATAACCGTTTGTATTCGTTTATTGGATCTCTTTATCCAATTCATGAAAGTTATATGTATTTCATATTGTGCAATTAGCTACACCTGTCATTTTAATCTGTTAATAGTGCATGAAATGCACAAAGCGTATCTGTAAACAGTCTTCAAATAAACAAATCTTATGCTTGATATGGGAAGCGACTAATATAGATGCAATGTATTTTGTAAATCTGAAATTATTTGTTTAGTAGTTCATTATTACTTTTTAGTCTTTGTGATTCTAGTAGCAAGTAGCTTTTTATAGTATATCCAAACTTCTGCTTTAGTATGTTTTAACAAAATAAGTGTATTTTGGTAATCTTTAATAAATTGTGATCAGAGATAACTTACATGATATTTGTAAGTTAAATTATTTGTAAAAATAAAATAAAGCACCAATAATTGATAATTTTTCTCCTGTTGTACAATTTACAATGTTCGCCTGCGCATATGATGAAAATTTGCACGCCCGGCGAAAGGTTAAAAAGGCAAAGTGCATTTTGTCAATTTTAAAAAGTTCCTTAAAAATGGCCTAAAAGTAACAATTAATTATAGAATTAATAAAAATTGCAACTAAGTAATTTCATTAGTTATTAGCACAAATAACAAATTAATAAATATTATTGACAGTTCATTTTGCTTTATACTATGAAAAATCAATGTTAATCACCTAAACCTTAATTTACAGGATGTATGTATATGCTAACCAAGATCTCTTGCTGTGCTTAACATTTCATATCAATTAGTTTTCTTCTTTAATACATTCTTTTCCAACAGCTGTTGAGTAGACAAATGATATTCTTCGATTCTTCTTTAGGTCCAATATGTGGTATAATAAATTTGTTATCACTAGAGTAGTCTGATTGTTTACTCTCTTACCTTGCAGAAATTTATTATTCTTACCATGCTTATTATATATAAAAGAATGACTAATTTGATTAAAGGAAATTATAAAATCAGAATTTATATTAAATCAAAATAAAATGTTTGAATGAAATACTTTTTATGATTTAATGTTTTACAGTTTTCATGGATTAAGTTTATAAAAACATTTTTAAAACTTTTTTTTTATTTATTCATAAGGCTTGTAGAAACTTACTTGTAGAAAAATTACAAATTACAAATGCTTTTATGTCATTTTAAACATTTGTAAAAAATTTTGAATTTAATCAATGTTTTTTAAAAAATCTTTAATTTAAATCACAGTTTAATCACTGATTTAAATCAACTGGTTAAAATCTTTGACACTCTCCTCAAAATTAATGAGCTGTGGATCTACTTTTTTATGTTTTCAGAATTTAGTCGATTGATTTTGGCTACTTTAGACTTAGCCTTTTCTGTGCGCCTTGGTACCATACTACCTTAACATTCTTCTCCTTTTACCTATGTCAGTCGTAGAATTGACATTGAAACATGGGGCAACCAAATTATTTGTATGCCCTGTGTCCTGTTTTTAGAATTTATATTTAACCTTGTACTTCCCACTCTGAAATGATCCTTGAGTGTCCACCTGAGATTCTAAATTATATCTTTTTTGCCTCGAAATTCTTGTGTATGTTCCACTTTTCAATTTAGTTGGAGGTTATGCATGGTGGCTTTCCATGCTGCATTAGTACTCCGTAAGAACCGCAATGTTATATCACAGATGTAAACAATAAAAAATTCAGTTCAGGTACAGGAACAAAATTAGACTTTTTAAATTTACATCAATTTTGTATGTATTTGTGTTATTCTTGTTAATATTACTGAACTCATGCTTTTACATGAAGGAAGAATAAATTTATTGCTGTGTAAAAATTCAAGATATTGAGGATAACATTGGAGATCACAATCATTTTATCAAATATATTTATGAATTAAGCAAGCCTTTTTTAATTATTAAAATTGCTAAACACGAAATAAAAAAATTCCAGTTTTAGAATTTTTATATGATTTAATAGGTACTTCATGAAGCAAGTCTTCTCAAATAATTTATGAAAAATGTATCTCCTCTTTGTTATTTAAATTTTTATTTAATTTGATTATTTTACTGTATTGTAGGCCTTCATTATAATTTCGATTATATTATTACATTCAAATCACGGTTTAAAATATGTAAACAAAGCAATGACCAGGCATCCACGAAATTTAACATTTTGCACAACCCCTGGTACAAAGCTGTACAGATTTGACATAGTCTGCTATATTTTTTTTTCTAAAAATTATTTCCCCAACAATATAATTTTTACAGTTTTTAAAACAATTCTAGATAATTTTGTTTGTAGATTTCTTTCAAATGTATGCACTTCAAGAATAACCTTCTTTTATATTTACATATATCATCTACAATCCTTTTTTATATGATTTAATGTCGTAAATGTTCATTTATGTGCATTTCTTCATTCTATAACCAAAATATTCAGTTCTCCATAGCGCAATATGGGAAATAATGCACAAATTTTCTTTGATAAATGTTTATGAATTGTACCAAGATTAAACACATTTGTTTATTAAAATTCTCTTTTCATCAAAATAATTTATTTCTGCTTCATTTCAAAATGCATCATTGTTTCCATGGATGAGGAATTATAGAAATTTTAAATTATAGAAATTGAATAAGTTTTAATTTTTTTATATATGCTGTTTAAAGTGCTTTTACTTATAAAAGATTTATTTATAAATATCTGCTTAATTTTTATTTCTAATATTTATTTATAGTTTTTAATATATACTTTCTACTATCTTCCAAAGAAGAAAGTATTTTGATCGAAATTTTTTGACTTCCAGTTTTTGAAGGATTTACACGTTTTAGGGGTCAAAGATTCTAAAAAACATGTTTTTACAAAATGTCTGTGTGTCCTTATGTCGCCATTCTAACATTAAAAAGTTAATGAACATATGCATAAAATTGAACCAAATTTCTTGTGAATGTTTTTGGCTGTGGCAAGCAGGTAATAGGGGAGAGAGGGGCACGTTTGAATTGGGGGCAACTTGAAACACTACATATTTTCTTTCAAATATTTTTTATTGTACATGGCAATACATTACTACTGCTTCAGTGCAAAATATACCAAGCTGCACTATTTTTTATGCATTATACTGTCTAAGCAAGATATGTATTTTTATCCTTCTTGAATTTAAATTTATGAAAATAAAATTGTAAGATTTTTGATGACAATCTCGTATTTCTAAAATTTAAATTTATTGTTCAGTACTTAAATAAAGATATTAGCTTTAATTTATAAGCTTTGTTTTATTCAAATTTTTAAGCCGAATCGAGTAAATAATTGTAATGCCAAACTTAATGTGATGGGGCACCATTTAACAGAAAAGCTGAGGTACCATTGAACATATAAAACGATGTAGTTTTTTGGGTATATCTAAATGTTATTTTTTTAAATTTTTTTATATGTGAAAATAGGTCAAGAATGCCCAATAACATGGATTTATACTATTAGCAGTTCCCCCTTACTGCATACATAGATTACAACCTCTGAATGCATCAGTGGTGGGAAGTTTCAAACCTAAATTGATGATGGCATTCAAATATTGGGTGATTGTAAATCCTGGATGCTCAATAATGATTCATAATTTAGCAGGACTGTCTAACAAAACTTATACTCTTTCCATTATTCTTTATCTAACAGAATTTTTGGTTTTCATAACGGATAAAACGGAATTTAATGTCAGGAGTCTTCATAAAAGAGAAAATGAAAAATTTTGTTTTCCAGAAGCATCATATATCAGTTTGGGGAATTTCAAGAATATCATTAAAAAAAATTTCACAATCAAACATAACTGAAGAGGCACTCCATACCGTTTCAACGATGAGTTTTGATATCTATTTTGATGGATTTAAGTTTGATTAAATATTAAAAATATTAATAATTTCAATAAAATGTAACTATTTAATTTTATTCATATTACAGTAGAAGATCTATATAATGCAAACCTAAAAAGGCAAGGTTATGAATTATATAGAATTTTACATTATATGAATGATATTTCACACAAGATAAAATTTACCTCATAAATATAGACAAATGTGCCTAAACCATATCAAAATACATTAGAGTATCTTTATACTGCATTCCTTATCAGGATTATACATTTTTATATTATATAGATCATTCCATATTTTGTTAAATATACTTTTTAAAAATGTTCCAAATACACTTATACCCAAATCATTCATTATATTGCTCATTTTTAAAAACATTTATTGTAATAGTAAATTTTTTATTAAGAAGTCCTAAATTAAGTAGATAAAGTTGTAATAATATATTAAATTTAGTTTTCTAGACAGAAGCAGTTTTTTTACAATCTTGAAATTCAAATGCTTCTTCGTGGCAAAGTTAATTGTTTACGTCTGAAAAGTTGTGCGTTATATGGAAATGTGTTATAAAGATCTTCCACTGTACTTTATATTTCTGAAACATAATCAGCTTTTTATATAAAAAAAATCTTTTAATATTTTCATATTATGTTCATGTGTTCAAAGATTTATTTGTTGAAAGGTTTTCTTACAGATGCATAAAGCCGTAAGTGTAGACGAAAATAACATTTATCAAAATAGTCTTTAAAGTGTGAAATATGGAGAAAAATATTTCTTTACAAGAGTTTTGTGGAATAACAACTGCTGACTCTCAGGAAGGAAAATCATTTGTTTGTGAGGTATGTGGGAAGAATTTTTCTCAGAAGTGTAATTTAAAAAGTCACTTGTTAACTCATACTGGAGAGCAAAATTTTATGTGTGACATATGCAACAAGAAATTCACTCACAAGAGTAACTTATGTAGACACCTCTTAATTCATACTGGTAATAAAAATTTTGCATGTGAAATATGCAACAAGAAATTCACTCATAAAAGCAGTTTAAGTGCGCATAGGTTAGCTCATACTGGTGAGAAGCCTTATGTGTGTGAGATATGCAACAAAAATTTTTCACAAAAAAGCATTTTAATACAGCATTTGTTAACTCATACGGGTGAAAAACCTTTTGTGTGTGAGGTATGCAACAAGAAATTGTCACGAAAGGGCAATTTAAGAAAGCATATGTTAGTTCATTCAGGTGAAAGGTTAAGAGAAAAACCTTTTGCATGTGAGCTATGCAACAAGAAATTCTCACGAATGGATCATTTAAAATACCATCTGTTAACTCATACTGGTGAAAAACCTTTTATGTGTCAAATATGCAATAAGAAATTTTCGCTTAAAGCTAATTTAAGTAGGCATGAGTTAAATCATACTGGGGAAAAACCTTTTGTGTGTGAGGTATGCAATAAGAAATTCTCACTAAAGTATGATTTAGGAAAGCATATGTTAATTCATACTGGTGAAAAATCTATTATGTGTAAGCTATGCAACGAGAAGTTCTCAGAAAAGGGTGCATTAAGAAAACATCTGTTAATTCATATTGGTGAAAAACATTTTGTGTGCCATATATGCAACAAGAAATTTTCTCATAAAAGCAATTTAAGCAGGCATGTGTTAATTCATTCTAGAGAAAAACCTTTTGTGTGTCATATATGCAACAAGAAATTTTCTCGTAAAGATTATTTAAGTACACATGTGTTAATTCATACTGGGCAAAAAAATTTCGCTTGTGAGGTATGTAGCAAGAAATTCTCACAAAAGGGCAATATAAGAAAGCATATGTTATGTCATACTAGTGAAAAATCTTTTGTGTGTGAAAAATCCGACAAGAAATCCTCTTGTAACAGTACTATATCAACCATATGATAATCCATGCTGGTGAGAAGCTGGTGGCTTTGGACCACAAAAATTTATAATCCAGATAAGAGACGCAGTATAAAAATACTCTAATGAATTTTGATATTGTTTAGGCATATTTGTGAAGCATGCAATAAAAGATTCACTCATAAGAGTGATTTAAGCATGCATTTCTTTGTTCATTTTGTAGAGATAGTTAATTCATCTTTGTGAATAATTTTGTGTGTGAGGTATAAAATAGACAGTTCTTGTATAAAAACATTCCAAGCTACATGGGAATTTTAAGTCAATAGCTCAAACGGACTGTCATTGGCCTTCTGTTATAACATGTGGTACTAGTGAAGGAGGAGCACAACCCAGTGTTTGTCACGCTTCCTGGATCCAAAATATACCATTGTTCAATATGGTCACTGAAGTAAGAAAACTCGAATTCAAACACTATACTGTGTGATCATATCTGCGAGTCCCCCCCCTCCTCCTGAAGCATTAAATGAACCAGACATTCTTATTTTTGCCAGTCTCTAGAACATATCCAGTAGTGTAGGTTTGCAGATGTGTTATTGTTTTACCAAATGATTTCAGATGTGGAAATTATTAAAAATTGTCATAAGCCATTCTACAATAGATCTAACATGAGGTATTTTCTTGCTGGAATGAGAAGTTGCAGATTGATGTTTGTGCGATATGCGGCATAAACATTTTAGCGTTTTTCTCTTTGCCAGGCACTAGTGTTATGTATACATTTACATTAGGGGAGACGATAGTTATTTCCGAGTGATGCCACCTTAAACCTAAAATGTTTATAGAATGACAAAACTCACAGCGGACTGGAAATTAAAGAAAACAAGAAAAGATGCCATATAATAACTTAATATAGCTGATATTGTTCTGATATTTAGAAACAGTCATATATACTGTCTAATCCCATTCTAAAATTTTTACATTTCTGTTTTGAAATATGTAAACCTATTTTAAAATTAAATTGCGTGATGTTAATTTGCCATATCTTTTTCCTTGGAAACGGCGTGGGTATTTTTTAAAAATGAATATGCAATATTAATATGTTTTAGATGAAGCGAATAAGACTCACCTGTTTTTAGTAAAACTTTTTTTAAAATATAATATGTATAAAAAATGAGACTATACTTTTTAGCCAATGACTTGTCACTTTCTGATGAAATTCCCTTTTCTGTATTCATTCACAGGCTCCACGTTTCATCATTCAACTTTTGTGGGAAAATATCTGATATTGAACTTGGCGCTATGGTTTACAGCTTTGAAATACTGAACATAACTACCAAGGTTTTAAACTCGCTGGTTATTTAATGTTTACTTTCAGGTGTCTCTTTTGATTTGTTTTATGTCTGTTAATAAAGAATAATTGACTTTTATTATCAGTTCCTTTATAATTTTTATCACTTGACAAATATTTTATAAAACATAAAACAAAATATATTTTATATAAGTGCTACATTTTTTTCAAATATAAAAGATCTCCGCGAAGTCTGAAGAAACTAAAATACCAGCTAATTATTATACATACGGAAAGAGTATGCCAAAATTCGTCAATCAGTAAAAAGTGGGTTTACTATTAAAAGATTTTTAATTTATATTTATAAAGTATTTTTATATTTGTAAATATATTTTAACTTATGATTTTTCAGCATTTTAATGAATCGGTTTCTAAACTGTAAAAAAAAACTGTTCTACTGCTAATTTTCAAAAAGCATAATGCAGTGATTGATGAAGTATTTTAGAGCAGTTACTCATAAAATTTTCAGTTAAAATTGATTCAGTTTACAGCGGTTATTAGCATAATAAGAATATTTATGCATGTCAGCTGTTGATAATAATTATAATGCTAACACATTTTTATTTTCCAAATTTTACAATATGTAAACATTCAGTCAGTATTGATTACATGGTCACCGATGCGATCCTGAAAAACGTGAGCTTATATGCGGTGTAAAGAAGCATTTTAATTCAAGAAATTAAATATTATCAATAAGTTAACTAAATTAGTAAAATAATCTACAAATAAACTTTGAAGATATAATTTATAATATAAAAGTCATAAACAAAAATTGATTTTCATTTAAATTTTTGAATTGATGTGTATATTCATAGTAGTTAAAACAATCTTTTTTACATGTTTATTTTTAATGTATTTGTTAAAATTACTTTTTCTTATTCAAAGATAGTTTTAAAATGCTTCTCTGTGCATTTGGGATTAGTAGAAAATATCTGAAACTATTTGGTGCTTTAAAAACTTCTGATCGTGTTATCACTTCAGCTTCGCTTTCACTGCCATTATCGTTGTTTCCATTAGTGTTTATATTTAAAACATTGGAAACAATTTCCCGAATAGAAACTTCACCATGACTTTTCCCCATATCACGTCAGTTGCGAGTATCTAGAAAAGAAACAGCAATATGCATTAAGAATATTTTAACACGGCTTTCCCTTCATTCAATAAGCAATCTTTTTGGAGGATACATAACAGCAAAGGCGTATGTGTTACCACTCGCGGGTTAACCCTTAAGAAATAATCTTATTGTTAACAACTGCTTGTGTCAGTTTGTAATGTAGTGATCATATATTGATCATATCATAATTTTTGTGCAAATCCTTATACGAATACATAATCATCATTGTCGTCGTCTTCAAACGATAATTCTTCACTTTCTGGAAATCAAGGATGACTAAAACAATCTCAGTTGTCTTCTTCAATGCCATACTCCAACTTTATGTAACACAAGGCATCTAATACCGTTACGCGATGCTTCTTTTTTCTTAACAATGACAGCAATGAAATATTTTGAAAGTAGCTTTTCAATAATTTATCCTAAAATTTTGAATAATCACTTTATCTAATGGTTGTGCAACATAAGTTCGTTTTGGACGCAAGAAAACTAGATCAATCGAATTTAAATTGGGAATCAAGCAGTGGGCATTACTGTTGTCAACAGTTATAGCAACTTTTTTTTCGTTCATCCAAATTCTATAGAAATGCTCTTTTCCCTAAATACTTGCTGTCATCCAGGTCTTTCGGTTTTCATCGTATGATGCAATAAAAAATTTACAGTTTTTCAAACAACGAGGCTTGAGAAAGTTATCAATAACTAAAGAAGTCAATTTCTCCGAGTTATCCATATTCGCTGCTAATAAAACAGTTACTCTTTGTTTTCTTACATTCCCACCACTTTTTTTCTTATAAGTAACAGATTTATTTAGGAAAATATAATAAAGGAACCCACATTCTTCGGAATTAAAAACATCACAAGGTTTGTACCTATCAAGATTGTCCATTAATACTTACTCCTGCGATTTTTTCGTACATTATTATAAACATTAGCAGCTTCACTAAACATCTGTAAAAGAAAAGAATTTTCCGTAATTTAAGTCGTTGTAACCTAACTTTGCTGGCAGTAACATTCAGTTTTCCTAGTTCAGCAGCAATATTTAAAGACTTTTCTTTTACGACAATCCATTATAGTGGAAGATTCTGGATCTGGCATATTTTATTGAAGTGAAAAGATCTTTCTCAACATTCCCAAATGCTGAAAAATATTTTGCCGTTTTCTCTTTTGATTGATTATATCTTTCTGATAAACAAGATATGAACCCTTAATTGTTATTCGTCGTCGTTTTCCCTATTCCACGATTCTTCACAAAAGCTTCTTCCATAGATTCAATTTTTGAAGTTTTCTATCAATTTCTTTTTTTTCACTATTGACAAATTTTTGTTTTGCTGACATATTTTATTCATATATGAGAATCAACAAATAAACGAACATTTTACATGCAACGACAAATAATGAAAAATACAAAAAATAAAATGATTTGATTTTTCTCATCACAAATTCAATTTTTCTCATGCATCAATTCTTATTCGGTCACAAGAGGTAATGGTATGCTTTACCAAAATTGGTATCAAATGCCACAGTTGAGGGGAAAATTCCTAGAGCTTTCGAAACTCATACCGACAGAGAAAAGCGCCTATAAGAATGGACGCCATCTGGCATGCAATATAATCGCGATCTCTAAAGCTCCGTTTAATAAGGAAAAGCTCACCACACCGTTCTACAATCTATAAAAATGTCAACTGATCTTTCTTCACCATGTGGAAGTTCGTATTTGTGATTTCAAACACAAGCACGGTAGATTTAGCGATTGGGAACAAACTTCAAGGAAAAAGTTCCCTCGTTCAGTATACCCATCCACTTCTTTCTAAAGTTCACGAACAATAAAAAGTACCGCGTGACTAATATAAAGAAGCATACAATTAAAGGCAGTTTAATGATACGTTCATTCGGCACTTTACACTCTAAAAAGAGGAAGTATGGAAAGATATCTACCAATAAAATATTAGAGAAAAGGGGACCATATATCCGACAGAAGCCATTAGAAACTGACCATATATTTTAACACACAATATCTATTCTGTCAGTACGGATTTACGAAACAGAATTTTTCTGTAGAAAATTTCTCACACCTTGTTTTTACTAATATTACAAGTTTGACTTGCTTAAAAGGCGTACAACCAAGTGAGTGAAAATGTGTCGAAGATAGGATTCGAATAAGGGTCATTCGTATAACGCACCGACGTCCTACCAATTAAGCAGCTTCGAACGATACACAGCCTGGCACTTCTCTATATCATATGTTGACAAAGCTACGATTTCAACATAGATTCGAATATTTTTCCATGAGCCAGCAATTCTGGAGCAAACCCGAAACCAACGTATGATTGTGAGAAGTGCCAGGCTGGGTATTTTTCCAAATGGCTCAATTGACTATGAAACTAAGAAAGATAAGGAAAGAGTACCGGTCTACGGATCAGCTCCCAAGAAAGCCGAGAATTCTGGGATAGGTGTGAACCGGAAACTGTTGGCAACCCGGTTGGTATTGGCGCTAACTTGGCATGTGTTTTACCGGTTTTGCCGTTCGCTATAGCAGCACTCGTCACTTATAGTCCGGGAGCCGACCGTCGATTTTCCTATGTATCGAGTACAAGGACCGGATATACATCAAAATGTAGCTTTCAAAGTGCACATTAAGAATATCACTGGCTGCCAGGTCATATCCTGCCGGAACACAAGGCAGCTGCACTTTTATGACGTCAATTTTGAATGTTTGCCTATGTATCGAGTACAAGGACCGGACATACATCAAAATGTAGGTTTCAATGTGCACGTTAAGAATATCACTGGCTGCCACATACATCAAAATGTAGATTTCAATGTGCACATTAAGAATATCACTGGCTGCCACATACATCAAAATGTAGATTTCAATGTGCACATTAAGAATATCACTGGCTGCCAGGTCCTATCCTGCCGGAACCCGGTGGCAGCCGCACTTTTATGACGTCAATTTTGAGTGTTTGCCTATGGATCGAGTACAAGGACCGGACATACATCAAAATGTAGGTCTCAATGTGCACATTACGAATATCACTGGCTGCCATGTCCAACCATGTAGGAACCCGCTAGCAGCCGCACATTTATGATGTCAATGTTGAGTGTCTGCCCATGTATCGAGTAGAAGGATCCGACATACATCGAAATGTAGGTCTCAATGTGTACATTAAGAATATCACTGGCTACCAGGTCCTATCCTGCCGGAACCCGTGGCAGCTGCACTTTTATGACGTCAATTTTGAGTGTTTGCCTATGTATTGAGTACAAGGACCGGGCATACATCAAAATGTAGGTCTCAATTTGCACATTAAGAATATCACTGGCTGCCAGGTCCAAACATGTAGGAACCCGGTGGCAGCCGTACATTTATGAAGTCAATTTTCAGTGTCTACCTATGTATCGAATTCAAGGTCCGGACACACATCAAAATGTAGGTTTCAAAATGCATATTAATAATATAAGGATCTACTTTGTCCAGTTTTACCGAATCAGGTGGCAGCAACACTTTTATGACATCTATTTTGAATGTCTACCGATGTATCGAATTTAAGGACCGTATATAAATAAATATGAAGGTTTAAAAGTGCACATTAATAATATCATGGTCTGCCATGTCCAATTCTGCCGGAACCACGTGGCAGATTAATTTTTTTCGTCAATTTTGAGTATTTACCTATGTATCGGACCTGGCAGACAGTGATGTTATTAATATGCACATTGAAACCTACATTTAATGTATGTGGCAGCCAGTGATATTCTTAATGTGCACATTGAGACCTACATTTTGATGTATGTCCGGTCCTTGTACTCGACACATAGACAAACACTCAAAATTGACGTCATAAAAGTGCGGCTGCCACCGGGTTCCGGCAGGATAGGAACTGGCACCCAGTGATATTCTTAATGTGCACATTGAAATCTTTATTTTGATGTATGTGGCAGCCGGTGATATTCTTAATGTGCACATTGAGACCTATATTTTGATGTATGTCCGGTCCTTGTTCTCGATACATAGGCAAAGACTCAAAATTGACGTCATAAATGTGCGGCTGCTACCGGGTTCCGGCAGGATATGACCTGGTAGCCAGTGATATTCTTAATGTGCACATTGAAATCTACCTTTAGATGTATGTAGCAGGCAGTGATATTCTTAATGTGCACATTGAATCCTACATTTTGATGTATGTCCAGTCCTTCTACTCGATACATGGGTAAACACTCAAAATTGACTTCATAAAAGTGTGGCTGCCACCAGGTTCCGGCAGGATAGGACCTGGCAGCCAGTGATATTCTTAATGTGCACATTGAGACCTACATTTTGATGTATGTCCGGTCCTTGGACTCTATACATAGGCAAACACTCAAAATTGACGTCATAAATATGCGGCTGCCACCGGGTTCCGGCGGGATAGGACCTGGCAGCGAGTGATATTCTTAATGTGCACATTGAAATCTACATTTTGATGTATGTGGCAGCCAGTGATATTCTTAATGTGCACACTGAAACCTACATTTTGATGTATGTCCGGTCCTTGTACTCAATACATAGGTAAACACTCAAAATTGATGTCATAAAAGTGCGGTTGCCTTTTGTTCCGGCAGGATAGGACCTGGCGCCAGTGATATTCTTAATGTGCACATTGAGACCTATATTTTGATGTATGCCCGGTCCCCTGGTCCTCCTGCCGACAGTTGGCTCCCGGACGTCGCGAATAATCGTCGCGATTAAGCGCACCAAACTATTGGCATGCTCACGGAATGCTGGGATATGGATGAACCTCACAGAAATCTGGTGGCATCGACTCTCTCCCTGCTTCTAATGGGAAACAGGCTTCTTCTTACTTCCCTATCTTTCTTAGTTCCATTCAATTGACAGAACACCGTTGCGCTTTACCGATGACCCAGGTTCGAATCCCTACTTGGACATTTTTCACTCTGTTCACTGTACTTCTTTTATACAATTAAAATTTAAAATATTAGTGAATGCAAGGCGTAAAATTTTTCTACAGAAAAATCACCATATATTACAAAAATGTATTAAAATTCATCGATGCTCTATTATCTTTGGTTTCGAGTTTTTTTACCCAGAGTTGGTGTCTAACACAAAAATATCCAATCGTGTGTTGCATTTGAAGTCTTGCCAACATTCGATAGTGTAAAGTAACAGGCTGGGTATCGTTGTTCAGCACGTCCAAGGTTGTTGGTGCGTTTTCTGTGTGCCCCAGAATCAGACACTCATGCAAAAATACTCTATCTTGTACTGCTGTTAAAGTCTTGCTAACATATGATAGCGCCAAGCTAGGTATCGTTCTAGGTGGTTCAGTTGATAGAACGCCCGTGCGCTGTATCGATGACCCGGGTTAAAGTCCCGGCTAGGATAATTTTTCGGTCTGTTTGAAATATTATTAAAACTTTTAAGTTAAATCATTGGTGTATAAATAATTTAAAAAGGAAATGGAATGAGTAAATGATTAAAGACAACAAGCGTTCAGGATGTGTGACATTAAAAGACGACAAAAGCCAAGATAGAATAACAAGTTTATTAATACATAAGAAATTAACAACTGTACACATAAACTAGATAATTTTGACTTAGTAATGTATCACAACAAAATGCCTGCAGTAACATTGCAACAGATTGATAGAAAAACATTGCAGTTTAATTCACATTAGTGTAAAACATTAATGTAACATCTACCGAACTCAACTAAGTTGATGATTGAACACGGAGAATAAAATACGGGAATGCTAAAAGCTGAAAAGAAAAGAAATAGAAACGCTATTAAACTTCATGTTTAACCTTCCTTCGGGCGTGCCGTTGTAAAAAGTGCAACATTCACTTTCTTTTTTCGCTAAAACAAAATTCAAGCAGTAGAGGGTGTTAATAACCATTTGTATTCGTTTTTTGGATCTCTTTACTCAGTTTCTGAAAGTTATTTGTACTTCAGATTGCGCAATTATCTGCACATGTCATTTCAATCTATTAACAGTGCATGAAATGCACAAGGCTTATCTGCAAACAGCCTTAAAAAGCTTTAATCTTGAAAACCTTAAGCTTGGTATGTGAAGCGATTGATATAGATTAAATATAGGACAAATTCTATAAATCTAAAATTATTTAATTTTTGTTTAGTTATCCATTCATAGTTTTTATTCTTTGTGATTGTAGTAGTAAGTAGCATTTTATGCATCGAAACTCCTGCTTTAGTATGTTATAACAAAATAAGTGTATTGCGGAATACTTACATAAATTGTGATCAGAGATAACTTATATGGTATTTGAAAGTTAAATTATTTGTAAAATAAAATAAAGCAGTAACAATTGATTCTTTTTTGCCTGTTGTACAATTTACAACGCGCACCCGCTCATATGATGAAAATTTGCACACCCGGCGAAAGGTTAAAACAACAAAGAAATTTTAGCTAATTATTAACCTAATTACAGTCTCATACTATTTCACTTTTCTTCCTGAAAATTTTTTTTAAGTGATTGCTATTTCTCTCACTAAGACCTATTCGAAGATATTCAGATATCTCGAAAATTTTCTAAATAACTTTCTCTTTCTTCCAACCTATGCTCTGGTCGTAGTCTAGATGCTTTATTTGGAAGGCGGGTACAGTTACAATGATTTTTTGCATAGGGAAGGATGAATTTTTTGCATTGAATATGCCAAATCTGTCTTTACATACACTTGAGACTAAAATCTAGGAATTATGTTTTCTATTGAAGCTATACCGTTAAGAGCCTTTACTATATATACTTCTTAATTCAGAAGTATCACATGTTATTTTTCCAAACAGAGGAGGGTATGACAAATAGAAGAGAAAATTCAAAGAATTAAATGGCAAATAAAAAAATAAAATTAAAAAAAATTTAGGTAGGAAAAGAGATCTATATATATATATATATATTTTTTTTTTTTTTTTTTTTTTTTTTTTTTTTTTTTAGCAGAAATTGGTCAAAATGCAAAAGATCCTCATCCAACATACTTCACTGCACATATTAGAAATAGTGTCTTAAAGGTAAGGAAAAGCTATGTTTTTGATTAATTCTAAAGAATTTCCAAAACTTTACACTCATGTCTATGGGACATCACAATCAGGTAACAGAACATTTTGGTTCTTTCTCCAGCAAGCTGAAATTTTATGATAATGAAAAATATGATATATTTTTACAGGGAACATTATCAAGTTTGCTCAATAACCAAAAATACTTAAAACACGGACCAAAATTTTTGTTACGCACACAAATTTTGTATGGCAATTGAATACCTCAAAAACAAAATTACTATCGCAAAGCAATAAGAAATCATACTGATAATAACAGATATACTATGAGCTAATAAAAAATGGTTTGCAAACAGAAAGAAAATGTAAAGAGATAAATTACTTTTTTGACTAAATTACTATGTAAAAAATGAGGTATGTAATTGTATTTTTAAAGTAAATATTCACTATTAAACAACAAAATTGAAGCAGATTTTCATTGGTATTATTTAATTAGAATTCCAATAATGACATGATGATTTACATGATGTTTAAAAATAAATCTAATAATAAATCTAGTTCTTTAAATTATTCCGTTAGAAAAAAGTCATTAAAGAATATAAACAAGAAAAATGTAAGGGTATTTTTTTCTTCATCTATAATATTATGTTGTTCGGCGATGTAAAATTTTCCCAGTCGCAATCGGCTGTGCATTACAAATTTTACTGTATTGTTAAAAATGTTATATTTCTTTTGTTTTAATTTAAAATGATAATGTAGTACAAAGCAACAATTTCTGCGTGCTTCTGCATTTCAAACTTTGCTCATATAATCATAGATACCTAATTACCTTAAATAGTGTAATTAATAGGAGCACCAGTTATTTGAAAACAAATAAATTTTAGGAGTTGCCACATACATTTTTGCACATTTTCAAAACTGTTGAAAGTGTACATACTATTTTGGATGTGTGCTACATAAGATGTAAACTTTTTACTCATAAGATGACATTTTTTACGTTATTAGTAGTATGTAGATTAATGCATAGTGATGAGATCAAAGAAAATTTCACCAATTTAAGTGTATGATATAAATTTCTGATTTATAGCTAATGGAAAATATTATGATAAAGCAAAGCAGATTTAATACAACTTAAAAATTAAAACTGAAATGTTGGACAGTAGCAAGAATCAAGAAATTTAATTACATATCAATTAAGCTCTACAGAAAGTTTTTCAACATAAATATGCTTGATCAATCAAGGAAAAGAAATTTAATCATTTTATGCAAATTTGACTTGCAGGAGACGATATTTTTAAGGTGTCACTGAACAAAAATTATTTTACAGAATTTTTACTTTTTGTTGCAATTTTTTTTTATTTACATTTTTTTCTTACTTCTTTATGATAGTGGGCCACAAATTTTTGATTATGCAAAGCATATAGTTATGGTTTTGTCCACAAATGAAGTACAAACATGTAATAGAAAAAAAATACATTTACACAAACTTAATATAATAATAATGATACAAACAACACACATAAATAGAAATATCTGATAGAATAGATTTTGTTGCATAACGAATTTCACTTTACATTGCATAGCAAAAAAAGGCAAGGATCAGCTACAGATATCTTCGCATATAAAGTAATATAATATATATGTATATACAAAGATAAATTTTGCTCCTATGTACTATGTATACATATTATGGATACATTAATTCAAACATTTGTCAGAATTTTATAATTGAGCTTTGAAATTCATTTTTAGAGATAGCTATTTCAGAGAAATAACATTTGTTCATAGTGTTCAGTCTAGGAGAGAATTTTTGAAAAATAGCTCACTAAAGGGTAGTACACTCATAATACTATCTAAAAAAATCACACTCTCACATCTTTTTCAGAAAAAAAAATACATTTAACTGGTTTGTTTAAAGTCCCCTTACATTTATAGAATTTTTTGATACTTTCTTCACAATTGATTGAATTTCGATATTTTTACCTATTATGGACTAATTTCGCAATTTTATCCCTGCAACCTATTAATTTCAAATTTTTATCTGCAGTCAACTGGAAAATTTCTCAATTTTGCTTCGATGATTAACTGCCAAATTTTGTAATATTTTGACTAAATGATTCTGCGACCGACTGATAAATTTAATGATATTTTTTTTTTCACTGATTGTTGAATTATTCAGTTTTCTCCTGTTTTGGATTAGAAAACTTGTGAGTTTTAGAAAACCTCAAACTGAACATTCATGGGCATGTTCGCCAATTCAGAATACATACTCAATAAGTTTTTAATTAATAATTTGCCTAATTGTCAAAAAATAAACTTGGATTACTGGTAACAGTACATTAGCCAACTACTTTAAATTTTGTTTTCTGCAACTTTATCTTTAAGCAGTTTTTAAGGTATGCCTTTTTTTCTGCATCAATAAATTTTCTGAAAATAAAATTAGACAGTAAAACGGAATTAAGTAGATCAAAACAGAGAAATTGAGATGAATTTATAATTTCAACAATTTAAGTGCCCTATAAGTATAACACTTTAAGTATAACAAACCTTCAAAAATACATCTTGAATCTTTAATTCATAGATAAAAGGTTTTTCTCCCATTACTATGGATGCTTAGATTTTTTTCACATAATCATTACATGAAAATTCATTACAGAACAAGTATATCACAAATTGATTTTCTTTTATCTAAATCACAAGATGGCTTAGATTACTGGTCTTTGTAAATATTTGGAAATATATCTCGAAAAAAAAGTATTCTTTTGCATAAGAAAAATTACGATTTTTTAAATGAATAAATCCTTTAGAACTTATTTTACACACAAAGTGTTTTGGTTTTAAAAGGAAATTGTAAGTTTTTGAAGCACGTTTAAGATAAATATGTTTAAACCTATTTCGAACAAAATGTCTCTCATACATATGAATTAATGTTTGTTTTCTTAGATTACTAATATGGAAAATCTTTTTGAACGTATTTCACAAACAAAGTTTTTATTTTGTATGAGAGAGGTGATGTTTTTTTTAAAAACACCCTTGGTGAAAAAAGCTTTTGAAAATATTTCACAAATGAAAGATTTTTCTTTTGAATTAGTCAAGAGGTGACTTTTAAAATTACCAATGAGGTAAAATCCTTTAGAAATATTTCACAAATAAAAGATTTTTTTGCTTGTATGAATCTTTAAGTGACTTCTTAAATAATTAATTCTAAGAGAATGCTTTTGAACATATTTCTCAAACAAATGGTTTTTCCTTATTATTATGTGAGATAAAATGTTTTTTAAAATATTTTTTTGTAGAAAATCTTTTTAAACATATTTCACATTCAAAAGGTTTTTTTTCTGCATGAGTCAAGAGATGATTTTTCAGATTATGTCTGTGGAAATACCCTTTAGAACATATTTCACAAATAAAAGGTTTTTTGTTTGTATGTGTTAACATATGACTTCTTAAGTTACTATCATGAGAAAATCCTTTTGAACATATTTCACAAATAAATAATTTTTCTTTGCTATGAGAGAAATAATGTTGATTTAAACCATCTTCCCGAGAAAATCCTTTTGAACATATTTCACAAACAAAAGGTTTTTCTTTTGTATGAGTCAAGATGTGACGTTTTAGATTACAACTCAGAGAAAATCCTTTTGAACATATTTCACAAATAAAAGGTTTTTCTTTTGTATGAGTCAAAAGATGACGTTTTAAATTGACACTCAGAGAAAATCCTTTTGAACATACTTCACAAACAAATGGTTTTTCTTTTGTATGAGATAAGTAATGCTTTTTAAAAGAATCTTTGAGAGAGAATTCTTTTGAACATACTTCACAAATAAAAAGTTTTTCTTTTGTATGAGTCAAGAGGTGACTTGTCAGATTAGAACACTTAGAAAATCCTGCTGGACATATTTCACAAATAGATAGTTTTCTATTTGTACAAACTGAAAGGTTCTTCTTTATATCATCACTTTGAGCAATGGAGTGCTCTTTATTTGTAAAAAGTTGTTCGTCTGTATCCATTGATATTTTTTCAAGGTAAATTTATTATTTTCAGATCCCAAAAGCAACTTCTTTCATATACCAGTATGAAGAGCGAGTGCGTCCATCTACATTAAACAGAAATAGTTTATTCTCCTTTAATAAATACAGATGTAGATTTAACCTGCTCTGAAATCTAAAAAAAGGCAAAAAAGTACAATTTTAATGAATCGCAATAAAATTTTACTTTATTAGGATTGAGATTTGACAAAGTTCTAATTCTTCAGGTAGTAGAATATTTATACAGCAAAATGATTATTATTTACAAATATTTAAATTAATATTCAATGATTAATAATGTAAACTGAACTAATTTTATCAATATGTATTGGATCATCCCAAGTATATAATGGATTATGAATATTTAAGAAAATTTTATTTAAATTTCGTAAATCTTTCTGTCATAGAATTCTTAATTGTTTATAAAAAAAATAACAGTGCAAAAATATGCTTATTCATCCATGGGAATTGTTTCAGCACCTGTAAATGGAAAATAGGGTGCATAAAATTATCAAAAAAGGAAAAAAAATTACTAATATAAAGCAACCACAAATGATGGGACTACTGTTTTCTCTTTGTGACATCATGAACCTATAATAAAATTTTTCATTTTCTACAAAATTAACAATGAAAAAAATATACTTATCAGTACATTAAAACAGTTTCAGCAACTATAGTTGGAAAAAAGTGTATTTGCAGGGAAAAAAAATCACAAGTAGTACGAAGCACACACAAGCAATGATACTAACGTTCTTCCTTTTAAGACATAATGATCCTATTGCTCTTAAATTAAGGGCAAATTTACAAACAAAGAATCCCATCAACAAATCTATCTATTGCATCATTGGTTTAGCCATCATTGAGGAAATTAATATAGCAGTTTATACATATAATATCGCATGAAATTACTTGTAGTACTAACATATCACACATGAGTCATTCATAAACAATTTAGATCTAGACACACGGCAGTGTGTCAGCCAAGTTCACAGAGTAAAAGACGACACACTGGCCGTGGGTTATATTACACGAACCATTTCGGGTCACTTTTGACCCCTCAATAACTTAAATGGACCTTATGCACACAAGCTGAGATCGAGGCTAAATTTCGTCTGCTGGCTGTATTTACTGGCGGGGTTTAACATAGCAGTCTATGGAGTGTGAGTTATTAATGCTTGTTTGTCAGTAATACTGGAAAAGAATTCTTTGTTGAAGCACCATATACTTAATATATTGTAATATAAATTCAAAATTGATGTTCTGCTTGCAAGAAAATTCTCTAAATTTGTAAATTTTCCTTTAAAATGTATCCAGAAAGGCTGAAGTCGTCTGCTAGCGATGTTTGCGCCTGCGCATTCAGGAATTCTGGCGATGCAGTGACTAGAATAACAGGTTAGCATACCGCCAGCTCTGGCGTGTGACGTCACGTGCATAAGGTCCATTCTATTTGACCTACACGCTTGAAATTTTTTGTGTCGTGTAAGACCATCTTCTAATTTCCAAACCTATAAATTTTTTAAAAAATCTTTTACCGTTCACGAGAAATTGACGTTCTAAAACCACTATTTTTATCACTGACTTACTCATCAAAATGTTTGACTACTTCCATGTGACTTAGGAAGTTGAAATTTGCTGTGAAAGTAGGTTATTGGATCTATAAATAGGAAAAAAACAGAAATCCCCATTAATTAAACATTAATGATTTGTTAGAAGATAAATTATTGGATTACAATGGAAGTTTATGAGAATTTCACAAAATACCAGAAATAGTGCCAAGTTGGCGTCACTTTTGGCGAGTATCGAAGCTAATCTCTGAAACTACCGAGCCGATTTCAAAAGTAATGGTACCAAAATAATGGCGTTTGCCCCGGTTCAAAGATAGACTATATCTTATGTCTGTGCCCTTAACTAAAAAGGGTTCAGAAGCCAAAAACATTCTAACAATGTGATTTTGTTTTACTAAAGGGCGTAGAAGCACAAAATTCGGCATGTTAATTATTTATAAGATATAAATGATCACTAATGACATTTGCTAAAAAATACCAAATTTAAAAGGGGTGAAAATGCGCGAAAAGCATTCTAAAAATGTTCTAAATTGGGATTTTTAAGCAATCTCAGCAAACAACAAACCAATCTTAAAAGTAATAATATCAAAATGATGGTGATAGTCCTTGCTCCAGCATAGGCTACATAGGCGTAGCCAGCCTTTTGAACGGGGGAGGGGATGCCCAAATTTTTCAATCTAAACATGTTGGGTAGAAACAATATCTTATGTAGCAAAACCTAATAAATCGGAACCTTATAAAACCTATCGAATTTCCGTTTTAGACAGGTTTTAATTTGCGGAAGGTATATTTGTGTGGTACTTCTTTTAGAAATGACCCAAATGCAATTTTTCATTGCGTGAAGAAGCATGAGAAGTTTCTCAAAACTAAATCTAATGGATAAGAAAAAGATATATAAACATAGATAAAACTTGAGAGATATAAAATAGAGATGAGTTCGGGCTCGTTTTTCGAGGCTCGGGCCCGCCCGAGCCCGACGATTTTAAACGCGAGCCCTCTCGAGCCAGAAACTAAAATTATACGAAACAAAATTGTATGGTATTTTAAAAATGTTTCAAAAGTGATATCTCATTTTTAAAAACTTCTTACATAGATATAATTTTTAAATGCAAATTTAAATCCAATCTTATCAAAATCCGTAGAAAATAAAAATATACTCCATATACGGTTAATGATCTCGCATTTTTTTCTCCTTTTGAAACCTTTCCGGCACACTGTGCCTCATCTAGGATACCTAATTTTTATTCCAAACATGCAAACGGCACCAATAATATTTTAGAAACTATTTACTTTTACAATAAATGCTTAAATTAAGGTTTTCAAAATATCTAAAAAATTCGTTTGTGAATTTCGGTGTCAATCGATAATTTTTCATTAACAGATTTTGCCCGTTCCGTAAAGGGTTAACAAAGAAATTCGATGGACACGTTTATATTTAATGAATAAGTGCATGAAATTTGCAGAAAAAAATTCTATTTGTAAACTGGCGAATCAAACAATGTTCTTCAATTTTCTGTAAAAAGTGTACATCTTTCATTATAATCGATTCCTTTCTCATAACAATCTTCTGTGATTGACAGGTACCTGAAAGTCAACGTAAATTTAAAAAATCGACATTGTTATTTTAAAGGTCCGATGCTTTTATAGAAAAAGAGAAACCACTGATCGATTACTTTCTATCGGAATAACATGGTAATCATGTTTACTTACTGAGGAAAGTGAAAGTGAGAAAAGAACAGCGTCCCCAGCATGATGACATATATATATAACAATCACTAGAGTAATTTTCAAATGAAAAACAACTATAATTCGTGTACAAACGAAGATTAGATAATTTGCAAACCTCCAGATATTTTTCGTATACCAAAAACAGAAGAAAATATTATCTTGACGTTATATAACTAAATAATAAATAAATAAACGATACCATTAAAAAATATTTTCTGCTAACGAAATGCCAACAAAAAGCAAATTCATTGTTGTGTTTGTTTTGATTGCCGCTATATAAATAGATCGTCGCTGGATATTCCGTAGACATAAATCTGTAATCATCACAAATTTTCCTTTGAAACAACTACGAAATAATAAAATAAATAATAAAGCATTCAGTTATCCTGTCATTTTGATAAAAAAGAATTAAAATGAGTTGAAAAGGAATAAGTAGGCAACTTTAAGTGGAAAAAGTTCTTTCAATCTTTTCTACACATGAACAAATAATTTTTTCCGGCTTCAGATAAATGAGCACGGGCCCGTCCGAACCTGAGGACTAGAGTAAGACTAGAGCCCGACTGAGAGCTCAGGCTCGGGATGAGCCCGTCTCATTTTTAATTTAAAACAAAGATTTCTGTAAACATAAATCTATAATTATCACGAACTTTCCTTTCAAACAGCAATGAAATACTGAAATAAACAAACACGACTTTAGTTCTCCCGTCATTTTGATCAAATCAGCATTAAAATAACTTGTAGTACGCAATTTAAAGTGAAAAAGAGTTCTTTCACTATTTTTTACACATAAATAAATAAAATTTTCCGGTTTAAAAAAAATGAGCCTGTACGAATGTCAAAATTTGGTCACAAAAAACGAAATTTAACGTTCGAACCAACCAACCTCCATATTAATTTGAATTTTGCGTAGCGTTATTTCTCATTTTCAAAAGAAGCAGACTTGTAAACTTCCCCACCCCCTCCGTTCTCCTGGCTAATCACATAGTGGAATTATCGTTTCATATCTGTATTTCCTTTCAGCTTTTTTTTGCTCCTATCTAGACTTTAAATTACAAAAGCAACGATATAAATAGTTTCTATTCTTGTCGAGAATTGACACTATTTTTTTATGGAATTACAAAAACATTCATGAAAAAGAACGGCGTTAAAAAAAACTTCCATAAACAAAATACATCAAATTGTAAAACCAACTTTTTGACTTACAGTGATTAATACAGATTCTAGTAAATAGCCTAGTTTTAAAAAGATAAACAAAATAATTTTCTTAAAAAAAAAAAAAAAAAGAATCTGGGTCTTTTCTTTTATCACATTTTGAAACATAGACTGTTAGTTTTGATTAACTAATTGAACTAACTTTGCATTCATTTTTCTTTATTTTTCTTTTATAAATTTAGATTTTTTAAAATAATCAATCTTGGATCTGCGCGAGCGGGGGGGGGGGGGGGTTGCCCGGGCACCCAGGGCACCCCCCCCTGGCTACGCGCATGGGCTATATCTTATGTCGATGCCACTAATCCAAAAGAGTAAAAGAGCAAAATACGTTCTAAAAATGCGATGTCTGTATGTTAAAGGCCTAGAAACATAAAATTTGACGTGTTCATTACTTATAAGATAAATGATCACTAAGAATATTTGTTAACAAATACAAAATTTAAAAGAGATACAAATGCTCTAAAAAAGTTCTAAAAATCTTTCTATATAGCAATATTTAAGCAATTTTGGGAAGTTAACGAACTGATTAAAAAAAAAAAAAAGATGTCAAAATGATGGCGACAGCCCTTTCTCTAACAAAAGTATTGGATAAATTACCAGATTACAATGGGAATCAATGGGAATTTGGCGAAATACCAGAAATAGCACCAAGTTAGCATCTCTTTTGGCGCGTAATTTTTGTAGTCAATTTGACGATATATCGCCAAATCGGCGACAAACTTTTCTGGTCGACGAGGTAATCAAGTAGTACCCAATCATGTTAAAGAAACATTTTTATTAGTGGAATTTAAAGGAACATAAGCAGTCCAAATGTTAAAATTTTTAAATTTAACTGAAAAAAACTAAATAAACGCAGGAAAAATCTGTAAGATTAATGAATACTAAATATAGTTAATTTAATATTAAGCTTATTTATTTCAAAAAGGAAACAAATACCTTCTTATTTGACAAAAAATAATGATATCTTATCAAAAACATGAATTTGAAAGAATGCCAAGTTCGTTAAATGCTTCGCTAATAAAATAAGTGAGATCTAACTGTAAACCAAGTTCTTTCAAAGCTCCTTAAATCATAGCTTCTTCATGCATAATATTCTTCAACTGCTTAAAATGATTTGTTATGTTACTTGTTATTCAACAGAGCGATTTGGCAAGTTTTCAGCCAACAACTTTAATCTTTGAGTCGGAGTATAATTGGCAAAGATCTAGTCAATCGAGTGTCCGAATAAGTATATTGAAGTTAAAATATTGATAAGGAAGTAATCAACTTTAAGTTCTGATCAACTAAATAGAGAAATTTGTATATGAGAAAACTTGCTAAGTCGCTCCACTGAATAACAAGTAACATAACAAATAATTTTAAGCAATTGAAGAACATTATGCATGAAGGAGCTATGATTTAAGGAGCTTCGAAAGAACTTGGTTTACAGTTAGATCTCACTTATTTTATTAGCGAAACCTTTAACGAACTTGGCATTCTTTCACATTTGTGTTTTTGATAGGATTACATCAATTATTTTTACTGCAAGGGTACTAAGGATGGTACTTAATAAAAGTCATTTTTTTAGAAATGTCAATCGCTAGACTTTCATTGTAATATATTAGTAAAAATTATTACTATATTCTTAAAATAATCGGAAGATGGGCGACGAAACACTGATTTTTTTCAATATTGCACTCTAAGATGAATTCACTAAAATTAATATTTATTGTGATCTACATAGAGGAACATGTCCTGATTTTCACTTTAAAATGATTACCATTAGCAATATCAAAGGCCCAATATCCTGAAAATGAAAAGTAATTAATTAATACTAAATATATATAAAAAAATCCAAACACATCATTTACTCAAACAATTTGACATACAATTAATATAATGATACTCAAATACATAAAGATGAAATTAAATAATCTCGTTTAGAAATTCAATTTTTAGCTTTTATGATTCTTCAGGAACCTAGTTATCTTATATGAACCCTTTTGTCTACTATGATACTCAAAAGCAAGTTTTCTGGGTGGGCAGAAAATTCTCTCAATTACTGGGTCATTGATTTTCAGCTAGTTTGGGGGCAAGAACATTGACTATTTTATAACATCAAATACATATGCTTGTCCATTTATGAAGTATTTACCTTTTTTTATGTAAAAGTATACAGGCATGTGTGACTTATTTTAAACCACTAAAAGAAAGTAAAGACATGTAAAAGATTATATTTCATTACATACTAAAATTTTACACAATCAGAAAAATGATTTTTGTTTCAATGGATATTTGTCAATTATCTTTAATTATTTTTAAATTTAAATATATTACACTAATAATAAATTTAAAAATGCATTCTGTTTTCATTTATCTATCATAAATATACTAAGAAAATACATATAGTTACTCATTACAGATGTTATTTTCATTAATTAGAAAAATGATACAGTTAGAGCAATTTTTCCAACTTTTAGCCCAATACAAAAACTTATTTATTTTTGTCTTTGGTTCCTACTTAGCTACTCATAGCCAATTAAAAGACACAAAAATGTTTTTCAGCCCACTCTATTACAGAATTTAAAACAAATATTATTCTGCAACCGTATAGTCTGGTACTACAGTTAAGACTAATTTTTCTTTACAGTGAACACACACACACACATATTTATATATCTTTTGTTAATCTACCAATAACCTCCATAATGAAATTTTCAATGAAAAATATGAAGTTATTCAGATTCTTTATAGTTCTGAAATTCCAGAAAAACTGGCCACACGTCTTTGGATATTAGAACTAGACCAATATTGCAAGCGTCTGGTGACTTTTGATCATATAATAGCTTATATTTGTGTATATTAATACAGTGATCATGCCTTATCATTTGGTTTATCAAAATGAAATTTTTAATAAATTTATAAACCAGTTTTAAAGATATTTCTTAAATAAGACATATTTATATACTAGTTACTAAAAGAATTAACTATTGTTCAAAAGAAAAATGCTGAAATTTCTTTCAAAAACTGGCCCACTCTATACATGTAGTCTCAGAACAAGTATTCTGCTTGTGTTTTCACAGTTTGCGATAAACCATGAATGAAGCAGTTGCAAGTTAAAAACATTAATTTATCATAAAAATACTAGTTGAAACATCAGATGCAGCCATAAATTAAAAAAAAAAATTATAAAAAAAAACAATTTTAAATCAAGAAGCTTTTTGAAATGATTTAAAACAGCACAAATAAAAGAAGACAACAGAAAAAAACTCTACTATGTTAACACCAGATGTTTAATTTCAGATGATGAAAATCATATTTTGATAATTATATAATGTAATAACTTAACACTAATTTAAATTTTACCATATGGTAACATGAAAATTTGTGATCAGGAAGAATTGATAAATCCTTCCCCTTAATAGGTTAATAAGTAACATTTGCTGTGCATAATTATATAATCCCATTATTTATTTTATAAATGAAACATAATTATATCTTGATGTTAGATTGTCTGTGGCCTTGTTTATATTGACAAAGAGATCTGAGGAAAGAAAAGACTAAGAATCCTTGATTTACAATGTTTATTGTAAAATAGATAAGGGAAACAAAACAATATTTAGAAAATTTCTTTTACAAAATGCATTATACACAATGTCTTTTTTTTAAAGAATATGAATCGCACATCTTAAAGCAGAAGTGTCATTTTTTAATTTCTTTAATTGACTCTACTTTTTTTGAGATTTTGTAAAGTTAAGAAGGAATTGAAAAAATTTCATTCTCAGGTACATATTTAATATTAACCAAAGTACAGAATATTGGATTATAAGGACAGAGGGTATGTAAAGTAAGCCAACATTAAAACTATTTCTTTAAAAATCATCTTCCCCACATTATTCAGCTTTATTATAACTCATCAATACTGATTCATAAAGAAATTGTAAGATTCTAAAATTTTACAACTGTATGAAAAAGTGCTCAGGTCAGGAATAGAACCCAGAACCTGTGGTTTAAATTGTTTCTATCAACTAAGTTACTTGATGACTTTGGTATGTTCCTGTATACAATAGTCCATTGTAAATTACAGTAAAATCCTGTTAATCTGCCCTTCCCGATCAAAACGTCCTCTCCCCACTTTATAAATTATTTCAACTTTCAAAAAATCCCAAGAAAGTGCCCTCCCTCCCCATTCTGAAAGACGATTAAAAATTGGATGAATCATGAATCTTTGATGAAATGTGCATTTTTTCGAGATTTTTTATTTGATTTCATGCTTTTTTAAAACAAATTTCTCCTTTTTTTCTGTGTTTTTTCGACAGAATTTATGTTTTTGTTTTAAAAAAAACCAAATTGAAGCAGTGTTTTTCTTTTTTTCTATAACAATTATTTTTAATCTTAGAATGACTCTCCAATTAGGACACCATTTTCTAAAAGATTACTAACTTTTATAGGCAATACAGAAAGGCTGTATATTTTTTAGTATTTGAATAAATATACATTTTGTGTAAGTAAGAATGAACATGGTTTCATAAGCGTGCCAAAAAATAGTTTTCAAAAGAAAATTGCAATTTTTTTTTTTTTTCTTAAATCCTAGTACATTTGCCAAGTATCTTTCAATAGTCAGCAAGATTTTAGTAATATTCGGATAGATATCTCAAAATATTTAGCCAAAGCACTTGGCCAAGAAGCCTTCAATATTCAGCCAATCGAATATCGGCAAAAGTGCCGAATACCAAATAGTGGCCGAATATTCGTTCCATCCCTAGTAATCACAATCTTCTTAACAATTTATGTATTAATCAAGCTTCTTTTGGCTATTAAGTCTGTCTAAACCTGACATAAATCTTTATAATTTTATGATTTTGATGTGAATTAACAATGTTTTTTTTTTATGAGGCAAGTTTCATTGAATAGTTTAAGAAAAATAAATTTCTTCTTTATAATGAATTTTTAATCATACATTATTAATTATTAACATAATATTTTCTTTTAATATTTCAATCATTTAAAAAATTATCTAAATTTTTATTATTTTAGTTAATTACTTATTTTAATATTTTATTATATTGTAAGCATTCGTTATAGTTTCAATTCGCTATAGTTTCACTACTTTTTTTGCTCTTTCGTTATTTAGTGTAAAAATTATATTTATTTGTACAATTGGCGAAATTGGTCCACGGGATAACCAAATTCTACCAAACATTTTAATAAAACTTTAAATGACTCAATGATAATCAGCAAAAGTGAAAGTTACAGCAAATGAAATTTTGTACAGTCATTATCAAATAACAAATTGTAGAGTTTTTACTTGAAAAATAACGTAAATAACTACATTACCTAAGCACTAATAAGAGGTTGAGTACAATAAATATGTGTTTTAAAAGTTAAATTACTTGATATTAGAAATAACATTAGAGACAAGACGCCAATAAAAGAATGAATCTTGAAGTACTTCATGATTCATAGAAAGTGATACTTCTATTTGTAATTCTTAATATTATTTACTAAATAAATTACTGCAATGGAAATTCGTCCAAATTTTTTATCGCTGTTTGTAATATTTATTACCAGACAGCCATTAAACAAGCTTTGCCAAAAAATCTAAGGCAAATTTTCCTGAATTTCCAATTTCAAATCGCATCCAATTTTTAACCTGAAGGTATGTTTAAGAGCTAGATTAACGAATTTTGAAAATTCTACCTATTTTTATTATAAACAAAAATTTTCTTACTTTAATTCAAAGGCGATTGGTATTTTAGTTAAAACATCTACTGCAGAGTGAGTGATTCATTATTTATGAATGAGTTCTTTATTCTTGATTCATTCATTGTGCTGGCGTCTGTAATAAAATTAATTTACTGACCCATTTTCTCGACTAAAATAAATTTGTGGTAAGATATGTTTCTTTTCTTATCCTTCTACTGAAAATTCTGTAATTTGTGGATTGATAGTATAACGACACAGAATTTGATGTGCCAGAACTCATTTTATTGTCATAACCATTTTAAATATTCAGCACACTGGTAAAGCAAATATTTTAACCGAACAGTAATTATCATGTGAATACTCTATTATTTTAGAATAGAAATGGTTAAAAAATTAAATTAAAATGATATTTTTAAAAAATTATTTCATTACAAAAGAAAAAAAGTGAAATACCATATAAGTAAATTATAGGATAAGATTAATTGTAAATTAGATATTTATAGTGTATAAGCTAATATACGCTACAAGTAAAATATTAAAAACTATAAGTGTAGCAAAATATTCTCTGCCAACCTATTTTCTGTTTCATGTACACAAGCAGCTTTTTCAACATTTGTATAGTTTATATAGTATGAAAAGGTCATTTATTTATTTTATTATGCAAACATAAATAAATTGTATATAAAAAAGTATTGTAATGCATATACCTATATGTATATGTATGCTTAAATGTGTGTAAATGCAGAAATATATTTATATTAATATATATATGTATATATATATATATATATATATAAACACTCGTAAGCATTCATTAGGTTTGTTTCCATAGCTGTTTGTGTCATTTGGCAATAAATCTCATTTTCTAAAGCTCGAATTTTGCCAAATAACTATAAAACAAAATGTGAAAGCCTCTATAATGGAAAAATACTTTTTTCCCTATAAACCAATGTTGTGAATATAACTTATTAACATACAATAATTATTAAGTAATATTTGATTAAGTATATATTTTATTGCATGTTATCAATTTTTAAATCACCTGTAATAATTTTCTGCATCATATGTAATTATATTTTTACATAGTATTATTCTTGAATGTATCCATTGGTTAAATATGTTAAAGCAATATTAATGATAAAATGTTGATTCAATAATATACTTAACTGCACTGCAGTTTTCTATTATAAAAGTAATTGTAATGATTTATGCTTTATATATATTTTAAAAACTTTTTTTTTTTATTATTAACCTCCTCAGTCCTGATGTCGCCTGGCTGTGACACTAAAAACATCCTTTAAATTAATTTAAATGATTCCAGAATTGTTAAAATTACATCCAGATCTTTTTAATAAATGTGTGCATATTACAAGTATTGATATATAGACTGATGCATCTTTGGAGATGTTTTATAATAATTTTAAACTTGTTTTTGTAGTCCCATGCAATCTTTGTCTCAGGACTAACAAGGTTTTGTAATATGAGTTTGTAATTAATATGAATTGTATATGTACTTTTGTTATTTTACTTCCTCCGAAGTAAAAGAAAATTGTCTGACTTCCAGTTTAAAAATTGATTGCAATAATTTGCTATGTTTTATATGTAGTTTTTGTGCATTTATAATTATGCTAAGCAGGGTGCTTGAAAATTTGCCCAAGAAATTTAAAGGGTTGATAGAAATCATATCGAGGATAAAACTATCATCACAGGCATCTGTAGGGAAGTGGGGGTGGGGGATATGTTGGTGGAGTCTTCAATCTTTATAAACTTGGAAAATTCTCGATTTCTGAGAAACTTTTTTTTTTTTAGGAATAAAAAAGTTAAAGGTTATTTTCTGAGTGATCTCTTTTTGTTTTTGTGATTTGTTTTCTAACTGTAAACATGTTTAATAATCGAAATTTAAAAAGAAAGCAGCTTCAGTCTGTCATTGTGCTTGTCTGATCTATGCAAATATCATACATCTATCAGACTTAATTTTTCTATTTCTGTCCATCAATAGCTGATCCATATTGTTTATTTCCTACAAAACTGTGTTACTTACTAGGGTTAATAAATATCACAATATCTTCGATACATTATACAATATTTCAAAATAGTCCACTTATTGCATATTTCTTAACATTGAGACTTTTAATCAAACAACATATAAAGTGCTTCTTTTTATATGTAAAACAATATTCAAAATAAATTAAATGAAAACAGAAACAATTTTCTTTATGCACTTGCATAAAGCTATTTAAAAAAAAAATAGCGAGTGAGAAAGTATAGGATTTAGTATTAGCTATCAAGAAATAAGAAATTAATAAAACAAAAATTTCAAAATATTCTTCTAATTGAATTCACTAAATTTATGTTAATGTTTGTTAACTAAAAGAGAAGTGTTATTTCATGTCAGATCTCTAAAAAGGAAACAAAATCGCTTTGGTGAAAAGTTATAATCATGTCACAAACAAAAATCGTAAAAAAAATAAAATAAAATTTCTTCAAAATGGTTGCAAGTGAATTAATTCCTTTGTTTTAAAGTAATAATAGGCTTTATTTTATTAATTATATCTTTTAAAATGCCATTTTATCATTATACCCAAAAATAACTTTTTAAAATAATCTGAACAGAAAATGACGTCATGCTTTAAAAAACAGGCACTTTCCTTCATGAAGATGTTACTATTCAATACTTTTTCACTCTGCCAATGCTGAGTTTGAGGCACAAGGCAAAATGTTTCAATGAGTAAAATAAGAGGTCATATTAAAAGAAAAGTATCATTTTCTTTCATAAAAATGAATATTTTTCATCACATGTGTGTCTACAAGACAAGAATTTCTGAAATTATTACTTACTGTTACTGAGATTACAGACACAAATCCACAGTTTGAATGTTTGCATTTCAAGTCTTAGCTGACAAATGCAATTTCAAATTTCAAAATATATTAATTAGCAATTGTACATTGAAATAGTTTTTAAATGCTGAGTACGATTATGAGAATAATGTATGTAAAATTTGAGATGATGAAAATGTTGGATTTAGATTTCATGAAGAAAAATTTATATGGTTGTGTCAAAGTAAGAAAATTTTTTGCTTTAATATTCATTTCATAATATCAAGCATACGAGACTCGGTTGATAACTTTGTCATAAATAATGTTTTTGATTATATATTTCTGAATTTTTTATAAAAATAAAGCATTATTTTTCAATAATTCAAACAATTTTAGCTTTTGAAAATAGTATTTTGATAACTTTAGTTAAGAATTTAATTCTTTTAAGACTTACATCAACCAATGTAATTTGGGTTTTTTTTTATTGTAGTTAATTCTTTAGGTTCATTATAAGTTAATATAATAATTCTGGTACTACTTGGTTATCCCGTTGACCAAAAAAAAAAAAAATCATAAACAGAAGTTCTCTTATACTTCCATTAAAAACATTTCAAAAATATATATTAAAATATTTAATTGCTAAAAAGGACGTCAAATGTTAATAAAATAGATATAAATATTAATATATATTTTTCAAAAAACAATTGCCAAACTATATGATTAAATGCCAGTAATGGATGATCGTGAATGTCACACTCAAAGACAATAAATACGATAGTCTTTAAGTGATTTCTATTTTTAATGATATACTATTATTATTATTATTATTTCTTTTTTTTTTGTTATTTAAAATAAAAATTGTGTCAATATGTATAATTTGGCTATTATTTTTGCGATTTCTATAATGTGGCGAAATTGGTCAACGGAATAACCAAGTAGTATCATAATTCCTTTTTGTTAAAAAAAATTCTTTCATCAAAATTTAGATAAATTTGAAATTGTGAGTATTGCTTGCAGATATGGAAGTAATTAGAATATGTATATAGTTTTAAAAAAATTAAAAAACAAACTTTGTTGTGGTATTTTTATCAATTACTCTTTTGATTTCTGTTAAATTTTATTTTATTAAATCTTCAGTAGTAATGCCATTCAATTTAGTGCATATGTTTTATTTTAAGTGTAAAGATGTAGCATAATTGTGTTTTGTTAATAAAAGATAAGTAATACATGACAACATTGCTGAGATCTTATTGTTGGTTAAAGTAAATTGAATAAATTGATTTGTAAAGTATAATTTCATTGATAAATGAATTTAATTTAGATGATTTTTAATATTTTAGGTAGCTTTCATTACAAAATATAAAAGGTATCTATTGCAGCCGTCCAATGGAAAGCACTTTAAAAAATTTGGTATATTTATTTACACTGATCCTGACCCCCCCCCCCCCCCCCCCCGACCACAAAACCATTCTCTGCTCAAATGTGTACTTAATAGGTACAATAGACTCCCTCAAATCTGCAGTCCTAAATTCCACAACTCTCTGAAATCTGCACATAATTTATGGATCTAAACAATGAAATATTCATTTCAGATACAGGGACAAAATTTGACTTTTTTTAAGTTTTATATCAATTTTTTATGTATTTTAATTTAATTTTTGTTAATATTATTGGATTCATGTTTTTTCAAGAAGGAAGAACATTTTTTTTTAAGCTCAAGATACTGCTGATATCATTCGTAATTACAATCTTCCTACCTCCTACCAAATATATTTATGTATTAATTAAGCCCTTTTAGGTCATTAAGTTTGGCTTAACCTGAAATATAAATTTTTATGATTTCGATGTGAATTAGTAATGTATCTTTATGAGGCAAGTTCCATTGAATAATTTAGGAAATATGTATTTCATCTTTATAATGAATATTTAATCATATATTATTGATTATTAACTGGATCTTTGCTTTTAATATTTTAACAATTTACAATTACAATTTACAAAATATTTTAACAATTAAATACTTATTTTAATATTTTATTAAACTGTAAATATTCATTATAGTTTCGTTTGCATTATTAATTACATTGAAATTACTGTTTAAAACATGTAAACAAAGCAATAGCGAAAAAACTGCAAAATTCTAAAATTTACATACCTTGCAGATTTCAAGGAATCTACTGACTAAACAATGAAATATTCATTTCAAATACAGGGACAAAATTGCCGACTCAGTGGCGTGGTTGGTAGCGTCAGCTCCTCCCACACCGCTGGACCCTGGTTCGAGTCCAGCTAGCGGCATGGGTGTCTGTGTTGTCCCTGTGATGTGTATTAAAAAATGTATGTATTGTGTTTCCTGTAATAATAAAGTGTTATTTGTTTCTGTGCATTATGGATCATTCGAGGTAACAGCCATTGTAGCTATAGACCTCAAAGCATTGTTCACTCAAATTCAAAAAAAAAAGGGACAAAATTTGACTTTTTTTGTTTTATATCAATTCCTTATTTATTTTAATATCTAATTTTTGTTAGTATTATTGAATTCATGTTTTTTCAAGGAAGGGCAAATTTTTTTCTGAAAGACTCGCGATACTGCTGATATTATTTGTAATTACAATCTTCGTACCAAATATATTTCTGTATTAATCAAGCTTTTTCGGTTATTAAGTTTGGCCAAACTTAAAATAAAACTTCCTTTTTTATGATTTTGATGGGAATTAGTAATACTATATGTTTATGAAGCTAGTTTCATTGAATAATTTATGGGAAATGCATTTCATCTTTATAATGAATATTTATTCATACATTATTGATTATTAACTTGACCTTTGGATTTAATATTTTAACCATTTAAAAAATTATCTAAATTTTTATTATTTCAATTTATTATTTAGTTTAATATTTTATTATATTATAAGCATTCATTATACTTTCGTTTGCATCATTAATTACATTCAAATTACTGTTTAAAACATGCAAACAAATCAATGACCAGAAATCTAAAAATTCTAAAATCCGCACAACCTCTAGTCCCAAACTGTGCGGATTTCAAGCAGTCTACTGTATATATATAAATATACACACTATATGGTCAAAGGTTACCAGCCACTTTTGATTTTTGACGTTTTGTTAACTATCTAGAAAAATACGTGAGGAGACATCCAGAAACTCCTGGTGTATAAACAGAGTAGTACAAGTCCTATATTTCCATGACAATTTTTTTTCTGAAACACCTTAGGGGACCGTCAAGAAATTGTATGAGCATAAATACTTTTGATTAACCCTATTAAAACTAATGTAGCAAGAGCTTTCAAACTGTAGATTATGATTAAGTGGCTTATTTTAATAAAGAGTGCTCATTTTTATGGGAATAGCATGTATACTCGAAGAGAAATTAAGGTTTTCTTAAAAAATGTTTCAAATTTTATGAAGTTTCTTGCTTGTAATTTGCAAAATTCTTAATATAAAGAAATTTTCTTTTCAGAAAATATGACAAACATTCTACATAATATCTTATAATAAAAAAATAAAAATAATAATAAAAATTGTTAGAATAATGAGTAGATTTACTAAATAATTTTTACTTGTGTATACATTAAAGCAATCAAAACATAATTTACAAAATGTGTTAGCTCAATAAATAGAGCAACATTTGTGAAAGCCTCAAAAACATAGCTTGAAAATTCAAAAAATATCTTTTATAGAATAAGCTCAAAATCTGTTAACCCCCCCCCCCCCCAAAAAAAAGTAAAAAATAGATGAGGGGATGTATCCATATTTCCATTGATTAGTGTCAACACAACATGCATAATATTGCATGTGCTACTATATTTGGATATTTTTTATTCTACAGCCTGTGTTATAAGCAGCTCTATTTTAAATCTGTTTAATGATACTCTTCACACAGTTTATAATCCAACTTGCATAAACAGATCTGTAAATGTATTCCAAAGTTGTATTTTGTTTTATTTATTATAAACAGCATTAAATATTGTTAAAATACTAATCAATGATTAAATTATTGCTATACAATGTAAATTGTATTAACAATTCAAAATGTTTTGCTCAATAATCAATTGTGTTAGTTTAAAAAATTCCTAAATCTAGAAGATGATTGACTAAATACTTTTAAATATTATAGTTCTCCTTGCCTGAAAATAAGTTTATTTTATCCATATTGCTTATACAATGTATCATTGTTTTCATAGACGATATGAAATTAGAAATTTTTCTGCATAAGTTTGCTATATTTTTTATTTATAAATACTTTATCTATAAATATTTAATTTATTCTCCATTTATAACATTTATTTCTAATTTTTTATTACCCTCTGACAAGCTAAAAAGTTTCGTGTTAAAAATTGTGGCCCCATTTTTCATAATCTGGTCGTTAAAATGAGACATTTATACAATCTATACATTTAAATGACCTGGCTGGTTTTTCAGTCATCAGCCCTGAATTTTCTACTCAACCAATTTGATAATTATTTTTTTAAATGAAAGCTATTTATTTGTAGTTGTGCCCATTTTAGCTATTTTTTAATTTATTTCCATTTTTATATTTTATTTTTAATTTCAAATGCTTTTTACAGTATTTTTTTCAAAATGGTGGCAACTCAGTTTAGCTTTTCCCTCGATAGTAAAAATTTATTTTCCATTATCACTTTCCACCAGTCAGAAGCTTTATTTCATCAGTGAACATGTCCTCGCATTTAAAAGAAAAAAATTGTTTTCGTAAAATTTAACCACAATAAAATGATTGCATATAATTATGCACAAATTGAGTTAAAAAATGCATTTACTGAGATTAATAATGTAAATTAAATAACAGAAAATAATTTATGATAAAAATTAATGTCTAAAGCAAAATAAGAAAAATTTCAAATGAGGAAAATGATGTCATTCAGCAACCAGATAAATGGGAATTACAATATTATTACGGATGCTTTTTTCACATTACTAATAACAGTAACTTTTAAAAAACATTTGAAGAGAAAATGACGTCAATATTTAAAACATCTCATTTTTACTCATAACGATATTACATTTCAATATTTTTTTTCATTATGGACACTGAGATTGAGATTTTACTTTCAGATGACTTCAGTTAGTGAAAATAATGTCATAGTAAAAATGAAATTAGTTTTTTATAATAAAACTATTTTTCTGTGAGTCCATATAAAATAAAATTTCTGGATTTCGCCGGCACTCAGATTACAATTTTAACTGAAGATTTGCGAATATTTGCATGCACAATTGTAACTGGCAAACTTGACATTTCGTTTGGAAATATATTTATTATATATTGATTTAATAATGTAATTACTTTTGCTTTTTTTAAACCAAATCAATCGGGTCTTTTAAACATTTCACGCGTCGAATTCGAAGAGATTCCACTCGTTTTATTGTTAAAATGCATTTCCTTTTTCTCAGTCTATAAAAAAGCGTTTAAACTGAAGAAAAAAATCCGTTTTTGATGAATCTAGTCAATGAAGAAGTAGCACGTCAAATTGTATCTCTTTATTATTCCGCAATTCCAATGTCTCAGGGAGAAATTGCTAATCAATTGGGTATTTCACGCCCTTCTGTTTGCTATCATATTGATAAAAAGAAGAAAAATGAAGTTAGTCCATTGCATTCTAAACGGGTGCGTGCTTCTAAAAGACGTCTATCGATTTTTTTTTCTAATCGGAGGCGAAACTGAATTCTACAATGGCAGAATCTACATTCAACTTGTTAATAATATTTTCTTTATGATAAGTTTTTTCTTTTATGGTGGCAATCATTTTTTTTATTTATTCAAATTTGGTTATAGTTTAAATTTAATGCAATAGAAAAATTATTCTGATACACCATTGGTTCTGTGAGCATCATGAATTCGGGAATCTATTTCAATTCAGTTTTCTGCATTTATTTAACATTTCATATTACGTGTATTTTTTGTTAATTTTTTTTTTCATGCATCTTAAAATCTGATCGATTGATTTACTTATATTTATTGCAGATGAAAAAGCCTATGCATGTAGATGCACATCACATCACTTAAAATTTTCTTCAAAGTGTGAAATATGGCAAAAAATATTTCTTTACAAGAGTGCTTAGGAAAAGCAGGTTCTTATTCAAAGAAAGGAAATTTTTTTATTTGTGAGGTATGCAGCAAAAAATTTTCGAAAAAACAAAATTTAAGCACTCACCTATTAATTCATAATGGTAAGAAATCTTTTGTGTGTGAAATATGCAACAAGAAATTTTTTCACAAGACTCATTTAAACAGTCATTTATTAATCCATACTAGTGGGAAACCTTTTGTCTGTGAGATATGCAGCAAGAGATACTCTCATAAGTGTAATTTAATTACCCACCTCTTAAATCATACTGGTGACAAACGTTTTGTGTGTGAGATATGTCACAAGAAGTTCTTACTAAAGACTGGTTTAGAAACGCATCTGTTAGCTCATACTGGTGAAAAACCTTTTGAGTGTGAAATATGCAGCAAAAAATTCTCTCAAAAGAGTAGTTTAAGCAGGCACCTGCTAATTCATACTGGTGAAAAATCTTTTGTTTGTGAGACGTGCAACAAGAAATTCTCTCAGAAGTCTCAATTAATCAGACATCTGTTAATTCATACAGATGTGAAACCTTTTGTGTGTGAAATCTGCAACAAGAAATTTTCTGAAAAGGGTAGTATAACCAGACATCTCTTAATTCATACTCGTGAGAAACCTTTTGTTTGTGAGACATGCAACAAGAAATTTTCTCAGAAGTGTAATTTAAACAGGCATCTTTTAATACATCCTAGGGAGAAATGTTTTGTGTGAAATATATAACAGGAGTTTCTCTTAAAAGACTGTTTTAAGGAATCATCCCTCATTCTATACAGTTGAGCCAATTTATGTGAGGTAAAAAAAATCACAAAATATCAACCTTATTGTTTTTGCTGCCATAATTTGTTAATTGTGATTAACTAATTTTTATACTTCTTCTATTTAGAAAAACCAATGAGCAAATTCTAATATTAGAACAATATTTTATTTAAAATATTAGACAGACTAAAATGAAACGACAACCAACCAAATATTCTTCAATTTAAATTATTAAATCAGCAAGTGAAAATCTTCAAAATCATTTTTGGCAAACCATATTTTATATTTACTTGGCTTTATCTTTATATTTTCTAAAAAAACTTCGCAATTCTCTCTTTTTTTGACACAATATAGATTTATAAGCCTTTAAATTTAGCCGTATAATTGAGAATATTTCAATCAAAAGACTTGTTAAAAATAATTTCTCACAATGAAATTCTTTTATTTTAACACGTTCCCTGCCAAAGCTGAGGTAGTGCATCTTTAAAGCATCTTTCTAGCGAACATTTCTGTTATATTTATATATTGTATTTAAGTTTAAGAAATAAATGATCAATTTCAGCACGCAAACTGTACTGTGTAGTTTCTTTCGGTACTACTTTGTTATCCCGTCGACCAATTTCGCCAAATTATACAAATCACCAAACTGATATCGAAATTATACATATTGATATAATTTTTATTTTAACCAACGAAAAAACAAAAAATTAACAGAATAATAATAAAAAGTCGAAATAAAAATCACCTAATGACATTTTAAACAGATGAATCGTATTTAATATTATTGAATGTGTCATTCACGATCATCGATCGATTATTGGCATTTAATCTTATAGTTTGGCGATAATTTGTTGGTCGACGGGATAACCTAGTAGTGCGTTTCTTTCTGTGTGTCAAACAAATAAACAATATTCCTCTTTTTGTATGGCAATACTCGTAATCGGCGATTTAGATAGATATCAATAAAAAGTTATCTCGTAGCTGGAAAGAAAACTCAGTTTACCAACTACGAGTATGCTAGTACTTGGTTGCGAATGAGTTAAAACTGTTTTTCTTAAACTGAAAATAACTGTGTTTTAAGGAGTAATATTGAAAATAAAAATAATTAAGGGTTTAATACGGTGATTATTTTTTTATAAGGTAATAACAGTTCTGATGAGGTTTGAAAATGTAAATATACTTTCTAAATGTGTTTTGAAATTATGCTTTCCTAATCAGGATTCTGTATAAAGAAAATACTTTTCATTTCATTAGGATATCATTACTTGTTGTTATTAAATTACTTACTTTCAAGATCTTCTAAATTCTGATTGTTTTTCATAAAATAATAAAAATCTGATGTAATTTTGATATGCTAATAAAAGTTTGTAAAATGGGTTTGAATCGTTTGTTTACCTCACCATCTTCTTTTAAAACTTTCCAATGTACTTAAATAATAATAATAAGGAAAAACAAATTTTGATTTTTTTTAAAAAATACGATGTTTTTTAAGAGCAAAAATATACAAATTTTATTTTAATTAAATCCACATTACAATGAAATTTTAAAACCCTTATAAAATTAGAAATACATCTAAATTCTTCAGATGTCCTTCCATCTGCTTTACAATGCAATATGTTAATGTATGGAATGAATATGAAAATGATTATTAGTTATATTATTCTAAAACTGGAACATAACTCTGTTTTTAAACGATCCATGAAGTATTGTCTGGGAATATAGTGTCCATCTCTGTTTTATTGACCTTGTGCTCGAGGTTCTATACAACATATGTCCGGGACAGGTGGCCAGCCTGACTTGGGTCCCTCGTGTTTAGACCACGAACAAATTTAGAACTGATACGAACTCATTTTATCAACCTCGAATGGATGAAAGTCAGTGTTGTGTTCAGATTCTTTCCTTCGGGAGGGACTTCTGTGGCTCCGGTGGGTGGACATTCTAGAGTTCTGGGGGGGGGGAAGTTGAATTTTTTGACCATTGAAAACCCCAAACCCCCCCGGGGAGAATGTCCCCTCCCAGGCTACCCCCTGAATTCAACACTGATAAAGTGTGAGTGAACCTTGACCAATAGGCTGGAGTATTCTCAACTTGCAGCATGGCAGTCAGATTCTCTGACCACTAAACCACTATGCTTTAATCAATTATTTCAAAGTGAGTGATTAAAAAGAAATAGCAAGTTCCTTTGAGTTTATTTTCTTGTGGGCGCTAAACGAGAATATGAAATATTGTCCCACTTTGTTTTTAAAAAGAAATTACGCTAGAATAGCTACAAATTTATATTTAAAAAAATTCAACTTCCATTCGGCATAAAGCCAAATACAAAACTAATGCTCTAACAGTTAGGATGTAAGTGCGATGACATACGTAAATGCTGAATTTGAAATTATGTTCCAAAATCAAGAAGTAGCGAAAATGGTCAAATTAAATTAATTAAGAAAATTTTCACAATTTTTTTTATTTGTCTTGTGATCGGATATATTCTGCTGTTAGTTTAAAATTTTTCAAGTCTAACCTAAACAAATTCTCTGAATGAACTCTTTGATGAACAGAACAAATAAGGAATTGAGCAAATAAGGTTTCATCAGATCAACGAAACCCCAAAATTAAAGATGAAACAAATAAGGTAAAAACACCAATGATGGTCTAGTTGAAGACGAATTTTTGGCTTTTAGATAATCATTATTATTTCGTGCACATTTTTGTCAGGATGATGATTAAAAGAAAACAAAAAATAGATGAAAAAATATTTTTGGTTTAAACCTTCTAACCGGTTGTGCTTCTGCGCTGCATTTTTCAGGAATATCAACATGCATAAGATTAGAGGAAAGTTTTGTGATTGCCTTATCTGACTAGAATTTAGTTAGTATTTGATATAACATGGCGCTGATTATATTTTGGTGCAAATCGCTCAACAGGTGGCGTTTTCATTGTGCATTATTCGTGATTATCACATTTACTCTATCTCAAGAACTAATACACGAAATTTCTGAAACTTTAGGTTCAGTTTGTTCCTAATCGAGATTATTGTTGTTGTTTAGTTTTTGGTGTAAATCGCCTTATAGACGGTGTTGCTATGTTGCATTTTTCATGATTTCGCAGTAAATGTATCTCAAGAACTAATGCATGGATTTACATCTATCTTCAGATTTAATTAATACCTGATAAAAATTGATCCTGATTAGTTTTTTGGTGTACATCACCCGACCTGTGGCGCTGTTATGCAGATTTTTTTAAAGATTTTACAATAACTCTATCTCAAAAATTAATGCACAAATTTTCATCAAACTTCAGGTTCAGTTATAAGTTGTTGACAAGATTTTGGTTTGAACTACCTAACCGGTAGCGCGGCTATGCTGCATTTTTCAGGAACTATTAGCATGTATAAGATAGAAGAAAATTTTGGGATTGCTACGTCTGAGTAGTTTTTAATTGTTGCAACTTGTGCTTTTTGTTTTGTTTGGAAACTTACCAATTACCCTAATTTAGACGAAAGTAAGCAAGTATAATTTATTTTTTTATCATTGTTCCTCAAATTTATGTGTGCTTGTTATTATAGAATTTTATCAAAAAATATTATTATTTTTTAAATAAACACCAGAATTGCTAATTAATAACAAACTGGTTTTTTTTTTTGGCTGTAGAATATACATAAAACAAAATAAGATTTCTTTAATCATTTTCCCATGATTTATTCAAAAAAAAAATGGAAGCTAAGAATTTATTCACAGATTTTCATGTACCTAAAATTCCCGTAGTGGTCATACATTGCAATTTAATTTTGACACGGTGATAGCGAATTCTGAAGTTGTAATATAAGAAATAGAAGAAAATTTTGGAATTGCCAAATCCAACTAGTTCTGATTAACTTTGCAGGGTTTGGTCTGGTTTTAGGTAGCTTTATTGGTGGCCTTCTTAACTCCTTTTTGGCTATTTCAGCTCCCTTATTTCCTGTTTTACAGCTCTTTCTGTTTTATTACTTTTTCTTGCAATACTTTTTGTTTTTTTCTTTCACTGTCTTTTTGCAGCTCATTCCATCTTTATAATATTAAGACGAAACACATTCTCCTCAATCGCTTCTTTCCTTTTCTTTCAAAACTGTGCGAAAATCGGAATTAAACAAATACACTGACGGAAAAAAAATCCCAACACCAAGAAAGACTTGTGTTAGCCAAACGAAATTTTGTAGGCGTGTTTATACATCTTAAAGATGACATTGATTCAAATTTCGGGTTTCGCGCATAAGTGTGGCGCTAGTAGCGCCACTTACAACTTTAAAGTCAGGTTTTCTTTAAACGAGTGCTGTAAAGTTCGTGAGCTTTTTTTCTCTTCAAAATTTGGCGAATTGAGTTGAGGTTGATCATGAATGTCTTTAAGAAGACGAAGAAGCCATTATCATCAGCTCCCCGAATTGGAAAGAGGTCGTAAATTAGGGCTACGAGAAAGTGGATTTTCTTTCCGCGATTTTGCAGAAAGACTTGGACAGAATGTATCCACTGTGCATGATTATAGGGAGCAATGGTCAAGGGATGGTATTGCCTCAAGAAGACCAGGTTCCTGGTGACCACGTGGCACTACTGAGAGGGAAGACCGTCGTATTCGGCGTACGCCTGTGGCTTATCGTATTGTGCCTGCGACAGAAATTTGAGCCGCAGTTGGTACCACAATGACACAACGAACTGTTAGAAATCGGTTATTCAAGGACAGCTCGATGCAAGGCATGCATTCCACTGACTCTGAGCCATTGCCGTTTGCGATGCCAATGATGTCAAGCCAGAGCTCACTGGAGGATGGAGTGGAGATCTGTTCTGTTTTCTGATGAAAGTATGTTCTGCCTTCGTGCCAGTGATGGCCGTGTGCTGGTCAGAAGGAGGCCAGGGGAACGCCTGCAATCAAACTGTCTGTGGCTTAAAAACACTGGATCTACAATTTGGAGTCATGATCTAAGAAGCAATTTTCTATGACACCAGAAGCACTCTCCGGCTTATCCCAAGCACATTGACTGCAAATTTGTAAGTCAGTCCGGTAATTCAACCTGTAGTGCTGCCACTCAAGAAAATCATTCAACGGGCGTTTTTCAACAGGATAACGCGCGCCCTCATGCCTCTACTGTAACGCAACGTGCTCTACAGAGTGTCGAACTGTTACCTTGACCAGCTAGATCACCAGATCTGTCTTCCATTGAGCACATATGGGCTATCATTGGATGAGAACTCCGGTGTCATCCCCTGTCAGCACTGACCATCACAGTATTGACACAGCAAGTACAACAAGCATGGAACTCCATACGACAAAGTGACATTCGGCACCTGTATGACACAATGCATGCACGTGTGCAAGTATGCATTCAAGATTCTGGAGGTTATAGCGACTTTTAATGTAACAGCATTTCACATTTGAAATGCATTTTATTGACCTTAAATTAACCTATGATCTCGAAAATCTAATCAATTAAACATATTAACTAGACAAATGCACTGTCCAAATTTCATTACTCTACAATAAGTTTTTCTTGGTGTTAGGATTTTTTTTCCGCCAGTGTATATATCAACCATTTCACAAAAAAGTATTTAGTGCGTGCATTTGCGATTTAAAAATAACAGCTATGTCTAATTTAAATTTTACATCCTTATCTTTTTTATAGAAATCGTAAATGGTTAGAAAGAGTTTTTTCTGCGTTTAACTTCTTTTGAATTTTGAATTCTATAGTAACTGCTTTTAGAGAGCATTTACATCTCGCAAATTATTAACAAGTTAAATTCTAATATTTATACTCATCGAAATTGCAAATATATACATTTTAGAAAGATTTTGCTCTTGCATTCCGTTGGGATTACGAGAGGAACATAAAATATAGCATATGGTTAAGTAAGGGTTGGGGAGGCAGCTTTGAACTAGAGGCACCTTTGAGCACTCTAAATATTTTCTTTCAAATATATTATTTTTAAAAAATGTACTACTACTTCAGTGCAATAAGTAAACAAAGCTGCACCATTTTATATGAACAACATTGTCAAAACAAGGTATGTATTTTCTATTTCTTGAATCTGAACTTAAGAAAATAAAGTTGTAAGATTTTTGTTGACAATCTTTTATTTTTAAAATTTTAATTTATTATTCAGTACTTAAATAAAGATATTATATTTAGTTTATGAGCTTTCTTGCATTCAAATTCTTCAGCCAAATTGAATAAACAACTCTTCACCTGAGAATAAGAATATGTGTTTTTGAAAAAACTGATTTATCGATATAGAAATGTTCTATTTATATCTATGAAAGCATTACTTGATAAAAATAATGTCATAATATAATTTTAATATCATATGTAAATTATATATAACATAATTTTGAAGCAAAAATGCCTTCATCGATAGAAATAGAATTTTTCTATATTGATAAATCAGTTTTTTCAAAAACACAGATAGAACCTTCTTATTCTCAGGTGACGAACTGTAAAGCTGAACTCCACACGTTGCGGTTGAACACAATTGAACATTTAAAACTAGAATATAAAGAAATGTGAATGTATCTAAATGTTACTAATTTGGAAATTTTTTTATGTGAAGAAAGGTTAATTAAGAATGTCAAAGAACATGGACTTATACTATTAAAAATCCCTCTTACGGCACACATAGATTACAACCTCTGGATTTATCAATTATGGAAGTTTCACATCTAAATTGATAATCGCATTCATTTACTGGTAAATTACAAATCCCGGATAAATAATAATGATTCATGATTTAGCAGGTTTGTCTAACAAAGCTTACAAGCTTTCATTTACTCTTTCCCAAATTTAATTTCTGGTTTTCGTGATGGATAAAACTGTCTTTTATGTCACGTTTCTTCGTAAAAAGAGTGAATGACAATTTTTAATCTTCCAGATACATCTGATATCATATTGGTGCACTTCAAGGATATTGGGAAAAAGTTTTCACAATCAAAAATAACTGCAGAGTCACTCTGTGTTGTTTCAACAATGAGTTTTGATATCAACTTTAATGGATTTAACCCTTCCCTGAACAGTGTGCCACATCTGGTACATGCCTAAAATAACTATATTTTTCATTATGTGCCACGATTTTCACCAATATGATCACTGTAACTGATCAAGAACGCTCCAAAATTGGAATAACGCGTACTTTGTTAGAATGCTGCATTTCACAAAAAATTAGAATTTCTTCTTTGGAAACAAAAGAATCTTCGATCAAGTTATTAAAGTAAAATTTACTTTTATTATTTTTCCTGAACGATTAAAAATATTTATATAAAGAAATTGCAGAGTGTTAAGCACATAAAAATAATTGATTTAAGCCCATTTAATTGCAAAATATTGCAATACAATATTTAATAATGCTAATTGTGTGTATAGGATTCAAACCATCAACTTTTAAATTTTAGCTGAAAATTTGAATTTTTTTTTTTTTACTATTTTTTTATTTTCTATGATTTTTGCAATAGTTAGTCCTTGACATGAACTGACGTTTTCTATATTTTGGTGTAAACTGCTTATAAGATGGTGCTGCTATGCTGCCTTTTTTGCGAATACCACGACAGAGCTATCTTTATGACTGATGCACGGATTTTCATCAAACATAAGATTCAGTTTGTTCTTGACATGAATTGGCAATTGTTATGTAAATCGCTCACCAAGTGATGCTGCTACCATGCATTTTTTTATGATTTCCGTAATATATCAATCTCAAAGAACTAATGTACGAATTTTCCTTTAACTTAGGATTCGGATGTTGGTACAGGTTGTTGCTGGTTAGGTTTTGGTATAATCGCCCAATAGGTGGCACTGCTAAGCTGCATTTTGTAGGATTTAAGCGATAGTCATGATTCGAGAACTAATGCAAGGAATTTCGTTTCTTTAGAATACGCTTTGTAAATTGTAACTAAATTGCTATAAATGCTGTTTGTGATACCAAAGTTGGTAGTTAGAATACAGATTCTAGCCCAAAAGAGTCATCAATTTTGTCATTTACAGTGACATGATGTATAGTAACCTTGATAACTGTACATGAAGCCCGATCTAGATATGAATCCCATTTGAGCAAACGTCCTGCCACTGAACTACCTTGACCTAGAAAGCTTTCAGCTATATTTTTAATATTCACCGCTAGTTATAGAAGCTAGTTGTGATACCAAAGTTAGGTAGTTAGGGTGTAGATTCTAGCGTAATTGAGTAGACAAATATTTCATTTACAAAGGAATGTCCCGAGTACAAAAAGTATCGAATAAAGTAAATATAAATAAGAGGAATGTGTTAATAAAATATGCTATCAAACACTTTGCTTTAAATGCTTGAAAGAAATAGATCTACTAAAAATTTAATTAATGACAGCACATAACTATGAAATATAACTAATCAAATGCGACAATCCCAAAACTTTCTTCTATCTAATGCATATTATTAATTCAAAACTTGCTATCACACTGCCAAAATTAAATGGCAGTTTATGCCCATCATGAGGAATCTAATGATATGAAATTGGGTGCATTAGCTCTTGAGATATGGCTATCACAAAAATCACGTAAATCATGCAAAAATACAGCATAGCAGCGCCACTTGATGGGAGATTTCTACCGAAACCTTTGCAACAACTTATGTCAACATCTAACTAGAGTCGGACTGGGTTAGTGTAAATGGCTCAGTTTTGTACTTTTACAGGGCGTAAAAATTTTAACGAACTCGAGTCAATTTTTCTTTTTTGTGTATATGACTTGACAAGATTTAATACATTCGTGTAGCAGCCAGTAGTAATAAAAGCTTAAATTATATCTCTAACTCTAGATAGACTTCGCTATATTCTCCGTACATGTAAGTTCGATTAGACTTACACAATACTAAACATTTTTTTTTTAATTTATGCAATATGTATCAGCTTCAACAAGTTACACAGATTACCTTGAAGTAGACTCCTGCTGGACTTTTTTATTTTGTTTTAAAGATAGAAACCTTCAAGAAAACATTGATCACCCCAACCAATTTTCCTGAAAATAATTGTATAAAAAATGTGTACATAAGGTACCGATTGACTTTAAAAATTATTTACTGTTAAATTTTTTTAGTAATTTTTTTAGAGAATGTCTAAATGATAAAATAAAACACGTACGTTAAATTTTCGAATGGAAACATCCAATTTTGTCATCCAATTTAACTCCTTGCCAGGAAAGAGATACAGTTTATATGCTTTTCTTAAATTTTTACACAATTTTAAAACAAAAAAAAGGACTAATGGGATAGCCCTAAATTTCGGAAAATAAGTTGATCTTACAAGAAAAAGTACTGAAATCTGAAACCATGCAATTAATCACCAGTGAAACTGTACAAGAAATATAAAACATGAAAAAAAATCCTACTAAATATTTTTCTTATGTTTCTAAGGGATTTTTTTTCTCTTTTGATAACACAAAAAGGATCCCTTAAATTACGGAATGAAAAAAACATTCTTTTTCTCGAAAACAAATCATTCAAATTAGCTGTACACATCGATGTTTTTATCAATTGTGATTTGTTCATGATATATTATTTGATATGACTTTATTAACCCTTTCCGACATGGTGTAAATCTGTTAGTAAAAGGACAAATTATCGGTATTCACAAACGAATTTTTTAGATATTATGAATTCCTTAATTTAAGCTTTTATTGTAAAGGCAAAATTTTATTAAAATATTATTTGGGCAGTTTGCAAATTTGGAATTAAAATCAGGCATCACAGACCGCACACTGTACTGGAAAGGGTTAATAGTTTTCATGATTAAAACAAATTTTTGATGGATAAAAAAGTCTTAAGTTAGTTTGAGTTTAATCAGGTTCCTGGTATGAATTGGTGCTTATTAGTCTTCATTGTAAACCACTGAATATGTGGCGGTGCTATTTTGCATTTCTTTTACGATTTCTGAAATAGCTTTATTTCATGAACTAATAGGCAGATTTTCACAAAACCATAAGATTTAGTTAGTTCTATACATAATTTGGAGCTGATGAGAATTTGGTGTAAACTGCACGAAAGGTAATGCTGCTATTCTATAGTTTTCACGATTTCAGCAGTAATTCTGTCTCAAGATCAAATGCATGGATTTTCATAAAACTTCAAACTCAGTGAGATTTTGACATAAATTTTTGATTAAATTTTGGTGTGAATCGTCCAACAAATGGCGCTGCTATGATACATTTTTCTAGATTTTGGGTGTTCTCAAGTCCAATAGAGCAACTTTATGATACAAGTTTATTCATTTTTGTTCAGAAATGTTGAAATTGACAGATTCTATTATTCAAAAACTATGTGATTGAAAGACGTTTTCCAGCTTTTACTAAATGCCAAAGATCTTTCAGAAAATACTATCACATTTTGTGTTTTGATCCAAATTTATTTATCGAAAAATAGAAAACAACTTAAGATTTCAAATCGATTCCATAGTCAGCTTTACCAAATTTGTGTCTTCATGTTTAAAAATTAATCAGCAAATGTATTAAAAATTTTCGTGCTTTCTGTTGAGCAATGGATGTGTGAACCGCCTTTATAATGCCCATATCTTAAGAACTATTGCACGGAATTGCATCAAAATTCATATTCTGTTAGATCTTGATACAAATTTATGCTGATTAGGTTTTCGTGTAAATCGTACACCAGATGGCACTGCTATACTGTATTTTTCATGATCTTCGCGATAGCTCTACCTCAAAGACTAATGCGCAGAATTTAATGAAACATCATATTTTGTTTCACTTTCATATAAATAGATCTTTATTAAACTTGCGTGCATACAACGCAATAAAAAATATTGCGTGCATTTAGTACATTATTCATAGACCGGGAGGCGGCAGAACAGACACTATCACCTCATTAAAATAGCAAATAAAGTATTTGTGCATAAATGTTTAAAGATAGAAAACCAACGATTAACAGTGCACAAATAATGTATGAAAAGACAGCAAACAACTGTTTCGTATCTACTATCCCGATTCTGCATCAGTGCAAAACTGAGCGAGCTAGAAAAAACAAAACTAAGCAAACGCAGGCTTATATACCCGCTACGGGAACGATCCCGCCCAAAGAAAAGCAACCAGTGAGCAGAAAGCAGCCTGAACAACTGGCAATCGCGATAGTAGATTCGAAACAGCTGTTTGCTATCTTTTCATACATTAGCTATGCACTTATAATCGTTGGTTTTCTACCTTTAAATATCACCTCATCTAATTCTCAGCTAAAATTGCAGAAACAATTAAAACTCGATTCGCATATTGAAATACTATCGGTCTATCAAGTCACATTTTGATAGAAAGCACATGCAAATAGGATTTTAGTGGTTGACTTTGTAGTTTAGAGTTGTATTTTCCTGCTCCAAGTCCTCCATATTTTCATACCTTTGGATACAAGGAAACATAACGATAAAACTACGAGTCGATTGCTAAAATTTGGTTTTCAAGTATTTTCCATCCAGATATGAATTGGCACGATGCGTTTTAATATGATTGTGATAATCGTGTTTTGACTAATTTTGGAATTTCTACTGTGAACAACTCGATGAGGTGATTGTCTGTGCTGTAGTCTCTCAGCATATCAGATTCACAGACTTCTGATATAAATAGCCTCCATATTCCATTGTTCTTTCCGTCTGATTTTGAATCCAACATCTTTCGCTTTCAGCGCCAACTTTCAGATTTTGTTCTCGCAATACGGCGAGAATATGGAGAGAGATTCCTAACAGATTTTTGCGGAAGAAAAACCGGTTTGGCACGCTTAATCTTCCCTCCGTCACGTAACGGAAGCCAAACATCCCGACTTAAAGAAAAGGTTACCAATTGGGAATCTAGTTGTATGAGAAGTCTGTGATCAGAATGCATGTTTACAACGAGTGAAAAATGTTGGAGCGCCTTAGGCATTTAGGGGCACAAAGTGTCCAATCGACGAGGGCGTACTTGCTCTCGGCCGGCGGGCCAGTCCGAGCCTGTATCACTATTTAAATAGGCAAAATATGACATTCATATACTAACAACTGAATATAACAACAAGGGTTCGTGAATGTCCTGGAATTTTAGAACCAGGTTTTTTTTCCTAAAAACATTCTTCTTAACCCTCTAGATCCCAAACCGCCCGAAATGATTTGAGATATTTTAATTCGTATATTTAAATTCCCACCAGAAAATTAAAACAGCAATATTTGCTTTAATTAATAATAGAAAATATCGAATTAAAATAAAACGAATTTAGCCATTGAATTTTTCTGGTGTGAAATCAAATTTTCTGACCTGCATAATTTCTAGAACGTGTTCTATCATGAGAATTACAGGGTTGAATCAGGCAAAATTTCATCCGTTTTAACTAGATTTATTTCTTTATGAAAAAAAATTGCCGATATTTTACCTGAAAAATAACGGTACCCTTAACAATCCTTTTATCCTAAATTAAAAAATCATTTCATTAAATAAATCACAACAAAATGAAAAGTAAAACGAAAACTTTTATTTAAGAAAACATATAATTAAAGAACAACTTTTAACTTAATTATTGACCATTTTAATTAACGTGCGTTGCTTTGTTCTATTCACTGAGGTTTATCATTCAGAAATTTTTATTTTATTCTTTACATAGAGATGAGTTAAGATTTAGTTAAACAAATTACTTTTCTCTATATCTGTATTTTTCTTTTCCATTTCAACAACTATGGTTTTTCCTCATTCTTAAATGCTGACGCTGAAAAGTATGAACTTTGGACAATGGAGTCTATTCCATCTATGTTATGATCACGTGGTCAAGGCAAAAACTTTTAGCGTAAAGAAGGGAAAGCTCCGTTAGACGCAATGTAAATCCCCACCAACCAATGGAACAGGTCATGGGAATAACAGTACCGGCCTCACTTCTTATCAATCAGAAGTTCTTTGGGTAAATTACCGGTACCACGTGACTTTTTACAGCCTGGAACGCAGATCTGGAACATCCTCCATTCCGAAGACTTTCATCATTCGAACGATTTATAGACTATAGTCAAATGCAATAAATGAAAGATAATCAAAAATGAAAACTCTAGAAGGCGCCACTATTATACCTTAAATGTTTCACTATCTTCAAATCTGCCCAGAAAGCATTGCGAATTAAAAAATATATGAAATAAAAAAAATATGTAATACTGAACTACTTAATAAAACATTGTTAAAAATTTACTCAGTTAATGAATGAAGGGAACGGAAAAATATGTGTCCTATAGGATACACATGTTTACAATTTTTTTCTCAATATAATGTTAAAAAAAAGAGAAATCGATGTGAATGGAATTCAACAGATAGAAGAGTAAATAAAATAGCAATTCGTTTTTTATAGCGCATTATTAGCGAGCTTTGTTGTTACATAAAAATGGATTGCAGCAGAAATGTACGAAATATACAAAAACGAAAACGTAAATAATTTTACTATACATTAAGATATCATTTGAAGCGTCCATTAGTAATTAAAAAATTATTAAAGTTGTATTTATTTTATGTTTTTCAGGGTTTCTGCAATGCAAAAAAGTAAGATACAACAAAAGATTACTAAGAAATTGTCGAAAAAATATGGACTGTTTGAGTCCTTGTATATCATGAAATTTTATGCATAAAAAATAAATTTTACATTTCTTTCGCTATTCAATCTTTCTTAGTTATCAGTTTGTTAATTTAAATCTATAACTGAAATTAAAAAAAGTACATAAATAAAGCCTGGGCTTGTCGTTTTAGTTGGTATACAGTGTTAAATTCAGGAAATGGTTCGGGAAGGGGGATCACTTCCCGTCCAGAAAATTTGAGATTTTGATGGGGATAAAGCAGAGTTAAAAAACGCAGTGTTCAAGGTCTGTGGTGCGACGCCAAGTATGTGGCACATTGATGAAACACTTTAAATTAGAAATAACGTGTCCTTTATTCATTCATTTTGAATGTTAAACTTAAATAAAGCGATATACAGAAAACTATCGCCCAATCCACGAAAAAATGGACATAAGGATAAAAATTTAAATTTCTTTAAATATGATTGAAATTTTACATATTAACTGTTAAGAGTGCACTATTTCATATTTTATCAAAAAAGAATTAAATTTTTGTCATTAACATACTTATTTTAATTAATAAAGTGACACTATGACTTTGTAAAATAGACTGCGGCAAAAATCTTTACATTTCATGGTCTCGTACATCTGAACAAACATTCTGAAAATCTCCAAACTTGGATATATATGATCTGACAGCTATTATTGAGAGTTTTTGTCTGCAGAGAAGTGTTCACTAAACTTCATTGCAAAAGGTAAGCATATTTAATTACTCTTAATTATTGTGTCACACCCACAACAAAAAGGTACATTTATATCTCTGCAGAAAAATATTTTTGATTTAAAGTTATGAAACTTTATATTCAAAAATAGTTTATTAAGGTACTTTGAATTACAGACACAAAAGAAATTAATTAATATTTTAATTATAATTATTGAGCGTTGCGGGCGTGACATGTCCCTGTTGCGGGTGTGACATTTAATTAAAGTCACAGCCGTAACATCTTTTAAAATTGATTACAAATGCATATTTGAACAAATTATATGTAAATTTATAAAAGAATAATATGCTGGAAAACATGTACTTGGCAGCTTTAACTATACCCTTTGATTTAATAGAGGGAATTCCAGTTAATAAATAAAAATTTGCATCATCTGAGCATGTGACACTGTGTGCAGTTGATTTATTCAGTTTGGCTTGATAAAATTGTTGCTTTACTGCAAGAAAATAATTTTATTAGTGATATATGATTAAGAAATTAATTTAAAAGGTAAGATTTTTATAGAAATCAAAAAAATAAAATTACGAAACAATATTTTAGCAATTTTCTTTAAATTTGTTGATTTTGTTTTGTTTTTATATACATTTTTTTAATTTTGTTATTTGATAGTATTTATCTAATATATATATTTTTAGTTTTAAAAAATAAGTAAATCAATATTAGGGGAAGGTTTTTTTTCTCTTTTAATTCAAATTATATAAAAAGTAGAAGTAAGAATAATAGAAAAACTGTTAAAATGTTTATTAAGTTAGCATAAAATGTATATAGTTAGTTTGAAATTAACCAAAATTTAACATAATTAACTTTATGTAAGATTAGAAATTTCAAGGGATAACTATTAAAAATTTGTTAAGCTTATATTTTTGGGCTGGAAGTGCTATATTTATTCAGTTTACACATTACTTTCTTATCTTTTGCAGAGAATGAAGAGTACAGAAAGATCACGATATCATTGAAAAAAGATTAAGGAAAACCCTTTTAAATATGAAGCATATCTACAACAAGAGAAGGAAAGAAACAAAGCAAAGAGAGAAAAGAAGAGACTATTTTAAAAAATCATGGTAAAGGATGGCAATCCTTTTGCATTTCCTATCATGGTAAAGGAGTTGTCGATGGGGTTGGTGCAGTTGCCAAGAAAATGGTAACACTAGCAACGCTCTGCAACTATAAATTCAGCTTCAGATTTTGCCATATGTGTAAAAAAAGTCCTAAAAAATATAAAAGAACTTTGCTGAATGCGAAATTTCAGAAGATATTGTGAAAATGTGCAGTTGGAGATTTTGTAGAAGTTGTTTTATTCTCGATATTAAAAAAGTGAAAACTTTGATGGACAAATAAGACAAATGGATGGTGACGATATAGAATTAGAATGTTTGAAAAAATTTAAAAAAACGTGCATATTTGGCCCAGTCAGTCAGATGCATCCTAGGAAAAAAAGATCATTTATGTAAATAAAGCTACCACCACCAGAAATTATAAATTCAAGATTGGAAATGAATTTTTTTTTACATTTTCCTCACTAGATATTATAATTGTAATATTGATTAATTCTTTAATAAAAAAAATCTGCCTTGAAAATATTTGTGTATGTCATTATTTTATTGGCTATACAAGTCACACCCACAACAGGGCGTCACACCCGCAACGAAAATTTTGAACATTTTCCACAAAAGCAAGAATTGAGTAAGTAATTTAATTTTTTCATAGAATAATTATTTAAGTATTACTGTCTAATATATAAAAATATCAATTCACTCAGTTGTCATAATTCACAGAGTTTTGCATTTTCGCACTGAAAGATGAAAATGCATGTCCTTTTTATGATGCATGATGATGAAAATGATGAAAGATGAAAATGCATGTCCTGCTGGGCGTTTGTCACACCCGCAACAGGCGGAAATTTTTTTTTAAATAAATAAATGATACATCGGACAATTTTCAGATTTGGATAAATGTATGTGTAAGTGGTCTACATTGAAATTCATACAAATTGAAACCAATGCTCAAATTTTTTTTTGCTGGTGACTAAATTGTGTAAATGTCACACCCGCAACTTTGGATTGGGCGCTACAGCATTTGCTGGAGACTTCGATTTTTAACACATATCGATGACAAAACTGCTATTAAACTGCTGCAAAGAGCAAGAATTAATCCCATCGATTCAAGCACCCGTCCATCAGAATATACATGGGGATGTTTCACACTCTAGATATACCATTGACTTCTCCTATAACTGGACTCATAAACAGCAACTTTTTATGAAGCTTGGACCTCCTCCCCACCATCACATGATGGTGGGGAGAATGCGCGCCAAACCTGTTTTTACCGTCGATCTCAGCAAACACCAAGACCTTTTTTGACTGCGTTAGGTTTCTTTTATTCACATGAGAATGAAAGCAGAAAATTGCCAAGAAGGTATCATCGCCAAAAAGACACCCTTTTGGTGAGGAAAATCTCGCCAAATCTCGGAGGTTCTTGCTTCAAGAATCCCCGAAGAGAACAAAGGGATCTGTTATCTTGTCATTCCTGATCTAAGAAATATATTTACTCAGTACATAAACTGGAAATAAAAATATGCATACAATTACAGGTTAAAAGAGAGTGTCTTTACGGCAGGAATGCAAAAAGAAAACCGGATCGGAACTATCACTGCCGAACAAACAACTTGACAAGTTTAGAGGGACAAGATTTTGTCAAGATCTCCAACAGATTTTACGTTTTCAAAGGCCAAAAAGTGCAATCCCCCCCCCCCACGAAGCTGTATAATGTGTCCTCCTCCCCGGAAAAAGTGTCTGAATTTAAAAGTGAATTATTATAATTTTTCGTATTTTTTTCTAGTTGGAAATACACACCGAATCTGTCCTTGTTTGTTACACAGCTTGAAGTAAAATTAAACCATGTAATTTTAAATCCATAAAAGTAATTATTGTTGTCATTTTTGGATTCTGTCAGACCTAAGATTAGGAATGACTAGATAACGTGTCCTTTTGTTCTCTTCGGGAATGCTTGAAGCCGGAAGGACCGAGATTTAGCGAGAGATTTCCTCGCCAAAAGGGTGTCTTTTTTGGCGATGATCCCTTCTTGGCAATTTTCTGCTTTCATTCTTATAATAAAAGAACGTAACGCAGTCGAAAAAGGTCTTGGTGGCTGGTGGGATCGGCAGGAGAAACCGGTTTGGAGCGCATTCTCCCCACCATCAGGTGATGGTGGGGAGTTTGATGATGGCTTCAAGAAAAGTTGCTATTTCTTAATCCAGATATATTAAAAGTCAATTTGTCAACCTATATAAATTAAAGATTTCCAATATACTGCCCGGCGTGCACAGTAGATGGAAACCATTTTGAATTAAAGATTCTAATATATCCTGACTAGTTAGATAGTTTGTCTGCGCGAAGCGAAGTCTTATACTCATAGTACGTAACGATATTAAGTCAAAAAAATTCTTTCGTCAAGCAAATCTCAAAAAGTACTTGTCGGATTTCGATTCTATTTGTACCAGAAGGTAGCTATGAAGGTAACCTGGTGAATGCACCTACTACGAAAAATTAGTTCCAAATAGTTTAAAAGTTATATTAAAAAAAAACTGATAAAAAAGCACAATTTATTTTCATACGTCACGAAATTTGGTGTGCGTCATTTTTCACCGGCTGGATATTTTCGCAGTAACCGAATCAGAGTACATGGAGTAAATAGTTTCTGAACAAAGCGAAGGCTAATACACATAATAAGTAACAATATTAAAAGTCAAGCAAATCTGAAAAATTACATGTCGAATTTGGATTCTGATTGTACCAAAACGTACTTATGAGAATAACCTACTGAATGCTACTCTCAAAAATAAGGTCGAAATAGTTTAAAAATTATATTTAAAAAACTGATAAAAAAGTAGTATTTATTTGCATACGTCATAGATATTTGGTGTGCGTCACTTTCACCGGCTGGATGTTTTCGTTAGATTCCAGAATTCGAGTACATGGAGCAAAGAAAATGCGCAAGCAATTTTTATTCAAGTACAATAAAACGTTTTTAAACTGAAGAAACAAATTGGAAAAGTAATCTGTTTTATTATTATTATTTATTTATTTAGTACAGATCATGTTACTATACATGGCGCTACGCGCCATATACACTACACAACTATCTCATGGATGATGAGATGAAGAGAGAGAGAGAGATTTATTTAAACGAAAAAAGCCGTAATACTTAGTAATGTAGTATTTGAGATTTTGCGATAATCCTTTTAAGAGCCTTTTGTAATGGCCTTTAGCATCTTATATATTTCACGCGTGAAAATTGGAAACAATTATTTCGTGTTTAAATAAAATACGAGTTTGACATGCGTGCTTTAGATATTATTTTTAATCATAGATTATATTTTGTTATTTCTTTTTATATAGATTTCTTAATATTATTTCTCATAAGGGATGTAGTCGTAAAAATAACAGAGGATATACGCTCTAAACAGAAGGTATACGCTCAAGGCAGACGGTATACACTAGAGCGTGAATATTAAAGCTTTCTTGAGAAACAGAGAGTTTACGAAGCTCCTTAATAAAATCCAGAAGGTATGCGGCACATACCTCCGATACATCTCCACTACATCCCTGTTTCTCAATAAGCAATCTGAGTTCCCCGGCGATTATTGCGTGATTGCACGCATTTTATTATGGTTAAATTTTATGGAAACACATAAATGACACAGACGTCATACATGTAAAAAGTCGGCAAGATTGCAACGAAATGGCGAATTCCTGTCTCACATGGTAACCCGTTTATTTTGTTTCAACAGTTTATTTAGAAAAAAAGAAACAGTAGTGGAAGCAATAAATAAACAGTTATAAATAATAGTCATAATAATAAATAGGATAAAAAATATAAATATCACAAAAAATCATAAACATTAAAATTTATAGCAATATTAAAAAATTTTCACAAAAACAAAGTTTTTACCAAATTGCGAGAAAAAATATCGCGCTACAAAGTGCGTATATGACATCCGTACCATATTTATATGTAAAAATAATCATTATCGTCCATCAGGTTTGTCTATGTAGCTATTTGCTACAAATCTCACTTTCTGAAGTCGAAACTGGACACGCCAAGCTAAAAGTAAAATTGCAAAAGTACCATGAAATTAAAGCAGGTATATCATATACGCATCGGGTTTGGGGCAAATTTGGCGAAAATTATTTTTGAATAATAGACACATATATATATTTTCAATTATTTTAAACAGGAAATAACAATAAATAAGAATACAATTAATTAATAAATATAGAAAAAATTATTTATATAACTTGAAAAAACAAAATAAAAAAACAATTTATTAAAATATAAACAACAATAGCCGCGTTACCAAGCCGTGCAAAACAAAATTTTTTTGGCGCCAATTATGCGGAAGAGTTCCATATTCTTTTCCGGCTTTTTTGGCGAGCTTATTTATTTATTTATTTAATTTATTTTTTGATATTAAATGAATCGGTGTGATTTGGGGTGATGCTTTTGGGATTCCATTTTTAATACTTTCCAACAAAGTTGAAAAGTGTTTATGCATTAGGTTTGTCTATCCTTCTGGTCATCCATCCGCCTGGCCTCGCTCTAATACCCGTAAACATTAAATTAAATAATAATTTTAATGCAATTGATAAACCTTATTAAGGTCCCTTGGGCATGTTTGGTATTGTATATGATGTGTGTGGGGTTAAAGTTCCTTTAGAAGAGCACTCAAAAAAATTCGACAATATTATAGTCTATGGGAAAAACATTTACAGAGTATTTTAATGATCGCTATTGCAGATGGATTGAAACTGATATAAATCACCAAGTTACGACATTCATAGCATTTTAAATCCATTTATAGGAACAACAAAATAAATCAGCTACAGTACTACGTTTTAGTAATAATTGTTGAAATGAGTTTTCAATATCGGCATGCGCTTTAAAATTTAACCATTTTTTAGGAACGTTCGTAATTTTATAAATACGTAGCACTTACAGTAGTCGTCTGATCCACCCATCAATTTGCCTCTCCTGCTATCTGTTCGTATATAACAGCATAAAAACTAACCAACTGAATCGTTTGAAATTTTAAATATATATTTGGTACCGAATTTTGTTGAATAATTTAAAATTTTAAACAGAAGGTATAATATTGGATATATAGTTCAAATATAAGGGCAATTAAAAGTATTCCGTTGCATTGCGGCTGATGGGCTGAAATAGATCCAAGTGCATTTTAATTATAACGCCCATCGAAACATAAAGAAATTAATATGGATTTATGAAGCGCACTAGAATATACATTTTGTAAAATATGCCGTACAATGAATACTTATTATTCATTTACCAGGCACCACAAAAGAATTCCGAAGCATAATGGTAAGAGAGAGGGGGGGGGACATTTTTTTTTCTAATCAAGAGATTTCGTTCATAGAGTCATTTTCTCATTTGTCATCACAAGGTCTTTAAAATAATAACTTATTCAGGTTAAACTGCATAATCGAGTTCACTGGGGAGTATTTGGGCCTGCACGTTTTGCTGAAAAAATGTGCTCGGATTTCTAAATCACTTGTGATGACACTTTAACAGCTCTTATGCAGACGAGATATTAAAATCTCGTGTCGTACCTTATTCTATAAGCATTGCCAATTCCTTTCATTTAATGCATGCTAAAGTGAAATACTGCTCAACTTCTTGAGAATAGGTTTGAAAATAAAATAAAACAGCCGTAAGTAGTGGTCAGCATGCAATACTCATTTAAATCCGATTGATCATATCTGGAACACACTCAAACAACGCATCGTATGCCTTTTTCGGCGTTTTCGGAGTTTTTATGTATAACTTTTTGAAGAGAGAATTTTCTAAATTCTTATCGAGACCTTCATCGTATCAGTAGAAATCAGATGTAGATACTATACTGTTATATATATATTAACTATACTGTATTAACTATTTAAAGGGTCCACACACCATATAAAAAGTTCCCTCTTTCTATTTACCCATCATGATTTGTGCCATTTTTAGGTACTAAAATTGGTTTAGAGTGTCTGTTTATGCTCTTTATCTAATTTCAAAGAGTTCAAATTCCGATACCAGATATGTTAGTGTTTTATTGTCTGTATTACTTTTAATGAATTGAGTACTTCCAATTTTATATCCATGCATGGCTGTTTTGAATTGTTTGCATAGTGTTTAACCATATATACAAATTTATATAGAATATTTTGTAATTCTATAGTTCACTTTGGTAATTTTCGTCATTTGAAATTGTGGCAGTATATGATCAGTTATAGGTTGAATATCTTTTTTTTTTTTTTTTTTTTTTTTTTTTTGTAAATTATTGTTAAATCTGTGTTCTCAGCAATATCGCTCAGACTAATCCCTCTGAGGAAAGTCCTACTTCTAGTAGATCCTAAATAGTAAAATTTTCATCTTTATTTTTTTTCTTTTATCTTTCCCAGAAGAAAGCATTCGATTCTTGAAAATTTCGACTTGCAGTTTTCGATGGATTTATACGTCTTAGAAGTCCTGAACACGATTTGGTGGTTTAAAAAAAATGTCTGTCTGTCATTTTATGAGTCTGTATGTGACAAAACACTTGTGGGTACTTTCCATAAAAAATTAATGCAAATTGAAGAATTCACAAAACTTAAGATTCAGTTAGAGCTTGATATAAACTGGAACTGATTACTTTTTACCGTGTTTCGCTCAACAGGTGGCGCTATTATGCTGATTATTCAAAATTTCTAAATTGTCTTTACCTCAAGAACTAATGCACAGTTTTCATAAAATTTTAGATTCAGTTAGTTCTTAGCATAATTTGGTGATGATTACTTTTTCGTGTAAATCGGCCAATACGTGGCGCTGCTATCTTGCATCTTTCACTGTTTAACAATAGCTGTATCACCAGAACTAGTATACGGATTTTCATCAAAATTTATATTCAGTTAGAACCTGATAAAAATAGATCATAATCAGTTTTTGGTGTAACCACCTAATAGGAGGTGCAGAATTTTTAAAGATTTTCATAATAGCTACATCTCAGAAACTAGTGCACGGATTTTCATTAAACTACAGATTTAGTTAGAAATTGTCAGGCATTGTTGCCAACTAGATTTTCATGTAAATCAGCAAACCAGTGGCAGCATTTTTGAGGAAGCGTTAACATATATTAGAACTCCTATAATAGAGGCTGACGCAAATCCATTTTGTTTCGGATTATTGGTACCCAGTTCAGCATCAATCTATCGGAGCTGGAAATGGGGTTCGGGGTTGCGCCATTTGAAGACTGGAAACCGTAACTAATCGAAACAATGCAAACAGCTCTTCTAGGAAACACATTCAAAAGAAAGATCTAATACTAGGCATCCGCCAACTGGGTCCGCCAATTCCCCACCTTTTTCTTCTTCTCGTAGAAAACTTTTTCGTGCTAACTTCCCGCGAGAATTCAAAACGACATTTCTTTGACAGTTCGTCTTGAAACTTGAGGTGAGGTTGTAACAGATTTTTTAATATGATGTGTTATGATGCATTTTCTATATTGCAAGTAGCCGATGAATACGTGCAATAGAAAAAATCTCACTACTTACTCTTTAATTCCGAAATAGGTTTCAAAAGTGATATTAAAAAAAAGTAAAAAAAAAAAAAATAAATAAACTGAAGATGTAAAAAACAGCTTTTATACAGATCGACCTAAGCTATTCAATGAAAAAAGAAATACAAATGAGATACCTTTATATATAAAAAAAAAATCCGTGGGATTAACATTAGTGATCGATTATTTTCGCGTAAGTGAAGAATTCTCTTAAATAAAGCAAACCAAAACCAGAAAATATTCTTTTTAATGCAGCTGTAAATAACTTATATAAATTAGACAGTTTATCTTTCAATACGTCTTTTAAGTAAATATATACACATGATTTTTTGTTCTAAGTTTAAAGATTAAGTTTAAATAATATACAGAGTGATTTAAAAAAAGTTGACAAAATGATATGACAGATCAAGCATACGACAAGCATAAAAAATCACATAGGAACATAGGGCCGCAAACCACTTATTGAGTCACAAATACAGGGTGTTTCATCCTAACTCAATTTGGGTTGACGGTAATAAATTTCAGAAAACTGAAATGTACTATAATAAAACATTTAACAGACATTCTCGCCTTTGGTTTAAAAGAGGTGTCTAAAAAAGTCATTGCCATACCAAAAGTTCATCTACGGAACAACATTGTCAAAGCAATTAAAATATTTATTTAACTTTGCTTTGATTGAAAATATACAAAAAATCGTGTACGATATTTTGAAATTAAATAAAAAATATATGTAATTCCATAGTATTTTGAAAATAAATATTGGATGAATAAATCCTGTGTATGTATAATATAATATAAATATATAAGATAAATCCAATCTTATATTATTCTGAAAATACAAAATGTTGATTTAAAATGCTAGAAGGTGAAAAAGACATTTAAATTATCAGTTTAAAAAAAACTGCATGCCAGATTTGGTCGGGAGGGGGGGGGGGAAGAAGATAAAGTCAGATGTCTAGTGATGGCAATGGATCAGTTAGACAACGTTTTTATAAGCTCTTCGTGCCACCTATGTCTAAAATATGTACACATCCATATAATTTATATAAATAATGAATAAAAATAAAATATAAATCCATAAAAAGTTTTAAAAATTTATGAATTATTAAAGAATTCATTTTCTGCGCCACCCCTCCCCCCATAAATGTACTACATTTTATTTATTTAAATAACTTCTACTTATTTTTCAAAATAATTAATTTGCCCATTAAACATTTCAAGTTAATTGGTTGAAAAAATTAAAGTAATAGTCAATAGATTTACATAAAAAAAGCTTAAGATAATATGATAGTATAGATTTAACAAAAGGAAAATCATAAACAGTTGAATTCTTTCAATGGGCAAATGTAATTAAATTCTGGCAAAACAATCATTTTGGCACTGTAGAAGAAAGAAAGAAAAAATCATTAAAGGATGGGGGTGGGTAGTAGTTGTGTTTAAAAAAAATAAAGATTTCAAAAATAAATAATAAAATTAACGAACATTCAAGGTAAATATTGTAATGTGCTTTCTCATATTTATGTATAATACACAATTAGTTTAATAAAGAATTCCACATTCTGTTTTGTCGCATTCATAATTTTTTTCCCCAGCTGCGTATTTTCCGAAAAGCAGACTTCATTTAATTACTGTAAGCGCGGCGCCGGAATAGTGATAAAGACGCCAATCAGTAACCCGCCCTAGTTAGTCTGTCTTAGTTTCGCCACCTTTTGTACAGGTTGGCTATTAAATGATGGAAAATTAGCCTGGTTTTACAACTGGGTACCAATTTGGGCTCCAATTCTAACAGGATGCGTCAGCTCCTATTATAGAAGCCTTAACATATATGATATAGAAGAAAGTTTTGAGATTGCCACTACCCGTAACGCATGGTGACGTCACATAGACGTCGTTGTGAAGTCACATTGTGACTTTGTGACCATCGATTGTCGATGTGACGTCAGGTGATGTCGATGTGAAGTCACGGTGACTAAAATGTGAAGTCGTTATGGCCGTTTAGAGCTCGTTTGTGACGTCACATTGCGACAACTTTGTGAAGTCACGGTGTGACAAACGTGTGAAAAATGTGTCATTTGTGATTACTTTAACATTAACATTGTGACGAAACTGTGACAAAAGCGACGATAGTTAATTTGCCAGAAACATGTTTTTTAAAGTAAATAACATGTTTTGAAGAATATTTGTAATTTTCTAAATTTTTTTAAGAACGTCGCATCTCAGTCACAATGTGACCACTGAGTGGTGGCATTTTGATGACAGATGTGATGTGACCAAAGTGACTCACATTGACATCATTGTGACCATGCATGCTATAAGGGTAGTTTTCCTTTCTGTCGAATTATTCCTGCTTTGGAAAACATTAATTAACCGTTAAATGCTGCGTATTGCCGTTCGGCAATATATCCAATTTCGACTTCAATAATATTAGAATAATTCCGACGGTTAATACCTAATGTTGCCAGTGAATACATACTGACAATATTATTAAATAAATTTTCAACATGCAGGTGACAACGCTTATGCCTTTTTTAAAAATAAAAATACATTTTTTATTTCAAATATTGGGACATGTGCTTTTTGTTTTGTTTGGAAGCTTGCAAAATACCCTGTTTTAAGCTACATTGAAGAGGTAAAGTTTATTTCTTATCATAATTCTTAAAAATTATGTGTGTTTAATGTTATAAGGTTTCACAAAAAAACAGTGTTTTCAATTAAAGACCAGTATTGCCAATTAGGAAAAACTGTTCTTTAGCCGTAAACCATACTTAAAATGTGATTTTTAAAAGTATTTTTTCCGTAATTGATTTAAAAAATAAAAGCCGAAAAACATTTTTAATTTTTTTTTTGAAAAATCAAGCATTTAAGGGTTAACATAAAAACTGTAAAGATTTTCCCTTCTCAAGTCCACCGATTGGAAAACGTAAAATTTCTGTTTTGTTTACTTCTTTAGATTTCGATACTTGGATTTTTCGGGTTTGTGGGATGCAAAATTAAAAAATTAGTAGTACGGAAAACATTTTTTCTATCAAAGCTCTAAGTACTGAATTAATACCGAAGTAGTGAAATTTTCGCCTTCTTTTTCTTACATTCTCTCATAATTTTAACCAACCGCAACACGAGTATATCAGCCAGCCCTAGGTCGGCCATTTTTCCCACAGACTGATTAAAACACAAGTAACATTAAGACAAATGTTTATAAAAAGTTAATTAGCTCTAAAAATAATGTAACATATAATAAATCACATTAGAAATTTGAATATTATATTTTAAGTCACTTACCTTTTTGTGAATATCATTTTCTTTTGATAAGTAATTATTTACACGGCGGAAAAAATCTTTCGATGTCAAAGAAAAAAAGATTAATTTAAATCTTTACAAAATTTTACTTTTGGGTTTCGTTCATCTGACAAAACCCTATTCGAGTCTGTCCGCCCGTCGCAGAGTTCGTATACAAAAACTGTATATGTCAGAGAGTTCAAATTTTGTTTATTTACAGCTAAATACCCCGTGTCACACGAGAAATCATTTTTCTCCACCAACTTTGCAGCGCTAGTTTTAAGGAACATCAGAGATTTATATTTGTTTCTTTTGATAAACAGTTGAAATGGTTTTAAATATACCATTAAGGATTTCCCTTACAGACCACATTATAAAATGGAATTTATTTTACAGTACCTCTGAACGAACTATAAATACAGTAGACTCCCTTAAATCCGCAAAGCTTGGGACCAGAGGTTGTGCGGATTTTAGAATTTTGCGGATTTCTGGTCACTGCTTTGTTTACATTTTTTAACCAGTAGTTTGAATGCAATTAATAATTCAATCGGAAATATAATGAATGTTTACAAAATATTAAAATAAGTAATGAACTAAAATAATAAAAATTTAGATCATTTTTAAAATGATTAAAGTATTAATAACAAAGGTCCAGTTAATAATCAATAATGTATGATTAAATATTCATTATAAAGATTAAATGTATTTTTCCAAAATTACTCAACAAAACTTGCCTCATAAAAGTACATTACTAATCCACATCAAAATCATAAAACTAGGATTTTTTCAAGTTTAGCCAGACTGAATAACCAAAAAATCTTGATTAATGCATAAATATATTTGGTAAGATTGTGATTACCAGTGATATCAGCAATATCTTGAATTTTTCCTCAAAAAAATTATTTTTCCTTCATGAAAATAACATGAATAGAGTACTATTAAGAAAATTACAAATTAAACATATATGGAATTGATACAAAACTAAAAAAATCAAATTTTGTCCCAATATCCGAACTGAAAGTTTCATTGTTTACATCCATAAAACATGTGCGGATTTTAGAGAGTTGCAGATTTCTGGTTTGCGGATTTGAGGGAGTCTACTGTATTACTAAATTCATTTTCAATAATGAATGTGGGGTAGCAATCATATATCAATTATATGTCAATCTGATTAATTCCAGGAAATTAAATAATGGTCATGTGAGAGACAGTTAACTATTTGACATTTTTCAAGTATGTTAGAAAGTATTAAATGAAGATTGAATTGAAAAAAAATCAAATGCTTTTACCAACATTTATTGACTTTTAAAAACTACATAAGACATTCATCCTTTTATGAAAAAACATTCAGAATTCAGAATATAGGGGTTTTCTGATGAGAACAGCATAATTTTGAAACACTTTTTAGGAACCTTCTTTTAAATTTTGAAATCTCACCAGACTGCTTTTAAGTGACAATCAGTATATCAAACACACTTAATTTTATCTTATTTTCAATATTAAGGTGAAATCAGGGCAGTACCTTCTTAAAAACAGTATTTTCAGTGTAACCTTCTTAGTCCTGATACTGCCTGAGGGCGACACTAAAAAACACACTTTAAATTAATTTAAATGCTTCAACATAGTTCAACATACTTCTAGATTTTTAATAAATATGTTCTTATCATAAGCATCGATACATAGACATCGATATAAACATCGACATTTTTGCAGACGTTTTATAAAAATTTTAAACTGATTTTGGTATCCTCATGTAATATTTGTCTCAGGACTAAAGAGGTTAAAAGTTTATGAGAAAAACAGCTGTAAAAAGAAAGAACTTCACTGTGAGAAATTACTTTTAACAATTTTCTGAATTAAATATTCTCAATCGCTAACATATTCAATCTTACAGACTTAAAAATATATGCACTATGCCAAATTTCCTAAAAAATAAAAGAAGTATACAAATAAGTTATTCACAAATAACAAATTATGCCAATGAAAATTAACAGTTTGCTCTTTGGAATTTTTTTGTAAATATTTTGCACAAGTTTTCTCAATGTATGAACAGATGCTTCTTTAAAACACTCTTTGAAGGAGCATCTAATTAAAAAGTATAATTCATTCAACATATTGCTCTTTAGCGGTTTTTTTTAATATTTCGCACAAATTTTCTTAATACAGGAACAGATGCTTCCTTAAAACACTCTTTGAATAGAAATCACTGTTGCAAATTTCGCACAAAACTTTTCTCAGCAGTATGCATTAAAAGGTGTCTGCTTAACGTATAATTCCGAGAGAATGTTTTCTTACATACCTCACACACAAAAGCTGTCTCACCAGTATGAATTAACAGATGCCTCCTTAAAATACTCCTATCAGAGAATTTCTTGTTGCATGTCTCACAAACAAAAGGTTTCTCACCCGTATGAATTAGGAGGTGTGTGCTTAAACTACTCTGATGAGAGAATTTTCTGTTGCATATCTCGCACACAAAAGGTTTCTCACCAGTATGGATTAAAAGGTGTGTGCTTAAACTATTTTTATGACGAAATTTCTTGTTGCATATCTCGCACACAAAAGGTTTCTCACCCGTATGAATTAGGAGGTGTGTGCTTAAACTACTCTGATGAGAGAATTTTCTGTTGCATATCTCGCACACAACAGGTTTCTCACCAGTATGGATTAAAAGGTGTGTGCTTAAACTATTTTTATGACGAAATTTCTTGTTGCATATCTCGCACACAAAAGGTTTCTCACCAGTATGAATTAACAGATGCTTGCTTAAACTGTGCTTTTCAGAAAATTTCGTGTTACATATTTCACATACAAAAGGTTTCTCACCAGCATGAATTAATAGGTGACTGCTTAATTGAGACTTCTGAGAGAATTTCTTGTTGCATGTCTCACAAGCAAAAGGTTTCTCACCAGTGTGGATTAAAAGATGTTTTCTTAAAACACTCTTACGAGAGAATTTCTTGTTGCATATTTCACATACAAAAGATTTTTCACCAGTGTGAATTAACAGATGTGTGCTTAAATGACTCTTTTGAGAGAATTTCTTTTTGCATATCTCACATACAAATTGTTTCTCGCCAGTATGAATTAACAGATGCGTGTTTAAACTACTCTTTCGTGAGAATTTCTTGTTGCATATCTCACACAAGAAAAGTTTTCCGCCAGTATGAATTAAAAGGTGTCTGCTTAAACTATTTTTTCTCGAAAATTCTTTGCTGCATACCTCACAAACAAACAGTTTTCCTTGCTGTGAGTCAGAACTTACTTTTCCTAAAATCTCTTGTAGAGAAATATTTTGCTCCATATTTCGCACATTAAAGACAGTTTTGAGTGAAATGTTAAACATTCATGGCGTTTTGCCTCTGCAAAAAATAAAAACAACCCAATTTATCACCTTTTAAACTTCATGAAAAATAAGTATTGAAAAAAATAAACTTATTATGAAATATTACCGTAATTTCCGGCGTATACTTCGCGGAACAAACAATTCTTTTTAGGCCCAGAAATTTTATTTTGTGATTGAAGACAAATATTTACGGCGATCTATGAAGTTATATTTCTTTTTGAAAATTTTCTGGGTCAGAAAATTATTGTTTGATCCGTGGATTATACGCCGGAAATTATGGTAAATTGATGTAGAAAACTGAACTGAAATAGACTCTGTAATACGTGATGCTCGTAGGACCAGGGTTGTGTCAGATTAATTTTCTAACTGCATAAATATTTAAACTATAATCAACTTTAGAATAAATAAAATAAATAATTGCCGCCGTAAAATTAAACATTTATCATAAAGAAAGTATTATTGATAAAAATGAGAAATAATTATTATAAATAAAGAGTAAATCAAATATTTAGGAATAAATCTTTTATAAATAGAAATATTTTTAAAACATTTATAATTAAAATGTAAAGCAAACTGATGGAGAAAATTTTGTAATTTGATATTGCCTATGAAAACAATGATACATTGTTAAGAAAAAAGACAAATGAATTTATTTTAATGACAAGGGGAATTATAATATTTAGATACATTTAAAGGAAATTCCACCAAGTTTATGAATTTTTTAAACTAGTATAAATGACTATAGCGAAAAACACTCTGCATTATTAAGGCAATTTACAATGTATTGCAATAATTTAACCATTTATTAGTATTTTATCCATGTTTAAAGCCGTATATAATAGATAATAAATAAAACAAAACACATTTTTTAAATTTTAACGTACAGCTTTGGAATGCATTTATAGATCTGTCTATGCAAATTGAATTATAAAATGTATGAAAATTATCATTAAACAGATTTAAACAAGAGAATCTTATAGTACAGGAATAAATACAGAACTTTAGATGTGAAGGAAAAAGAAATATTTTACTCAGAAACAAGTCAATGAAGAAAACGTTCAATATATTTAATAAAAATTATCATAGGAATAAAATTTAACATTAATGATATAGCAGTTTTGCTTGTTTAGGAGGAGCATAAAAATACCTTTTTAAGATCTAAATTGTAGAATTGTATATAAAAGTGGAAGAAACAGATTTCAAATAAATAATAGTGACTCTATATAGTGGGTATATAATGCTTTAAACTACTTTACATACCGAGCAATTTTAGGCACTGTAGTATTACAATTCAAGTTGGTCTTAAATATATTATGTTATTTTTTTATATACCTCCAGCTCTACCTAGTAGAATTTTGAAATTTTCATAACTGAATTGTTTTAAAATACTATTCTCATACACATTATTCAATTAAATACTATATTATTTAATTGCAGTGGATATGACAAAAGAAAATGACACTAATTTATTAGTATATAATTTCTTACTGAAATACTGTTAACATTTCTTTCATAAATAATAAATGTGTGTACTGTACAGTAAAATAAATAGCCCTTTCAGCCAGTACTGGGAGAAGAGGTAGCTTCCATATTTTTTGGTTTTAAAATGTTGCAAATTTTACTTGGAATTAATTTTAGTCAGATTTTAGGAAGCTAAAATGAAATGAATCCGATTATTTGTCAATACTGAATTTGAATGAAAATTGCACACAATTAGAAAGCTATAACCAAGTTGGCATCATTTATGGTTATTTATTTTGGTCCTAAATTTGGCGATACTTCGTCAAGTGTCGCCATGCTAAGCGAAAATTTGAAGCTAATGGATATTAATAATATTTAAGCACTGCATGGCAATACATGGCACAAATGGCTGCCATTTTGAAACAAGATGGTGGAAAAAGCTGGCTAACGGACTCGGTCGAGACATTCTATACAATATGCTATACATACAATTAATCTCATCCAAATCAATTCATAAATACGAGAGCTACAGCATGACAAAAATCAGATTGTTTCAAAATGTCACCAACTCTAGAAATTCAAACTTCTATATCTCAGCCGTTTTGTAAGATAAAGACAAAACAAAATATGCTTCAAAATCTTTGTATTAAGGTAAAATTCTCAAGTAAAAAATAATTTTTCAGTGTTTAATTTATTTGCACCACTTTTTAAGTTAAAATAATTCAAATGGCTTCCACTATGAATAAGATGGAGGATGTAACTGTCCAACGAAGTTGGTCGAGACACTGGTATGTACTATGGATACATTTTATCTTATTCAAATTGGTTAATAAATACGAGAATTATCACATGATATTTATCAGATATACATGAAATATATAATGGTTATATATATATATAAGTTAACAATATATATCAAACATAATATGAGTCATCATTCAAATAGAGAATGGTCTGGGGTCATGATCGGTGAAAATAGATCAAATTTTTTTCGGTAGCTTTTTATGGATGCAATGGGTAGCTTTTTATTTTTTGAAATAAAAGCTACTTAAATTATTAAACATCATCTAAATTAAATTCATTTTTCAACGAAATTATACTTTACAAATAATTTTATTCAATTTAGTGTAACAAGAAATAACACCTTAGCACTGTTGCCATGTATTACTTACCTTTTATTTATGAAACACAACTGTGCTGCATCATTACACTTAAAATAAAACATGTGCATGGAATTGAATGATATTACTGAAGATTTAATAGCTTTAAGAGAAATTGTAAAAGTAATTGATAAAAATATCAAATCAAAGTTCGTTTTTTAGTTTTTTAAAAAATATATACATTTTCTAATTTTCTTTCATATTGTTTATTAATATTCACAATTTGAAACTTATCTAAATTTTGATGAAAAAAAATTTTTAGAAAGGAACTATTGTATTAATTTATAATAAACCTAAAGAATTAACTGCAATTAAAAAAAAAATCCATGTTACGTTTTATAATGTAAGTCTTAAAAGAATTAAAGTTTTAGTTAAGTTACCAAAATACTATTTTCAAAAATTCAATTTTTTTAATTAGTGAAAATTTAAACTTTATTTGTATAAAAAATTTAGAAAGATATAATCAAAAACAGTATTTATTACAAAGTTATCAACTAAGTCTCGTACGCTTGATATTGCGAAATGAAAAATAAGTAAAAAAATTCTAACATCCTTTTCATCATCTCAAAATTTGCATGCTCTATTCTCATAATCATATTTACCATTTAAAAGCTATTTCAGTACGCAACTGTTTATTAATATATTTTCAAATTTGAATTTGCATTTGTCAGCTACTACTTGGAATGCAAACATTCAAATTATTGACTTGTGTACCTGTAACCTCTGTAACAGTAAGTAAAAATTTCAGATATTTTTGTCATGTAGATGCACTTGCATGAAAATATTCAGTTTTATGAAAGAAACTGATTGTTATCTTTTAATATGACATCTTTTTTTACTCACTGAAGCATTTTGCCTTGTGTCTCAAAACTCAGTATTGGCAAAGTGAAAAAGTATTGAATAGTAACATCTTCATGAAAGAAAGTGTCTATTTTTTAAAGCATCACGTAACTTTCTGTCAACTTCATTTAAAAAAGTTACTTTTAGTTATAATGATAAAATGGCACTATAAAAGATATAATCAATAAATAAAACCTTTTACTGCCCTAAAACAAAGGAATTAATCCAAATGTTACCATTTTGAAGAAATTTCATAATTTTTTGTATGATTTTTGTTTGTGACACGATTATAATTTTCACCAAAGCGTTTTATTTCATTTTTAGAGATCTGACACAAAATAATACTTTTCTTTTAGTTAGCAAACATTAATTTAAGATTTGTGAATTCAATTACAAAAATATTTTTAATTTTTTTTTTCTTTTATAAATTTTTCATTTCTTGATAGCTAATACTGAATCCTATACTTTTCTTTAAAGCTTCATGCAAGTGCATAAAGAAAATTGTTTTTGTTTTCAATTAGATTATTTTTAATATTGTTTTAAGTTAAAAAAAAAGGACTTTATATGTTGTTTGATTAAAAGTTTTCATGTTAAGAGCAACATGTTTTAGTTTCTAATCTGTATTATCCAAGAAATGTTTTCTATCAGCAGTAAGTTGTTACTTTTGAAAATATTGTATATCGAAAATGTCATGATATTTATGAACCCTGGTAAGGAACACAGTTTGGGAGGAAATAAGCAATATGGATTAGCTATTGATGGACAGTAATACAGAAATTAAGGTCTGGTGGACGTATGATATTTTTATCATTCAGACAAACTGAATAGCTGCTTTTTTCCCCGTCATATCCACACATCTTTGGACCAGAGGTTGTGCAGATTTTTGAGCTTAGCAAATTTCTAGTCATTGCCTTGTTTACATTTTCAAACAGTAATTAAAATGTAATTAAAGATACAATTGAGATAATAATGAATGCTTATAACATAATAAAATATTAAAATCAGTAATAAACTAAAATAATAAAAATATTAAAAGCAGTGGTCAAGTTAGTAATCAATAATGTATGATTAAATATTCATTTTAAAGATTAAACTTATTTTTCCTAAATTATTCAGTGAAACTTACCTCATACAGATACATTACCCATTCACATCAAAATTACAAAACAAGGAATTTTTATTTCAGGTTTAGCCAGATATAACAACCAAAAAAGCTTGATTAATACATAAATACATTTGATTGCAAGATTGTAATTACCAGTGATATCAGAAATATCTTGAACTTTTTCAGAAATAAATTTAATTGAAATTATAATGAATGCTTATAACATAATAAAATATTAAAATCAGTAACAAACTAAAATAATAAAAAATATTAAAAGCAGTAGTTAAGTTAATAATCAACAATGTATGATTAAATATTCATTTTAAAAATTAAACTTATTTTTCCTAAATTATTCAATGAAACTTACCTCGTACAGATACATTACTTATTCACATCAAAATTATAAAACAAGAAATTTTCATTTAAGGTTTAGCCAGACATAACAACCAAAAAAGCTTGATTAATACATGAATATATTTGGTTGCAAGATTGTAATTACCAGTGATATCAGAAATATCTTTAACTTTTTCAGAAATAAATTTACTCCTCTTTTATAAAAAATATGAATTCAGTAATATTAACAAACATTACAAATTAAAACATATATAGAATTGATATAAATCTGAAAAAGTCAAATTTTGTCCCTATGTCTGAACTGAATGTTTCATTGTTTACATCCATAAATAATGGTTAGATTTTAGAGAGTTCCAGATTTTAGGGTTGTGGATTTGAGGGAGTCTACTGCATTTTGCTTAATTAACTTCTTTACAGTTAGAATACAAATCACAAAAACAAAAAAAATATATCATAAAACTTTTACTTTTATTTCCTTAAAGAAAAAAGGTCTTTCAAAAATCTAGAATTTCCCAAACTGACAAATTTTGGAACTCCACCACCTTACCTCACCCCCAATTCCTCTCCTGGTGATGACTCAGATGAAGATTTTTCATCCTCCTGGTGATTTCTATCAACCCTCTTTAATTTGTTGGTTAAATTTTAGAACACTCATTATAGCATAATTAAAAACATATGAAAACTACAATGTAAACACAGCAAACTATTGCAATTAATTTTATAATTGAAGGCCAGACAATTTTTTTTTTTTTTTTTACTTTGAAGCAATAAAAATAATAAAAGTACTATATAAACTTTGTATTAATTACAAATTTATATTACTTTAAGAAAAAAATGTGTAAATAAAATAAATATAAAGCACAAACTATTACAATTACATTTATAAATGGAAAATGTAGTACGGTTAAATATTTTACTGAATGTAAGACTTTATTATTAGTATTAATTTAACATCCAAGGATAATACATTATAAAAAATTATAAGTTGTAATAAAATAACTAAAAATAATTACAGCTAATTTTAAAATTCATGACCTACAGTAAAATATATACCTAATAAAATTTTACTTAAATTATTATATGTCAATAATTTATATTGAAAATTTTTAGGGATGAGTTACATAAAAAAAGAGTGGGTTTTTTTTCCATTATACAAGCCTTTGTCACAATGTGTGGTGCTCTTTATATTAATAATTAAATAAGCATAACAGTATGCTAACTACATTTAATAAGATCAATTTAAGCTCATAAAAGATATCCCACACAGGCCTTATGTATTACGGTTTGAAAACTTTTTTTAACTAACCTTTAGAACAACAACAGTTAGAATTACAGTAAAAGTAAAAGTAGCAGTTATGACATATCATTACATATACTAATAAATAATAATAAAAAAAGGTTGTATTTTTTGTTATTATACATGCCTTCACATTTTTTATAGCTATTCACTACGCTACACAATTTGGGCTTTATAAAATGTGATTTACAGACAAATGATACAAAGAGCTATAAAAACAATCCTAATGAATGCTTATGTTTGTTTATATATATTCATATAAAAATAATAACTCAAAATAATTCTACATATGTATATTTATAGAAATATAATATTTCTAAATTTACATACATATATATCTACTTATATGGGTATGCATTATGATTGTTTTTTTATACACAATTTACTTCTTTTCATATAATAAAATAAATATATGGTATTATGATAAATAAATTATACAAACACAAGAAAAAAAATAAATAGTTTGTGAAATGAAACAGTGCATAGGTTGCGAGAAAATATGTTCTAAATTATAGTTTTTTACTGAATTTTAGTTATAGTGTATTTTAGGTATTTAGGCTTATAAGATATTTTACTCTAAGGGGAAAAAAAACCAACTTATTTCTGTAAATGAAAGTATTCGTTTTAAATATTAAGTAAATTTTAATTTTTTAATACTTTTAAATTCTAAAATAATAAGGTATTCCTATTCGGCTGCCAAAATATTCGGTTAATAGTGTGAGGAATATTTAAAATCACTATAAATGATAGCAATAACGAAAATTGGGACATAATTTTTTTTTCTACATACGATCAAATTACAGATTCAAGAATTTTTAGTAGATGAATAACAAAAGAAACGTATCTTACCATTAATTTATTTCAGTAAAGATGATGGGTCATTAAATTCATTTGAAAAATATATATCCTCTGTTATAATCGGATTTAGACTACTTTGTTCATTTTAGTACAGACGCCACCAAAATGAATGATCCATGAATGAAAAAAAATCATTCACTATTAATGATGCTTAAATGAATCACTTAAATATTCCTTCCGTTTTAAAATTGGATGCAATTAGATTTTGTATGCTCAGGAAAATGTTGCTTCGATGTATTATTAAAGCTTGTTTAATGACTTTATGGTCACTAACATTATGACCAGAGATTAAAAAAAAAATGTTTTAGCCATATTTCCACTGCAGCAGTTTAACTGATAAAAACGGGAGCCAATACTGTGAATGAATCACAAAGGAGGAGGTTCATCATGATTAATGAATCATAGAATAAATAGAAAAACTATTAATTAATAAAACAAAACATTTATTTAGAGAAAAAGAACAGTAATTTTTAGTAAAAATTTACGAATTTAGCACTTAAATATGGATTCGGGTTTGAAATTTACGCAATTTCATTTTTAATAACTCAGGAAAATTTAACACACAATCTGTGCTAAAGCTTGTTTCCGTTAATGATGTCTGATAACCAGTATTAAACAAGGGATAAAAAAAAAGGGGGGACTAATTGTTAAATCATGAGTATTCACTATTCAAGGTTCAAGGAATGAATATCTCTAAATGAATGGTAATGTAAAAGTTCACGATTCATTCTCGCATTGGCGTCTTGTATCTTGCACTATCTAGAATACCATAAAAGTTTTAAATGTATAAATTTATTGATTTCACCCATTTTACGGAATTATGTTAATGCTAAAATAGTTTCTTTTTGTTTCTCTTCAACTAAAATTCTACAATTTGAAGTTTGGTAATATAACTACATGAAATTTCATAAGTTGCAACTTTTATTCTGCCTATAATCATTTAAAACATTATTAAAATGTCATATTTGTAGCAGGTAAATTTATTTATTTATTTGTAATTAGTTAGGCGAATAATATTTAAGTTTAAATTTGAAAACAACAAACTCTTTTGAATTTTTATTAGCGGTTAAATATGAAACATTGTAGTATTGCTGCTAGATTGAATTTGGTTCTAATTATGTTTTATTGAATGGAAATATTTTTTAAATAATTGATCGCATAAAATGTACATAAATAAATTTTATCAAAAATTACATAAAATATCAAAATAATTTATGAAATCTAAAATTCCAATGTCTTTATAATATATGATCTGTTGCAAATAAGTGTGGTGGTTGTACTGATTAGAAAATAATAAATAAAAAAAATGTTTCGTAGTTTTCTTGCATTTTCAAAAAGATACTTGTCTATTCTCAAGCGAGGAAGCTAAACGGTAGTAACAATGTACTATCTACAGCTTTTTTTTCTCTTTGTAGTGTCATTTAATCTTATATAGATCTCATATTCTATACAGTTGAAGAAGCATTTGTTATATAATACCAGTCATTTAATAACCCTTCTTCTTTTCTTTTTTTTGTAATATATATATATTATATATAATATAATATATGTCAAAATTTTTATTATATTGTAATGTGTCTTGTTTCTATATCATACTTATTTCATTGCTTTCATTAAGTAAAATTCCCTGTTGAAAAAATGTTTCTGCCATTTGAACAAATCTAGAAAATTGTCACTTATGTGAGTTTTTATAATTTTATACCAATTGTGACAAAAGAAAATATCTTTTACAAATACCATAATTTCTGGAAGAAACGCTGCATCACGGAAAATCACTAAAAAAAATTTAGAAAATGGTCGTAAACGCCGCAGGTGAAATTTCCGCGGTAATCGTGGTTAACATGTTAAACAGAAACACATTAATAAGCTATATTAAGAAATCATAAAAATGAAATTATTAATCAGAAATTAATAAATAAATACAAAATTAATAATATTATTTAAATACCGTATTTTCGGGAATAAGCACCACAACGCATACGAGTTTAAAAGTAAAAATATGCTTAGTGCGGTGCAGCGGATACGGTGATTTTTTTTTCCCTAACAGTACCGTAAAATACCGTTAATCCCCCCCCCCCTTCCAAACGTGACGAAAAATCATAAACTCAAAGGCTCAAAGGCGATTGGTATTGGAATACCTATGTGGGCGTGATGCTCACGTTTACTTCCATCGAACAAGAGACGATCTAAGCAGAGTTCATTATGATGATAAAAAGAGTCTAATGTTCATCTCGCAGGCAGCTGCGGTGGTGAAGAGCAGATGATGTGCTATCGATAGATGGTCTTTGAGCAGTTGAGTTTTAGAGACACGACAGGGCAGGGAGGGGGAAAGGGCTGACCAGTACAATAATATAAGTAATTTTAATTTTCAAATTTCAATTATTTTAAATCACAGTAGTGTGAATTTACCAAATGAAATATTGAAATCAGTGACAAGTATAAGGGTAACACAATGCAAATGAGAGAAATAGAAAACATGATGCAAACAGATAAACATAATGATGCAAGCAAATTCAATTAATAAAATAAATTTCTATGTACAATATTAAACAAGTTAAAAAAGGATAACAAAACTTTATCTATCACACAAATTAATCAAGTATTTAAATTTTTTAATCCCCAAGGTAACTAGGAACAAGTTAGGAAGGTAAATATTACCCGGTGCCAAAAGCGAGGCAAGAAGACGTCATTGGCTAAATTAGTGGGAGGATACCGAATAAAACAAAATGAAAATGAATTTTGGAATTTGGAAAGTTCACAATGATGCGTTTAAGGGGGTTCACGCCTCATTCTTTTTGATGGAGGTGCAAATCCGTCATCTCTACTAAGGATGACCAGCGGTCTTTTCTTTCCCTGAGTGTCGTTGACACTGTAAGGTTGGATGGATCGCAACGCATCATTGGATAATTAGAGAGGGGCGCTTACACGGGACTTTTCCACGATCGTTTCACAAAAATTTCAGGAATGAATCGTGAATCTTTGAATGAATCATGAATTTTGGTAATTGAAGCAATACTTGAAAAAAAATTGGTTTAAAAAAACATAAATTCTGTCGAAAAACGCAGAAAAAAGGAGAAATTTGTAAAAAAAAAAAAGCATGAAAACAATTAAAAAAATCTTTAAAAAAGCACATTTCATCAAAGATTCATGATTAACTCATTTCATCATGATTCATCACTGAATCTTTGGAACGGGGAAAAAAATCGGATTCAGAACAAACTTTCTGAAAGTTATGAAAGAAGGGGAGGGGGGATTCAGGAAATTCATTCGAAAATGCAATTTTCGTTTATTCGTAATCTAATGCAAAATTTGCATAACTTTTTGCGGTCTTTTAATGAAAATTGACATTTTTTCGCGATATTTTTACGAAATCGAAATTAATTTGTTTTTGCAACCATTTGTCGGAATTCGCAATACATTTTATGTCCGAAATTTTGGAATTATGCTCGATTTTTTTTTTAATTTTCGGAAAAATTCAGAAAAATATCCCGCTTGTTTGAAAAAAAAAATGCTCGTAAACGCCGCATCGCTTGAAATTTCAGTTTAAAAGACGTAAACGCCGCGGCGTTTCTTTTAGAAATTACGGTAATGGGTTATTTTAACTGTGTTTGTGTCAAAACAGTCATTTAGTTTCTCCCTTTTTCATCTAAATTTCTTTGCACTATTTTTTTTTCTTTACCAAAGAATTTTCTTTATCATACTTAGACTTATATCAGTGCTTATCTCATGTCATCCAATGATGACATGGGAACAAAGGATTCTGTCCCCCCCCCCCTCTCCTCTGGAATAACATTTCAGTACATTTTTAAAAAATCAGAATCATCTCTGGAATAGCCACGCATAAGTTATCTTATTAATTATTGTATACAGTAGACTCCCTCAAATCCGCAACCCTAAAATCCTCAATATTAACTCTTAAAATTATTGTCTATTCACAGAATGCATCTTGTCATTTACATGACATGAAAACATTTTAAAAACATTACTTTAACTCATCTCATTTAAATTCAAGTAAATAAAAATTAAGAAGAGGTAATATCATAAGTCAAAATATTTTATTTCGACATCAAAGAATTGTTTTTAAGTTACAGATGGGGAAAAGAGTACTGCTCTTGTCAAAAAAATAAAATAAAATAAAATATATAAATAAATAAAATAAAAATACTGTTGACTAGATTTGAACTCTGCCCATGAAAAGTACTGAGATAAATTAAAATATTAAAAGAAATATTTCATAATATAAATTTGCAAATAGTATGATATTTTTAAAAAAGACGTTAAATGCCAATTTAATTTCATGTGTGCAACTTTTTTGGGGAGGAAGGACTGGGAATTGTTGCATATATTTGCATTTAAACTTTTGTTTTTATAACTGTTGCTTGTATAAATAATTTGTACTTTGATGATCGAGTTTCACTTGAAATATGTGTAAAATACTACATGTGTGGTTACTTGCTCAAAATCAATTTTATAATTTCTATTATATCTCTCGTACAGCTATATGGTATCAATGTCAATGTCATGTATGACAATGACATTATCTTGTTTGAGGCCAATCTTGAATGTATCTGAATGCAGACTTTTCACTAAATGATAAGTGGTTCTTACATAATTGTTTCCTTTCGCATACTGGGTTCTGCTTACAGTATTGATACTTTTATGTCAGCTGAGCACAAGGGATTGATTGCCAACAATTTTCCTAAAAATCTTATCATACTACAAATATTTCATTTCAAATGAAAACCTTCCATTCTTTTGTTTCAAAATAGGTGATTTTAACTAATTTCAAAGTATTTTTTGCAATAATAATTTGCTTGACAGTTTTTTCTTCTTTTATGTGAGTGTGTAGTTTCGGTTTAGAAAACTGAGATTTGTTGCAAAAGATATAACTAGTTATGAAAATAAATCTAATGGCGGTTTTTGCTTATTTTTATAAATAAATATGGCACATATGTCATATACATACTAAACTACCTAAATTTTTAAAATGGTATTAATTTGACTCTCATGCTAACGATATATAATGTTATTTTGAATTATTTTGTTCTAAAGTTATTAATTAAACTATAATATACATTGATTGCTACTTCTTTTTTAAAATAACAGAAAATGTTTTGTTTGTCCTTTTTATTTAATTTTCATAATGTAATTAAAAATGATGTACTGTTATATCTTTCTATATGTAACTGCTATTCAAAATGATATTTTCACCAAATCACATTAAACCAGGTATGTATATTGCATCTGCACAATAATATAAACATTTTATTTATATATATATAATATTATTGTTGTTTTTTTATTCACAATTTACTTCAGTTTCTATATAAAAATAGGTAAGCGGCTTGTTTACACTAAATAAATTATATAAATTTTTAAAAGATTGCCTGGGGAATGTGAAATAATGAATAGGTTGCCAGAAAATATGTACAGGAAGTTTATTTGTCTCCCCAAACTGATTATTATTAGCTCACTAAGGGCCTATAAAAAAAATACTGATTTAATTTAAAATACTAGAAGAAAAAATAAATAAAATATGAAGAAATGTTGACATGGATGAAATTATTTTAATTAAATATCATATAATTGTTTATAATTTTCACTTGCAAAATATAAAAGTTGCTTTCTGAAATTAAAAAATGCGATTGAGAGATAATTGCAAAATATCAAATGTAAGTTTTTATGACTTTTTTCTTTTAAATAAAAAAAATGAGATTATTTTCTGTTTGATTAAATTTAAATGTGTTTTATTGCACATCAATGTTATTGTTTTAATTGTTTTACTTGATCCATGCTTTTTAATCTGGTTGTCTAGAGAAACATCCTGCCATTAAAAATTAGACATTTAAAATTTGTATGACATGCAGAGAATTAGCAATTTCTATAAATTTTTAATACAATTTTTAAACGCTTTGGAACTTATTTTTCATAATATGTCAATTGAGAGATTATCCTCATATCCTTTACCTTGTGATACAATCAAAATATAAATCTGACAAATATTTTTTGAGATATCCTAGACGAAAAGTTTTAAAGTGGTTTTAATATTGATCGTAGCAGTTTATATCTGGGAAGTAATATTGTGCTGTGTATTAGCCTTCGCTCTGCTCAGACAATTTTAATTCTTCTTGCAAAATTACAACTATTTCTTTGATGTTATTTCTAAGAAAATACTCACTACTGTAAAATTTCAATCCCTAGTAGAGGAATGTGAAGGAACTTTGATGTAAAGTGTTTGTCGCCACTCGGAATATTTGGTGACTGTCATCATTCCAGTAGACTCTTATCTTCGATCTATATAGAAATATATAGTCGACACTATTAAATATTCAAAAACTAAATGAAAAAAAAAATTTTTTTGGAAGAAGTTAAAATGATTGTACAGTTAGCCACTAAATAAATTACCAATAAATTTGAAAATTTAAAACAGTATGCTAATCAGGAGCATTAGTAAAAGATATGAATCAATAGGAAAATAAATATAGAATTTTTACACTAAAAACAAACTTTGTGTTTTGATGGGTTTTTTTATCAGTTACCTTTCGATTTTAATAAAGCTTAATTTAAATAATTTTTTTTTTAATATTCTCATTTCCCTGAGCATGTATATTCTTTAAGTGTAAGTATTATAGCACATTTGACTTTTATAAATACATATATAAGGTAGGTAATACATATGTATTATGCTAATTTGTTATGAATGGTTACACGAAATTGCATAAATTGATTTTTAATTTATTATTTCGTAGAAAAGTAAATTTATTTCTGATGTACATATGAGTTGTATTTAAATGTTTTTAGTGCACTTTTCTTTTATCATATCCGATTTAATCTATTGTAGCCTGTTAGAATACTGTTGTGAAAGGAATTATCTGTAAAAATGTCATTATTTTGTTGCCGACTCGAAATATGGGTGAATTTCAACAAAAGATATTTAAGATCAGCCTGTCTGTCTTTTAATGCTTCAAAATCACTATAATAAATTATTTATTCCAGATCTATTTCCCTTCTTTCAAATAGAATTTGAAAATATTTTTCTACATTTTTATGCTGCCTGTAGTTTTGTGACATCTTTATGCTACCTGCAGTTTGAAGCATAATTACCATGAAACATTGTTGATTTGACAAATTTTACCTAAGATACTGAAGGATTTATTGATTTTGTTTTTTAATAAAATAAGCTATGTGTGTGATATCCCCCCTCCCGTCTTGGGATAGGTTTTGGTCTGGAATGGATTTTGGCCAGTCGAAAGTGGTTTGAGCCTTGCCAATGGCAAAAAGGTTTTAAGTGCCTAGAACTGACAATAACTTGCAGAAAATCATTTCATAATCTGAGACTTTTTTAGTAATATTAAATTCCTGAAGTAATCCGGATAAATAAATAAATAAAATGTTGTTTATAGTGCTTATTTAAGAACAAATAAATTTGTATTAGGACAAAGGGTAATGTAATAAAGAAAATTTCTGTTCAATTTATTATTAGAATATTTTAAAATCCCAGTTTAAACTTCAAAATTGAAAGATATATCCAATAAATATTTCTAATTAAACACATTACCCGCTAGTAATATTGGTCTTGAAAAAATATTTTCAAAGGTTTCTTTTATTCAGAACAAATTAAGAAACAGTCTGGGTTCAAGAAGATTAGAAAAATTATATCTAGATTTTATTATCTAGGTTTATCATTGTGCTTTCCTGTATCTAAAAGTATGAAAACATGGAGGATTGGGAGCAAGAAAAATATAATGATAAATCTAAGAGTCAACTTCTGAAATTAGGTTTTTGTGTGCTTTTTCAAGATAAGATTTAGCAGACCGATTGCATTGTAATATGTTAATCGAGATTCAATTAATCCTACATTTACATCCTGGACTCGATGAAGTGATAGTTGGTGCTGCCGTCTTCCGGTCTTTAATCTTAATAGTTAAACTTGTGCAGCAGTAGATTATCATTATGAAAATATCTTTATGTCAAGTTGAAGAAAATTAGTACTATATAATAGACGGGAGGCACGAACACAGACAATCACTTTATCGAGATGACAGACAGAAATATGGAATTTATTAAAGCTTAATTAGCATATTAAAAGACTACTGGTTTGACATGTCCTATATTGGTAGAAATCACATCTAGACCCAATATTTAATAAGTTGATTGGCTAGGTTTGTCATTGTGTTTTCTTGCTGCCGATTCTCCATGTTTTTATACTTTTGGGTGCCGTGCAGAAAAACACAATAGCAAATCTACGAGTCAAACGCTAAAATTGGGTTTCTGAGTGTTTTCCACCTAGATATGATTTGAAAGACAGATTGTGTTTTAAAATGCATTTCGAGTTTTAACTAATACTGGAATTTCAGTCGTGAACAAGATGGGACGTTAGCCTGGGCTGCCGCCTCCCAGTCTACAAACGAAGTATACACAATATGGCCATTAATGACCGGACACTATTGGTTTTAAACCTTCTCTGAAATATCTAGAAAAATACACGAAGAAATATTCTGAAACTCATAGTGTATAAATAGAATAGTACAGGTCATATATTTCTGCGAAGATTTTTTTCCCGAAATCCCACAGGGGATCATCAAGAAATTGAAAAAAAAAACAAAACAAAAAAAAAACGAAGCTCTTTTAAATAACCCTGTTAAAACTATAAAAGCAAAATCGTTCTAACATCAGACTATGATTAAGTGGCTTACTGTTATAAACTGTGTTAATTTTTATGCAGAAAGCATCTATACTTGTAGAGAAGTTAATGTTTTTATAAAAATCGGTCGAAACTTCGTCAAGTTTTTGCTTATAATTGTCAGAATTCTTAATATAAAAAAAAATGTTATTTTCCGTAAGTATGTAAAGTAATATTGTACTTAGTACCTGTAGTCAGAATTTACAAAAAAATTGTATGGAAAATAAGCAGATTTATTAAGTAATGTTTCACTGTGCATACTTGAATGCAATCAAAATATAATTTGCATAATATGTTAGCTAAATATATCGAACAAATTTTGTGAAAACACCAAATATATAGCTTGGAGATTTTGAAAATTATCACTCATACAATAAGCTCAAAATCCATTGTTCCCAAAAGGGAGCAATAAGATGAGGTGCTTTATCCAAATATAGTAGTATGTGCAATATTGTGTACGCTATATTGACACAAAGCAATGGCTATATGGACACAGCCCCCCATCTTTTTGCCAGATTTTGAGATTAATGAATTTTGAGCTTATTTTAACGATGATAATTTTCAGAATTTTTACACTGTTAAAAATTTTGTGCTACTTTGAACCAAAATATGGTGCTTAGTAGCTGCCACCATAAGATGGTGAAATCTTGTTCTAAGATTTTGAACTTCGGTTGAACCATAGTACCATTTTTTCAAATAATATGGTGTAAACTCGTTCCAAGATTTGGAGCTTCGATTGAACAATCCTATGGTGGCAGCTGGTAATAGCTGCGAGCACCAAATCTTGGTTCAAAGTAGCACGAAATTTTTAACAGTGTACGCTATGTTTTTGAAACTTTCACAAAAGTTGCTCTATATATTTAGCTAATACATTATGCAAATTATATTTTTTATTGCGTTCACGCATACGCAGTGAAACAATTTCTAATAAACCTGCTCGTTTTTTATTCAAATTTATTATTTGTTGATTTTGATTAAAGGATATAGTGTACAATATTGTTTGTCACATTTTGACTTTTTTTTTAATTAAGAACTCTGCAAATTATAAAGAAAATCTTGGCAAATTTCGGGATTTTTTTTTTATTTAATTTCTTGACGAGTTTACATGCTATTCTTATCGAAATGAACATTATTCATCACGGCAAGCCACTTAATCATATTTGGAAGTTTGAACGCTTTTGCTACATTAGTATTGAGGGGATTACCCGGAAAATCTTCGCTTTTTTTATTTTAATGACAGTTTCCTATGGGGTTTCCAGTAAAAAAATCTTCACGAAATTATATGGCCTGTACTCTTTTGTTTACACACCTGGAGTTTCAAAATAATTTCTTACACATATTTCTATATTTTACAAGATGTCTAAAATCGCTAGTATTCGATCATTAATGACCATACAGTGTATTTATATGATCATTTTAAAACTTTTGTTTAATAACATTCATAAACTTTAGTTTTATTTTGCCACGTTGGTTTTAACTGGTTACAATCGCTCGTTTTTGGCAGAAACTTGCCAGGGTCGGAGGAAATTTACCAACTCCTGATCTGATATTCTACTGTGACTATTATATTCTCTCCAGACTCTTATAATTCAGTTTGATGTTTCACTTCACATATTTCATCATTCATTTTGCATGGACCTAACTAAGACAATATTTCTACAGGGTTCGCACAACTTTACCAGAAAATTTTAACTGTATTTTCAAAGTATTTCATTAATGAAGAATATCGTAAAATTTAAGAATAAAGGTGATGGTTGAGATTTCTTGTTTTTTAAAATTAAGTATAAATTTTCTTATCCTTAATAGTGGTGCCAGAGTCCTTAAAAAATATAACGAGTGTGCGAACCTTGTACTAAATGAGATTTATTTGGAAATTGCATGAGAAAATTCATTTTAATTTACCTCTTTTCAAATACATAGACTTTTAAACATGGTTCAAAGGCTAATAAATGTTTAAACTATTAACATGCTTCATAGCTTTTAAGAATAATGCAAAACCTTGTCCTAATAATTTTTTATATGAGATTGAAAAATTAATCATTTTTATAAATTACGAATAAACACATTTTAACATTCCATTCCTATTGCCCAAAGAATGGATGATTTTTCCTCACTGCGTAAATGTATCATTGTTTCCACTAATACAATGAAATTATATAGTTTCATCTTTATTTTTTTTTTATTTTCTTTTTATAATATTTATTTTAACAACGTTTTATTTTAATGATTAATATTCCTTTATAATAAATTTGTTTTATGAATGTAGGTATATAGTTTACGTGTTATAATTTTACGTATAGTTAAATAAGTATGTAATTACGAAATGCATTTGATGCACGTTTAGTTTTCCAAGCAACAGATACTTAGATTTCTATTGTAATTTTAATTAGTATGATAAAATTTTATTTCAATTCAGTTTAATACTTTAATTTTTATTTTTCATCATATTTTTTACATATAATTTTTTAATGAATTATGAAAAGTGTTTAAGTTATTTCTGTTTGTTGTAGATGCATGAAGCTTTAAAATTGGATATACATCAAACCAGTCGAAACTAACTTTAAGTCTGAAATATGCAGCAAAACATTTCTCGAATAACAGCTTCTAGCTCACAGGATGCAAAATGTTATGTGTGTGAGATATGCAACAAAAAATTCACCCAAAAGAGTCAGTTAAACAGTCATTTGTTAATTCATACTGGTGAGAAACCTTTTGTTTGTAAGACATGTAACAAGAAATTCTCTCGAAAGAGTATTTTAAGAAGTCATCTATTAATTCATGCTGGTGGTAAACCTTTCGTTTGTGATATATGCAAAAAACAATTCTCTCAAAATAGTAGTTTAAGCAGGCATGTGTTAATTCATACTGGTGAGAAATCTTCCGTTTGCAAAGTATGCTACAAGAAATTCACAGAAAAGGGTCATTTGAGGAAGCATCTTCTAATTCATGCTGGTGTGAAACTGTTTACTTGTGACATATGCAACAAAGCTTTCTCTCGAAAGTGTAATTTAAGAAGTCATCTGTTAATTCACATTGGTGAGAAACCTTTTGTCTGTGAGATATGCAACAAAAAATTCTCTCGTAAAGGTAATTATAGCTCACATCTCTTAATTCATTCTAGCGAGAAACCTTTTGTGTGTGAGATTTGTAACAAGAAATTCACTCAGAAGAGTAATTTAAAGCATCATCTTTTAATTCATACTGTAAAGAACTTAATTCTGAGAACTAAATTCCTAAGCCTACGATAGATGGCGCTACTCGTCCAAATAAGAAAGGAAAGAACATTCCAAAACAGAACAATTTTTCAGTTGAGCGCGAGAGTTCGGATTTATTGTGTAGTAAGATGGCGTAGTATTGTTTCTGGTATTTTGTGGAATATGTGATCTAAAAATGTTATTCTATTTTTTGTTAATTTGTGTCGTGCTCGTCTACGTGTGTGTTTATGTGAGAAATAAATTTTAAAAAGACAAAAATGAGTTCTCACTCGACTCGACGTCTGCAGTTCTTCATCAAATCTACTTTGTGTTCTTTACATACGTGAAGTTGGTGGCAGCTAGTGTGACGAATTCTTGGTGTAAAAAAAGCCAGTTTAACTAAGATGAAAACTCAGCTATTAAACAAGTAAGCCAGTTCCAAATTCTTTTATTTTTAGTGCCTTGAAATGTTTATTATCGATTAAATTTTTTAATCCGGATTAATAAATATTTGTTTTACTTTCGTAAATTAATAACAATCTTTAGATAAAGTGCGAATTAATTGGGGTAAAACATTCAGGCTTGAAGAATATTAGAATTACTTACTGACTTATTCCCATCAAATAGTAAAAAAGAGTATAAAATTACTTTTGTTATTATTTTATTTCTTGCTAAAGTGTTACTTCGAATTCGTATGCTATGATGTTTTAGAATGTTGATAATTGTTCTTAAGTAAAGAAAAAGTATTTCTTAAATAAAGAAATAAAAAAAAAAGAAAGTAATACAGTGATATTTAATTTTTAGTAAGAATTATGATGGTAAAATTCTTTTGAATCAAAGTGATTTAATTTGTGAAAATGGTATATATGTATTCTATTCTAAGAACGAAAGATTTCGAAAAATAAAGGTTGTCATTACACCTTTCGATTATTGGATGAATGCCAATTTACAGAAGAAAGGTTCTTTCTGTGTTGGTTATTTAGTTTATTCTAAAAGTAGAATAAATTATTTTTTGTTTTTTGTTTCCTAATTCGGAAATAAATGCAGTGATATTTTTGTTTTGTTAGTTTTTGAATGAAAAAGTATGACAAAATAAAAGTTTTGATCGAGAAAAAGATTAATTCTGATTTCTTTTTTAGGTTTTTATAAAACAATAAAAACTTTTTAAAATATTTAGATAAAAGATTTATTATCGTTTGAAAAAGAAAATTGAGTTGAATATTTTAAAGTTTATTCTTTTCATGTAAAGAATATAGTTGTTATGAGAATTATTTAATATATATTTCTTTTTTCTTGCAAATAAATTGTTACATTTGCATAAAAAGTTTGAGAATTAAGAAAAATTCTTGTGTTTACGTAATGCTGTTTGGTTTAATTTTCATTGCGTAATATATTGATTAAAAATAATTTTGTCTGTTACACTTGAAATACAGTTGTGAATTTCGAAAAAATATATCTATTTTAATTGTATTTTTATGGTATTACATATACTTATTTAATTTGTTTTAAAAATTTTGCATTGTGTTTAATTTGCTAAAAATTTTAGTAAATTGGTATATTGTGTTATTGTATATGGGTCAATTTTTCATATGTGATTGGGATTTAAATTTGATTGAAATAATAGATCTAAGTAGGGGATTTAATAGAAGTATGTTTTAGAATTGAATTATTAATTAAATTTGTTACTTGCTTGAAATATTGTTGTTAGTAAGTTTAAGTAAAGGAAAATTGGGAATTATATAAATTTTTAAAATTCAGCATTCTGATTTTGTTTCGATTTCTCTTAAGCGAAGATGTCTTATTTAACAAAGGGTGCGAGAAGGGAGGACCTACAAATTTTAGCTAGTGAGCTTGGCATTAAGGATGTAGGGAATTTAAAAATCGCGGATCTCAAGAAAGCTATCCTAGGAATAGACGATTATGATGAAGATTTTGTTAAAGGAATATTAAACACAGTAATTGAGGATAGGAAAAAGAGAGAAGCGAGGGAAGAAGAAATACGACAGGAAGAAAAAGAAGAAAAAAGACGTCAAGAAGAAAGAGAAGAAAAAAGACGTCAAGAAGAAAGAGAAGAAAAAATACGTGAAGAAGAAAGGCAAGAACGTTTGGCTAAAGAAGCTCGTGAACATGAACTAGAATTAAAGAAATTAGAGCAAAGAACTCTAGAACAGAACAATTTGTCAGAGAAAAAGGTGGATCTTGGACCAAAGATACAGTTAGCACAAATTGTTCCGAAATTCGACGAGAAATCTGATGAGATGGGTCTGTTTTTGATTAATTTTGAGCGAAGAGCAGAGATGGCTAAAGTGTCGAAAACTGATTGGGTTGCATATTTGTTAGCTGTTTTACCCACAGAAGTCACAAACATGTTAGCCAGGGAATCACCCGAAGACGCGATTAACTATGATTTCGTTAAAAGTCTTATATTAGAAAGATACAAGTTGAATAGTGAGAAACTGAAACAATGTTTTTATCGTCATCATAAAACACCCGACAAATCTTGGAGGAACTACGCGCAAGAACTCACTAGTTATTTTACCGCTTGGATTAAGGAATTAGGTGTTGACAATTTTGATCAACTTAAAGATCTAATTATTACAGAACAATTAAAGTTTCGAGTGCCTGCGGAAACAAAAGAACATTTTCTAGATAATTGGTTAAATTTTATGACCCCTTTAGATTTGGCAAAAAAATTAGATGACTATGAAAGTATCAAAGAAAGTTTTAAAAAGAAAGAACTTCCTAAAAAGAATTTGTCTAATTTTCGACCCCAGTTTAAAAATTCAAATAATTTTGACTCCAGAAAAGAAGGTAAAGATAATAAGCCAAAAATGCATATTAAATCAGAATCGTTTTCAGGAAATCATAGAGAGAGAGAATTCGAGAAGAGGAAAACGTTGCGTTGTTACGAGTGCGGATCGAGCAATCATCTTCGTCCTCAATGTGATAAAATTAAGAAATCCACAGAAGTGATTTCACATGTTGATGTTGAAAATGAACATGATTCTTCAATAACGCCTTACCTTAGTGTGGGGAAAGTAAATGGTGTACAAATGGAAATTTTGAGAGATACAGGTGCGACAATAGATTTAATTGCAAAAAAATATGTGAAGCCACATATGTATTTGAATGAAAAAGTGTGGGTTCGGGTGCCCTTACACGATGGTTTAATTTGCTTACCTCTCGCAGAAGTTGAATTGGACTGTGAAATGGGACATGTGATAACTAAAGCTGCTGTCTCTAGAGACTCTGTAGATTTAGGAAGATATTTGCTGGGAAATAAAACAGCCGAATTATTCGAAGATTGTAAAAAAGAAAAAGCATTGAGAGAGCACATGATAAATGCTGTGCAAACCAGAGCTCAGAAGAAAATTCTGGAGGCAGAGGTTCCTCTAGAGGAACCTGAAATGCACGAATTTTCTGATGTAACTTTAGAGAAAGATCACAACAATAACATAGCGAGTGAAGATAAGAAAATGGATGAGAAAAAAAATGATAAATCTGAAGACAAGAAGATAGAAAACGAAGAAGGCTCAATTTTACCAGTTTGCGAAACTGTCTCATTGCAAGAACTTATCAAAATTTCTCCGAAGGAATTTTCTGAAGAGCAAAGGAAAAGCAAAGAGCTCAAACCTCTTATGGAAGATGCCAAAACGGAAAATATTAAGGATAGGAAATTTATTTTGGAGAAAGATATGCTTTTTTATAGAAGAAAAGATAAAAATGGTACTGAAAGGAAATTATTAGTTGTTCCTGAAAGATTTCGTGAACAATTAAAAAAATTTTGTCATGAAACTGTTGCATCTCATTTGGGCGTGGCTAAAACTAAAGATGCATTGTTTAAGACCTTTTATTGGCCAAATTGCTTCAAAGATATCGAAGAATATGTTCGAACTTGTGATTATTGTCAACGGGTTGGGAAGCCTCAGGACAAAAAGAAAGCACCTTTACAGATTGTTCCAGTTATTTCAGAAATATTTACAAAATTAAATGTTGATGCTTGTGGACCTTTACCTATTAGTACATTAGGGAACAAATACATAATAACTGTAATTTGCTTAGCTTCGAAATATCCTGATGCAGTTCCTACACCTAATTTGTATTCTACGACGGTTATTGATGCTTTGTTACAAATTTTCAGTAGGCTTGGATTTCCTCGTATACTACAAACTGATCAAGGAAAGTCATTCATGAGTGCACTTACATCGGAATTTTTGGAGAAATTTGGCGTCAGAGTTGTGCGAAGCTCAGTTTATCATCCACAAAGTAACCCAGTTGAAAGAATGCACAGGACTTTGAAACGGATACTCAGAGTACTTTGTTTAGAATCGGGATCTGATTGGGAGAAGGTACTTCCACCTGCCCTTTTTGCATTAAGAACTGTAACTCATACTAGTACTGGATTCAGTCCAGCAGAATTAGTCCATGGACAGAACTTAAGAACTCCAATGATGTTACTCTATGAAAATTTGACTGAGCAAGAGATAGAAGAAGATAGTGTGATATCCTATGTATTTGACTTAATGAACAGAATGAAGAAATGCCAAGAACTTGCTGCAGAAAATATGGAAAAGGAGAAACAAACACAAAAATATTGGTATGATATCAAAGCCAGAAAACGAGAGTTTAAGGAAGGTGATCAAGTTTTAATTGTGGCCCCATCCAAACCAAATAAACTGTCAGTTAGTTGGATAGGACCTGGAAGAGTACTGAAGAGATTATCAGAAACTAACTACGTTATATACAATCCAGAAGGGAAGAAGTCCCAAGTGTATCATGTAAATATGCTAAAACCTTACCATCAAAGAAGTGTGGAAAATGTAAATTTACTTACTACAAAAACCACCTCTAATGATGAAGAAGATGAAATTCCTAAATTGGATGAAGAAAATACAGACAATGCGTTGTTAGAAGTATGGCAAGAAATCCAAAAAAATAAAAGATTAAATGAAAGCCAACGAGAAGAATTAGGACAACTTATTGGGAAATATGCTGACTCTTTTTCGACTGAACCAGGATGCACAAATTTAGTTGAACATGATATTGAACTGGAATCAGAAAACCCAGTCTGTGCCCGGCCTTATAAAATGTCGCCCAGACAGACGGAAATTCTAAAGGCTGAAGTCGAGAAAATGTTGAAACTGAAAGTTATTGAGCCAGGTGAATCAGACTTTGCCTCTCCATTAATTTTAGTTGAAGTTCCCGGTAGAGAAGCAAGACCCTGCATAGATTATCGCCGTTTAAATAAAGTGACTCGAACAAAATTTTATCCTTTGCCCGACACTGAACAGTTAGTAGAAAAAGTGTCTTCAGCCAGGTACATTTCAGTTTTAGATCTGACCAGAGGTTACTGGCAAATACCGTTAACCAAGCGTGCTCAAAGATATGCAGCTTTTGTGACAAATTTTGGGACGTACATACCGTTGCGCCTCCCTTTTGGTTTAAAAAATGCTCCATATGAATTTAGCCGACTTATGGCAGGATTGCTGAAAAACTGTGAAGAATATGCGGTACCTTATCTGGATGACGTGGCGGTTTTCTCGCAAACTTGGGAAGATCACTTAAAACACTTAGAAGAAGTTTTTAAAAGATTGAGTGAAGCAAAACTGCATATTAAACCATCCAAATGTCAATTCGCCCAAGCTTATGTCAAATATCTTGGACACTTAGTGGGTCAAGGTCTTAGAACTCCAGGAGAACTGAAAGTTCAAGCCATAAAAGAGTTTCCAGTTCCTACTACTAAAACTCAAATCCGATCTTTCTTGGGTTTAGCTGGATATTATCGAAATTATATCCCGGACTTTTCTGTAATTGCAACGCCTCTCACTAATTTATTAAAAGGAAAGATTCGCAAGTCAACTATAGACTGGAATGAGGACTGTCAAAAGGCATTTGATGAACTGAAAGTTAAACTCTCTGAAAATCCTGTCTTATATAGTCCAGACTTTACGAAACCTTTCATCCTTCAATGTGATGCTTCAAATTTGGGAATTGGTGTAGTCTTATCCCAGTTGAATGAAAATAATGAAGAACATCCTATAATGTACTTGAGCAAAAAGTTTTCAGACAGAGAACGAAAGTTTAGTACCACCGAAAAAGAATGCGCAGCTATTGTGTTTGCAGTGCGAAAACTACGATGCTACTTAGATGGCCATCAAACATTTCAAATCCAGACAGACCATAACCCTTTAGTATGGTTAGAAAAGAACAGCGGAACTAATCCAAGACTTTTAAGATGGGCTTTGATTTTACAGTCTTTCAATTATGAAATTGTTCATAAAAAGGGAAAACAACATCGGAATGCTGATAGTTTGAGTCGAGCTATAAAAGTCTAATTGATTAGAGTGCTAATATGTATATATGTTTATTTGTATAACAGTTAATTTTGAATTTGTTATATTATATGTGTATAAACTATTTTGTATTTAAAAGAAAGGTATCACTTGTATTTGTAAATTTATTTTGTATAGATTATTTTTTATTTCTTTTTACGGTGGGAATAAGTCTGGTTCAAGGTACTAAAATGTTTTTGGAACTAGTGCTACCAGAACTATGTTTTAAAAAGAAACTTTTCCTCGACAAGGCCCGGAAAAGTTTTCCCCCGGTGGGGAGGAGTCTGTAAAGAACTTAATTCTGAGAACTAAATTCCTAAGCCTACGATAGATGGCGCTACTCGTCCAAAAAGAAAGGAAAGAACATTCCAAAACAGAACAATTTTTCAGTTGAGCGCGAGAGTTCGGATTTATTGTGTAGTAAGATGGCGTAGTATTGTTTCTGCTATTTTGTGGAATATGTGATCTAAAAATGTTATTCTATTTTTTGTTAATTTGTGTCGTACTCGTCTACGTGTGTGTTTATGTGAGAAATAAATTTTAAAAAGACAAAAATGAGTTCTCACTCGACTCGACGTCTGCAGTTCTTCATCAAATCTACTTTGTGTTCTTTACAATACTGATGAAAAACCTTTCCAATGTGAGATATGCCATAAGAAATTCTTCCGAAAGAGTAACTTAAGCAACCATTTGTTAATTCATACTTGTGTGAAATGTTTTGATTGTGAAATTTGCAACAAAAAATTCACAAGTAAGAGTCATTTAAATAGACATCTGGTGATTCACAATGGGGGAAAACTGTTTGCCTGTGAGATATGCAACAAAAATTTCTCTGATAAGACTAATTTAAGGAGGCATCTCTTAACTCACACTGGTGAAAAACCTTTTGTATGTGAGATATGCAGCAAGAAATTCTCTATTAAGAACACTTTAAGCTCACACCTGTTAATTCATTCTGGCGAGAAACCTTTTGTCTGTGAGATTTGTACCAAGAAGTTCACCCAGAAGAGTAGTTTAAGGCGTCATCTGTTAATTCATAAGTGATAAAAAATCTCAATGTGAGATATGCCGTAAGAAATTGTTTCGAAATAGTAATTTAAGCAACCATCTGTTAATTCATACTCGTGAGAAACCTTTTCATTGTGAGATGTGCAACAAAAATATCATTCTTAGGAGTTATTTAAACAAACATCTATTGATTCACAGTGGGGGGGGGACTTTTTGCCTGTGACATATGCAACACAAAATTCCCTGATAAGACTAATTTAAGGAAGTATCTGTTAACTCACATTGGTGAGAATTCTTGTGTGTAAGATATATGCAAAAAGAAGTTCTCACGATAGAGTATATTAGACATTAGTTAGTAAATACATACTGATGAGAGTTCTTTTATTTGTGAGATATGTAAGAAGAAATTCTCTGTGAAGAGTAATTTAAGCAGGCATCTCTTAATTCATACTAGTGAGAATCTTTTTGATTGTGAGACATGCAACAAAAAGTTTTCTTATATAAGTGATTTAAGCAAACATTTGTTAATTCATACTGGTAAATATCATTTTTCCGGATAGATGTGCTATAAGAAATTTTCATGCAACTTAATCTTTAAACAATCATGAGCTCAATCATATTGAGAGGATCGTGCGAATTTGGAGCAAAGAGGGCGGTCTGTAGAAATGAGAAGTCGTCAAATTTGTAGTACAAACATAGTTTCTTCTTTTTTTTCTTTTAAAACATGATATATTTGAATCTTGGGAGCTTTTTTCTAGTTAAAATTGCATTCATGCTTTGTTTCAAATTTATTTGATTATCCCTTATATTACATTCAAATGCAAATAAATTTATTAATAAAGGCCTTTTTTCTTCCAAAATTTTCTTTAGATCTTTCGTTAATTTTTTCTTTTCTGAGTTAATTTTTTCTTGCTAGTAACAAAAATTATATATATATTAAAAATAGCATAGAATTTCATTCTGAAGTGCAAAAGAGTTGTAAAATGTTATACTGTACTGTTAAATACATTTTTCTATATCCTTTTCCTCTATTTCTTTGTCTAAAATATAAAAGCGTAGTACCTGGTGTTTTTGAGTTGTTTGGAGCTTCAGAATTAAAATTAATATTAAACAAGCTCCAAAATAAACGCGAAATATACATTTAGTAAAATTTATTTTTGTTTCTGAAATTTTCAACTTCGTGACAGATGTCAAAAAAAAAGTCTGTATGCCAGTTTCCTTTTCACACGCCACTGCGTATTTATAGTCAAAATATTCCTAAAACATATTCTTTGTTGACCGTAATTTCCCTATAAATGAGCTATGCATACTGCAGAATTAAATTTGTGTGGCGATTGTGCTATAGAAAATAGCAATAATATTTAAAATTTCCGGCAATCAGGATATATTTTTTTAGAAATAGAGAATAAATAGTCAATAAGTCAATACTTCTTTTACTCTTCTACAATTTAATATTAAAAAAAGAACGAAAATTAATGCATCAAGCATATAGTACGAAACATAATCCAATGCAACTGGAATATTTTCTTAAAACTTTACTGTTTTATAATAGTATAGGAAAAAAACCTTTTTTTCCTGAAATGTCAATAAAGGCTTATTCTGGAGACACAAAATTCATTGCTTTCCATCTGTTTGTCTATCGGTTCCGAAATAAATGCTGTAAAATGCATTTGATTAGCTTGAAATTAAACGTTCAAGTTAGTGAAGTTCCTAGATTTAGCTTTATAATTTTTGTTATATTTGGTTAATTAATTCTGAAAATATAGAAAGAATTTTATATTACTTTGAGTAAAAAGTTTTCCGCCAAGAGAGATACTTTCATGTAAGCCACTACCTTCGACTTCTTCGGATTTCTATCTATTTTCACATCTGCGGCTGCACCTTGATGGCGAAATCTTTAACTCAAATGAAGAGGTCATAAATGAGGTCGATCTCTTTCTGGAATTGTGCTCGCCACTCTTTTACAGAAGGGATTGAAAAGTTTCCAAAACGTTGCCAGACGAGTATAGTTTTGAACGTAAATTGCTACCCTCATTAGTTTTGATGTTTCATATGTATTTATCAATTAACAATAACAAAATGTTTTTGCGGAAATCCTTTTACTCAACGTAATAGTTTGCACTATAACGTTTTTATTTCTACGGCAAATCAGACGATTTTGAAATTTCCATTTGTTTAAAGAGAATAATGCATCTGTTTAATGTATTTAAGTTGTAAATTATGGAAGCTAAAATCAAATTCATAAGTGTTTTCAATTATTCCTTTTATTTTGAAATATTGTTAATACATTTGCCAATGTTTTTATTTACGTGTTAATTTTTGGGTGGAATTTTATATTTTCCAATGACGTGAAACACTTTTATTAATTCGCTTATTTGACATGATATATGTATACATATGTATATTTATTTTGTTTTTTATCTTCAGTTACATAGCAACTGCATTTCATAACGTATAAAAAATAAATCTTTTAACAATCATGAATGCGAAAAATTTAGCACAAAGTATGGCTAAGAAAAGTGGAAGATTAGTTCATTTTTAATAATTTTTAATAATTACTTTTTCACAAAGTTTAAATTAAGTTTTTAAGGCCTTTTTTTCATTTAATGTAAATACCATTAAAATGCTATCACAAACAATATCTTATAGTGCAAGCTTAATGTGATTTAGGCAATGAGCAGTGAACCCGAAGATGAATGATTGTACAGTACAGTGTATTAAAGGTCTCCAAAAATGCATTTTTGGGGGTAATTCGATAATGTTTATACTATCAACTCGACCAGTATTATTTAAAATAAAATTTTCGCATGCTAAATGGAAAAATATATATATTTAAAGACATGTAAATGTTTTTAATAAACTAATCTGACAATATGAAAAAAGATGCTATAAAAACAGTATAAAATAATTTATATTTACTGATAATGCCTTTTATTTATTACTTACATTACACTTGCTTTCATTAAACTTGTGATCTTGTAATTTTTTTACCAAGTTCATTTTTTTTAACTTTTGCGATATTAATTTTTTTAATCAATATTTATCTGCATAAAGTGACTGATATGGATAAAAACATGTAGATCAGTTTATTAATCCTCGCCCTTAATAATTGCAGCTATGGGAGCAACAATTAAGGGACTATAAAGTATTTATATGCCCTTAAAAGTTATTTTTTCCCATTTAGCTTGTTATAATTTTAGTTTGAAGGTAATAAGTGATTTTTTTTTTGCTCAATTTCAAAGGACTTATTTAGATAAATCGATTCTCATTTCGAAGTTCTCATTCTCATAATCGATCTCAATTTCAAAGGACTTATTTAGATAAATCGCATGAATTGTCACCATCAAAACTGATTTTCGGTAAATATATACGGGTGATTCTCAAAATAGGGGACAATTTCTGTCTTTCGGCATACAAAAAAAATTGAGAGGTTTTCTGTCATGTTTTTATATTTAGATATGTTTGTCTTAATATTATTCATTATTTGCACCCAAGAATTACTCATTTTTTAGTTAAAAACACATTAAAATAACAGAATAAATGTTCAAAATGTCATTAGCATGGATGTCCACAGCAGCTGTGCCTTGTGTATACTAGCATTTTTCAAGAGTTAATATCATGTTTATAAAATAAAACAAATTTTATTCTTTCTTTAAATTAATCAAGGAGAGGATTTATCCAATAAATTTCTTTTTAAAAATAAAATTATAGTATATAAAAAAAGAATTAAAGTTTTTTTTATATACTATAATTTCTCTTATATTACAATTTCTCCGTATTCTATTTTCAAATCAAGATCATACTATAACAGCTGGTTATTAATCAAAATTTCATTTTCACATATGACAATAGTTTGAAAATATAAAGTTTCTCCATGGCAACAAGTAGCCATTTTATCCCAGCCTGAAAATAGAAGCATGTATTATATTTTAAGAATATAAGTTGAATATTAGGGGCGTACATCAATTGTATGTCATTAGAATGGATAATAATTTTCATGTTTATTTTATAATTAAAATTTTTATTTTACTTATTTACATAGAACTTTTGTGTTTTAAAAAGTTTTTTGAGGGATGTTTTTTTACCCATGGAGGGGGGGGGAGTATTTTTTAAGTCTGTAAATTGTTGTAATGTTTTTTAATATTTTTTTAAATTATGAACTAGTACATAAACCCCGTCAAAAATGACGGAATTTTAACTTGCATTTGATTTTCACAATACCTCATACAAACAAATAGAATGAAGATTTTATTATTGAAGAGTATTGTATTATAGAAAAGCACATTTTAAAAATAGCAATAAATTTTCACAAAGTTTTTTTTTCAATTCTAATTTCAATTTTAATTTAAAAACAAATAGTATTTATTACAATAATAATAATTAGTAAAATAAAACTCAATTTCTGAAGATTTCACAAAACATTAAAATTAAATATTGATTTCTTTTTTTAATACATTATTAAAAGTACCACTCAGTTTTAGTCATGGATATATGAAGGATTTTAGTTCGCTGCTTTTAGTCATCGATTACGAAGCTTTGTGTTTTGTTTTTAAATTTGGATTTGGCATCATCTATACGCAGTTAATATAAACAAAACAAACTTTTTTTAAAAATTGTAGTTTTTATAGAAAATAGCAGAAGCAGGAGGCATTAATTTAAATAAAAATCTATTTTTAAAAACTTCATAGCTATGCAACTTTAAAAATTCAATCCGTAAGTTGTGAAAACCAAAATTATTATTATTAATTCTTTTGTAAAATTAAATTTTAAATTAAATGTACCAGTATTTTTTAAAAGCTTAGATTATATCCATTTGAAATTTGCCTGCATTGTAAACTAAAATTTATATTTTTTTTATCAAATGTCATTTAAATGTAATAAATATATAATATCATGCACTACATATAATAATTACATCAAAGCAGATAAAATTGTGATTTAAATGGTTGTGAAAAAATAATTTTCAGTTTTGCTAATGCAGTCATGGTAATATCTTATATATCCTTTTACAACTTGAAGAAAAAAAGCTTATTTTATTTATAATATAAAACAAAATTTCAAAAATTAAGCGGATAAATGCTACCATCTTAAAAGAATAATAAAACTAAATTTAAATTCAATTCTGCAACTTTTGATTAACATAATGATTTAAAAAACACACTTGTGAATCTTTTGTTTCCACTCTTCCCCGGGCGAATGCTTAATTTTTTATAATATTCCCAAAACGGCTTCTGAAATCGTTCATAGATGGCTGCACTAAAGTAATCTCATGAAATTGAAAAGCGCTGGAAGTCGATGTCGATGTAATACAATCGTACTCTACGATGAAAACCTTATCAGTTTACATTTCCGTTGTTATCTTTATGTATTAATATTGGGTATGATATACCTGTTTTATATGAAAATATGCTAAACAAACATTATTTCAAGTGGAAGAAATTTTCATTTAGTTGTCATTTTAGCATCTGTTGTTATCTAAGTCTAACATAGTGTTTAGTTACCGTCGATTTACAAATCAGAATGGTGCGTCCCGGAAGCGTTCCTATGCTATTCTCTAGTCGCATTTTATAATGATTAATTGAATGGTGCTATTACAAAGTTAACGCAGGTTTTATGAATACAATATTGAAAATTATACCTTATTATTTAGCCTAGTTTTGTTACAATTTATTTAATTTTCAAAACATGTTCTTTATATCATATCAAAAAATCTCAAACCAATAGCGGATCTAGGTGGGGAAGGCAAAGAGACAATCACCCCCCTCCCTTATACTAATAAAGTGTTTGTAAAACATCATTTATTCTGATGGTAAATGAGTTCATGAAGAAGGCGAAGCTTGAGCCCAATGTGGTCGAAACAAACTGCACAACGCTGAGGGATAAACAAACTGAAGGATCCTCCTACAGTTGGAACGAGCGCCATCTACTGACTAATCCTTTAAAAATTCATTGCGAAGAGCTCTTTAAATTAATTTTACATTTTTTAGCCAATGAATCAAAAGTATTCTTAAAATAATAATAATAATTGCATCCTCACAGGTAATTGATTCGAAGGGAAGGCAAAGCTCGAATCCAACGTGGATCATGCCAGTTTAAATCAACAAGGTTCGGGCTGGGACAGATCTTTCTTTTGTGAGGCTGGGCCGGGTCCTGGTCGTATATATTTCTACAGATCCGGATAAGCTAAAACTTCTCTTTATTTCATATTCAGCACTTCTTTCTTCAGAAAGATCTACAGAGTCCAAAATTTCTACATAGATGCTGTATCCGGAATAAAAGCTAAACGTTTCATGTGTCCAACTCAGCCCATGTGAAAAAGCACTATCGACCCAACTGCGAACCATGCACTCCCCTAAATTCCTCCCCTCAAATCCACGTTTACTAGTATATTACTTATTTGTTATTCGTAAAAATTATGTTGATGTTAAACATTCTTTTAGTCAAATCTTTAGAATTTAATTTAGTTTAAAAAATTACATGGATGCATTTAAAAAAAATGCTTTTTTTTTTTCTTTGTAGAGCTTTGAAATATTGATTTTCTTTAATCATTCATTTCTTGCATTCTAAACTGATTTTTTTTACTGGATTTACTTTTGAATGTGAATATGTAAGTCATATTTTTACATAGTGTTTATGTAGATAATTCCTTAAACATTTATTCATGTTACTATTTTATTCTATTCATGAGTTTAGAACATAATCTGAAAATAAAATTGCAGCTTTAGTATGTGTGCTTTATGAATAGCTTTAATTAATGAATCCAGGCTTGGCTCGAGTCTGCTTTTTACTTTTTATACTGACTCAGATCAATAATTTGTTTGTGAAAGTTGGACCTAAGCTTAGGATTAGAAATTTTAGCACGAATCTCAGACATACGTATTGAAGTCAGCTTTATATTTTAATTGTTTTTTAGGGCCATCCCACAGCTACTAACTATATCTGGTGCCTTAAAACACACTGACTGATTTTTAAGTTCACGAACTTACAAGTGGATAGAGCTACTTAAAAAAATCCTTGCAGGAGAGTCATGCAAAATGCCAGGATTTTTTTTTTTTACTGCGATTGTTAATTTTAATTTTAAATAGTAACGACAGATGCTGGTAAAAGCAATAGGGGCTAAATTGAGGACCTAATGATATTCTCTCTCTTCTATCAGTACTAGTGTGTGAGAAGTAGGTTAAATATATAGAATAGGTCCCATAGAACAAAATACCACAGGTGATATGAACTACTGCATATATTTAACCTCCATCATTCACATTAATACTGACAGAAGAGGGAGTACAGAAATTAGGCCCTGACTTAATGACTATTACTTGCAGCACCATCTATCGCTGCTATTGTAAAGTAAAATCAAGAATCGCGGTAAAAAAAAATATCCTGACATTCTATATAAGAAATCGTGCAAGATTAAAAAAAACTGTTATGCTTTGTATGTCGTTTAACTTTAAAATGAATCAGTTTATTTCAGCACACCTGGATGTTTCTTTAGTAAGTTTCAAAGCATTCACAACTAAATTACAAGTGATTTTAGATATAAATAGACAAGCAGTTTTATACCAAATGAGTAATTTTTTTACATAATTCTGAAATCTGGCGAATCATCGAAGCTTCAAATTGTCTGTATGAGTATTTTAAAGAGGAAATAATAGGCAAAAAAATAATTGGGATTGTTTTTTTCAAGTGCTCTAAGATACAAATTTCGTCTAGTAAATGTTATTGTGTGAATGCTTTGTATAATTGGCGTCGTATGGCTGTAGAAGGTAATTAAAAAAACATGTTGTTTGATAATTTTGCAATTGGCTACAATACCGTTGTGCTCCAGAAATTCTAATTATTCCTTATTCGATACTTCCACACCCCCTCAACAACAAGGGGGCAATCGCCCCCGTTTCTTGAGAAAAAGACCTTCCAAGTTTGGTTTGAAAAGTTCTCGAAATGAAAGGGAAAATGAAAATTTATTTTTAAAACAGATTTTATCTTTTTACATAATTTCTTTGAAGTTCAAGGCATTTCAACCAACGATGCTCCAAAGTGCTTATGCCATCACGGAAGTGTGACTGTCTTCAAATTATCCAAAATAACCGTCGAAAGCTAATTTTACTTCTAGACACTGTTAAAAAATTGGGAGAAATTATCTCAGTTTTTAAAAGCTAAAAATTTTCCAATGGGAAAGATCTAAAAACATATTTGTAGTTGGGTGTATCACGAAAAACTTTCTTTTGAAATTCAAAATTTCAAGTTGATAAAAAGTTGTTACTGTGATCACATATTTACCCCCAAAAAATATTTTTGAAATTGAAAGGTATTTAGGTCTCATGGAATGAGGATAAAGTTTAAAGTTTTTGGCCTAAAATGTACTTTTTTCATATTTTTATGATATATGAATATAAAATAATTTTTTTTTGAAAAGTACAAAAATATAAAGTTTAGATAGGCATTTGACATTTAAAAAAATTCGTTTCTGACATTAATTTTATAACTCTCCCGGAAACGAATTAAAAATCTCATTATTTTACCAAATATCCAAGATATAAAATTTATTTTGTTAATGGTTTTAAATTTGTTACAGGTATTTTTTTACATCTGTAAATCTCTAGATATCCTAAAATAAAATGTATATTCATTTTTAATTAGTTTATTAGTCTAATTTGTTTTGGTTCATGACATCATGAACAATTTTTAAAATATCACACACACACAAATATAAGTAAAACTTAAAAAATTAAATATTTAAATGAAAAAAGCTACAATTACAATAGTTGAACATTGAATTAAAAAATTATTATTCAAAGAAAATCTCGATTTCATTGTCTGTTTATCTTGATGGATATAGAAGAGCTATGTTCAAATATTTTCAATGTTCAACTCCAGACAGTAGTTCTCGGAAAGACATAGTATCATCAATAATAAAATACGTGAAATGTTACTGCATTCATGTGACAACTATTAAAACTCTAGGGTGTATTGTACGGCAACAAGTACGTGTGTCTCTAATGGATAAATTGTATTAGTGTGCTTTAAAGTACACAGTACAAGTAGTGATTTGTTTGCTTTATTTAAATGAATTAACTCTTGGAAAATTTTTGTTGTCGTGGATGGTCCAATGTATTTCAGTGGTCCTATAAGTAAAAGTTTGATAAACTAACAAAAATTACCTGTCGTTGAATATATCAAAATAGATAGTCTTTTTCCAGAGGTTAATAAGATAGATTATAACACGGATCAGAAATATGTAATCAAACTGTGCTGAGAGCAGAATTACCAAAATTGGCAAGCGGAAAACCTGAAAACTTTTCCCATGTAAGGTGCTTGACAATGGTAAACAGAATCTTACGTATATTGATTGCATCAATTGTTTAAACTCCACAATTGAAAAAGACAGTTCAATTTGTCATGAACGAACATTTACGCCCCTCATGGTTTGACATGAAAAGTCAGCCTAGTATTATTTATTTATCACAACACTTTTTTAAATCATACAGTATATCAAGTACTTAGAAGGTGAATTTAAAATTGCTGTTCAATCAGCTTTACAGCAAAAGCCTTTACGATACATCCAGAATATTTCCCTCTCTGAGTATTGTTTGATTCTAGAAAAACATATGCGATCTCTGGCAAGCAAAAAGATTGAAAAAGCTTGACAAACCGAATTCAACGAAAAGAGAGTTTTAAAACCACCACAAGTTAATTATGAGGCAGAAGATTATATCAATCTTATTCATTGGCAATCTACTGTAGTAACGGAACCACCTCTTATAACTAACTTGAGCAAACAATATATTCAGTTGATTGTTGATTCTGGAACTAGTGATGAAAATGAATTAAAAAATTTTCATACACACAGATAGTTTTAATAATTCTAAAGGGAGTTACATCAGTGTCTAAACACATTTGTCTAAACACACAAAGTTCGAGATGGCTTCATTTGGTAAAGATTGCTGGACGGGAAATAAATTCCAAATTTTGAAACGAAGCATCACTGTAGTTACAGCAGTTCAAGAATAAAGAAGAAGTTAAACTTTTCTATATAGATTAATTCCATAATTCTTTTTATTATAATAGTAATAAACTTAATATTTTTGTTTAATAAGCTTATTTGCAGTTCACTGCAATATAAATTATGTATTTCAACCGGCTAAACAAAAACTTTGAATGCTAATTGAAATAGCTGCTTACACTTATGATGCACTGCTTAAAACCATCAAGATAAACTGACCATGAAATCGAGATTTATTTTGAATAAGAGTTTCCAAATTCGATGTTTACCTATTATATTTGTAATGTTTTTCGTTTAAATATTAAATTTTCCAAGTTTTGCTTTTTTGTGCGTGTGTGTGACGTGTGATATTTAAAAAATTGTTTCTAGTGTCATGAGCAAAAACAAATTAGACTAATAAACTAATTAAAAATTAATATACATTTTAATTGCATGATATCTGGGGGTTTGCAGATGTAAAAAATTACCTGGAAAAAATTTAAAACCTTCAACAAAGTGAATTGAAAATATTGGATATTTGGTGAAATAATATTTTTAATTCGTTTCCGGGAGACTTATAAAATTAATAACAGAAACGAATTTTTTTTTAAATGTCAAATGCTTATCTAAACTTTATGTTTTTGTACTTTTCAAAAAACAATTACTTTATATTCATATATTTAAAAAAATGAAAAAAAAATCTACATTTTAGGGCCAAAAGTTTAAACTTCATCCTTATTCCGGGAGACCTAAATATTTTTCAATATCAAAAATATTTTTGGGGTAAATATGTAATCGTAGTAACAACTTTTTATCAACTTGAAATTTTCAATTTGAAAAAAAAAAAGTTTTTCGTGATGCACCATATTGCCGAATAAACAGCTTGGAAAATTTAAAAGGGCAAGATTTTGTCCAGATTTGCAACAGATTTTATGTTTTCAATTGCCAAAAAGTGCAATTCCCCCCCACGGAGATCTATAAAATGTGTCCACTTCCCCGGAAAAAGTATCTGAATTTCTTGTTGGAAATACAAACGGACTCTGGCTTTGCTTGTTAGACAGTTTGAAGTGAAATTAAACCAATGATATGAAATTTTAAATCCATAAAAGTAACTATTTTTGTTATTTTTGGATTTTGTCAGACTATCTAAATTAAAGATTTCTAATATATTGCCCGGCGTAGATGGAAACCATTATAAATTTAAAACTATAGTAGATCCTGACTAGATAAATAGTATCTACAAGATCCTAACTAGCAAAATTTTCATCTTTATTTTTTTTTACTTTCTTTTATCTGTACTAGAAGAAAGTATTGGATTCGTGAAAATTTAGACTTCCAGTTTTTGATGGATTTATACGTTTTACGAGAACCAAAAACGACTTGATAGTTCTTTAAAAAAATGTATGTCTACTACTCTGTCAATCACTTTATTAGTCTGTATGTGACAAAACTTTTGTGGATACTTTACATCACGAATTAATGCACGGAATTCATAAAACTTAAGATTCAGTTAGACAATAATATAAACTGGAACTGGTTAGTTTTTGGTGTGTATCTCTCAACAGGTGACGCTGTTTAGAAGAATATTCATAATTTTTACAATAGCTCTATCTCAAAAACTAATGTACATTTTTCATAAAACTTTAGATTCAGTTAGTCCTTGATAAAATTTGGTGATGATTACTTTTTCGTGTAAATCGGCCAACACGTGGCGCTGTTATCCTGCATTTTTTTACTGTTTAGCAATAGTTGTATCTCCAGAACTAATGCATGGATTTTCGTCAAACAGCAGATTCAATTAGTACCTGATAAAAATTGATCCTAATTGTTTTTTGATGTACATCACCCAACAGATGATGCCGTTAAGCAGTCTTTTTAAGGATTTCCATAATAGCTATATCTCAAAAACTAGTCCACGGATATTCATTAAACTTCAGATTTAGTTAGAAGCTGCCATACACTGTTGCTAACGTTTAATTAACGTCACGTAAGATTTTCGTGTACATCACCAAACCAGTGGCGCTGTTATGCTGGATTTTCCAGAAAGCATTAACATGAATGAGATAGAAGAAAGTTTTGATATTGCCACATCTTAGTTCTGCTTTCTGTTGAATTTTTTTCCCCTGGAGGACCCGAATTAACCTTTAAATGTCGTGTGTTGCCGTTCGGCAATATATCCAATTTCGACTTTTAAAATTATATTAGAATAATGTCGACGGTTAATGTTTCATGTTGCCAGTGAAATACATACTGACAGTATTATTAAATCCATTTTCAACATGCAGATGACAACAGTTATGCTTTTTTCATTTTTTTCCATTGTTCCTTTATGTACTTTTAGTTTTGTTTGGAAGCTTGCAAAGTACCCTATTTTAGGGTAAAATGAGCAGGTAAAGTTTATTTTTTATCATAATTCTTAAAATTTATGTGTGTTTAATGTTATAAAAATGTACCAAGGACAATTATTTTTTCAATTAAAGACCAGTATTACCAATTAGTAAAAAACTGTTCTTGAGCCGTAAACCACGCTTAAAACAAAATTTGATTTTTTAAAATATTTTTCCCATGATTTATTTAAGAAATAAAAGTTGAAAAATATTATTTAATTTTTTTTTTTTTTTTGAAAAATCAGGCATTTAAGGGTTAACATCTAAACTGTAAAGATTTTCCCTTTTCAAGTCCACCGGTCTGAAATCGTAAAATTTCTGTTTTGTTTACTTCTTTAGATTTCGATACTTTGATTTTTCGGGTTTGTGTGACGCGAAATTGAAAAATTATAAAACGGAAAATATTTTTTCTTTTTTCTTTCAAAGCTCTAAGAACTGAATGAATACTGAAATAGTGAAAATTTCGTCTTCTTTTTCTTACATTCTCTCATAATTTTAACCAATAGCAATACGAGTATCTTAGCCAGCCCTGAGTCGGCCATTTTCCCCACAGACGCCGCAACCCTGATTAAAACACAAGTAACATTAAGACAAATGTTTATTAAAAACTAATTAGTTCTAAAAATAATGTAGCATATAGAAAAACACTTTAGAAATTTGAATAGTATATTTTAAGTCTCTTATCTTTTTTGTGAATATCATTATCTTTCAATCAATAATTGTTTACACGGAGGAAAAAGCTTTTTATGTGAAAGAAAAAAAATCTTTATTAAACTGTTTTTTAGGGTTTCGTTCATCTGACAAAAGCCTCTTCGTTTCTGTCCTTTGTCTGTCCGACCATCATAGAGTTCGTAAGCAAAAACTGCATACCATATTTCAGTGTTGATTTCAGGACATGGCAGGGGGGGACATTCCTCCCCGGAGCTATCAAATGTCCTCCCCCCCGGAGTCACAAAAGACCCTCCCGGAGAAAAGTGTCTGAATTCAACAATGCCGTATTTACTCATATATACTGCATACCCCCTACTTTTCAAGAAAAATCGGTGATTTTTTTAAATTGTCATGTTTAACAAGTACCATAATTTTGACATGCAAATGAATGAATGATCAAATGAATTTCAGTAAAGTAAGTCGAAACAAACATTAACATCAGGTCCAAAACAAGATGAAAATACACTTTTAGACTTCGGGTAGAGAGTGAATCACGAGAGATAGAAGTGACTGACGGCAGTGAGAATTGCTAATTAGCGGTTACATAATGTTATTGTATAAAAAAGTGCATAGAGTGAAATAAAGATACAGTAATACTTCAATTAAATAAGATTTTCCGAGTAATTATGTCACCTTTGAATACATTTCTTGATTCATATGTATATCGTGTGATTACATCCGGCAGTAAAAAAATTATTCTGTAGCATAACGCGCACCCAGAAGTTTTGTGCTATTTTTATAAAAAAAAGCGTGTTATGCACGAGTTTACTAGATGCGGTATCTCAGAGACTTCAAGTTTTGTTTACTTACAACTGTATACCTCGTGTCACAATACAAATCCTTTTTTCCACCAACTACCCATCCATGGTTTTAAGGAACATCAGAGACTCATATTTGATTTTTTTGATAAATATTTGAAATGGTTTTAAAAAATCCATTAAGGATTTTCCTTACAGACCATAATATAAAATGAAATTTTTTTACAGTACCTCTGAACGAACTGTTAATACTCCAAATTTCATTTTCAATAGTGAATTTGTGGCGTTGGCTATGAATATGGTCCAGGCATTTGGTGCTTAAAAAGGACAAATAAATGCAAGTTTTGGTGTATTTTTGATATTTGGTGCCTTTATGTTTTTTGGATCGCTGAACACGAATCTGGTGTTATCCAACAAAATTTATCCCCGAAAATACGTTTTTTGGCATAAAACGTGTAAAAAAGTGACTTTTCTTTGTTTGTTCTAAATAGCTTCAAAATTACACATTTTACATAAAAGTCTTCAATACATAAATTAAAGAGGACAAAATTTCCTACATTTTATGTATTAAAGTTCTTTTCTCTGATCAATTGTTTAGCCGTGACAGTGCCGCAAAAATGGGTGTCAAAAGCAAAAAATTATGAAAAACAGTAGTTACGTATTGCACGTCGATGAAACGTGAAAAAGAACCATTCTACGCATATTTTGACCACTGAATAATACTAAATATAATATTATTGGCTATATTTTATAAATCTGATGTTCTTTGTTTCCTTCATAACTGAAAAAATAATTAACAAGAAAGAAAAATCATGCGTTAAGCATAGATTATGAAACACTTTCTAACACTACATGAAAACTTTAACAAAACTCCTTATTTAAGAAAAAAAAATTAATGTATATAGCCAAATGTGTATTCCAATACTTTTGAACAGCCCTGTATTTGATCTGTCGGTTAAAGTATAATGGAAAATTTAGTTTCTCAAGTAAATGTATAGCAGGTTGAAATTTCTCTTTCAGCAATTTATACTAATAGATGGAAACATACTTGAATATTTTTTCTTAGTTTCTTTAATTCATTTTTTGAAATTAAAAGTGTGTGATTTGGGATCACTTACAGTTTTCTTAGAGTGCGGAAAATGTACATTTATGGCATTTACATGAAAGAGGGGGGGAAATGTTACTGGTTCTGAGGATCACAAAATATTTAAAATTAGTTGAAAAAATCCGTTAAATTAGTTAAATCCGTTGAAAAATGTCAAGTGGTCTCAGAGCAGCGGACCATCAAGGACTTGAACGTTGGTATGGCTAGTGTTCATGAATAAAATATACTTTGCATATTGTATTCGACAGAAAACATATTTCAAAGAACCTCAGAAATTAATCCTCATTTCTTTTGATAAATATTTGAAGGGGTGTTCAATAATCTGTAAAGTATTTTACTTACAGATCATAACCTAAAATGGAATTATTCTTGTGCACCTCTGCACAAACTATAAATACTACGACACTCATTTTCAATAGGGAATAAGAAATAGTAAACATAAGTTTATTTAATCAATAAGTTATAAAGTGAGATTGAATTGGAAAAAGAAAGAAAAAAATCAAATTCTTTTCACGAACATTTATTGACATTTAAACATCACATTAGATCTTTATACTTTGATGAAAAATCAACCAGAATTCAAAAAATCTTGAAACTAAGTAATTTAATAAATACAGGCATTAGGAATGACTTGTAGACAAATTAGGGTACTTTCTTTTTACAGATTCTTGATGAGAACAACATAATTTTGAAACATTTTTTAGCAACCTTTATTTAAATTTTGAAACCTCATCAGACTGCTTTTTAAAATAACAATCAGTATTTCAAACTATTTAAATATATCTTATTTTCAGCATTATGGGGAATTCAGGGCAGTACCCCTTTGAAAACAGTATTCACAGCACAACCTCCTTAGTCCTAATGTCGACTATGTTCGACACTAAAGAACAACCTTGAAAAATATTTAAATGTTTCTATAATTGTCAAATTACTTGTAGCTATTTTTAATAAATGTGTGCATATCATAAGTTTCGATACATAGAATGATACATTTTCTGGGATCTTTTATTGAAATTTTAAACAGACTTTTGTAGTCCCGTGTAATATTTGCCTCAGGACTAAGGAGATAAAAATGTTATAAGAAAGGCAGTTTTAAAATAAAAGGACTTCACTGTGAAAAATAACGTTTAACAAATCTTCTGATTTAAATATTCTCGATCGCTAACAGGCTCAATCTTACACACTTATAAATCAATGTTACGTAAAAAAAAGAAAGAATTACCGTATTTTTGTGATAATATAAAAGATAATGCCTGGTAAGCATAAAAATGGGCTGACAGGAAATAATTTTGAAACTCCTGATTTGCTAGTAGAAATTGGTAAAATTTTTGTCCGTAGATGTTTCATTTTAGATTTCATAATATTTGGTTGGTTAGTTGAATGGAATTTTATTTCACAAGGGACATGATGGGCCAAGAACAAAGTAAAGAAATAAACATAAGAAATTGTAAAATTTACATATAAAGAATGTTTTAAATAAATTTATTTAAAAAATATATAAATTATAATCTAATATTTTATAAATTTTAATAGTTTTTACATACAGTCAAACTTCCATATTCCGCACAAGTTGGGGCCAAAGGTTTTGTGGATTATGGAATATCGCTGATTATAGAGCATTATGGATTATGTGTCATTTTATTATTCCTAGATGATATTTTAATTCTATAATCAGTATAATATAAAAAAATAAATATGAAATCTAAAAATTAATTTAAGAGTCTATATCAAAAAATGCCTTTTTAAAGCTATTTTACTAAAACAGTTATGTGCATTTAAATTAAAAATAATTACATAGGTTCTGCCGTACGATTTGTTTTTTACTGTTAAAAAAAATAAAAGACTTGTATTTAAAAAAAGAAATGTTTTATTGTGATTTTTTTTGTTATTTTTTATAAAAAGTTCGTTTTTGGATCACTAATTTGTAAATTTTCTTAACTGTTTGTTTCATTGTTTACATTTGTAAAGTAACGCGAGTTATAGAAAATTGCGGAGGATAGAACTTTGGCTGTAAATAAAGTAAAATGAAAAAGATATGTGATGAAGTATGAGATTAAAAACCGTCAATGAAATAAAAATAGAAAGATTAAAAACTAGTTAAAATCTTCCATAATATTTGGAATAAAATACTTTTTTAATTGTAGAATATGAAAAATTCCTAAATAAAAAAAAGGTACAAATTAACTAATCACAATTTACAAAATATTGGAGTAAATATTAACATACTGCTCTAATAAGATTTTTTGTAAATATTTCTCACAAATTTCAGAAATACGTGAACAGATGCTTTCTTAAAACAGCCTCTTAAGAGAAGTTACTGTTGCATAACTAACACAAAACATTTCTCATTAGTATGTATTAAAATATGTTTGTTTAACATACATTTCAGAGTATATTTTGACGTATCTCATACACAAAAACTCTCTCACCAATATGAATTATCAAATGACGGCTTAAATGAAACTTCTGAGAGAATTTCTTGTGTCATGTAACAAAAAACAGAAGTGTTTTAACCAGTATGAATTAACATATGTTTGTTTAAATTACTCTTACATGAGCATTTCTTGTTGCATATCTCGCACACAAAAGGTTTGTCACCAGTATGAATTAAGAGGTGTGTGCTTAAGCTATGCTTTTGAGAAAATTTTTTGTTGCATATCTCACAAACAAAAGGTTTTTCACCAGTATGAATTAACAGATGCTTACTTAAATGATCTTTTAGATGAAATTTCTTGTTGCATATTTCACACATAAAAGGTTTCTCACCAGTATGAATTAACAGGTGTTTTCTTAAACTACTATTATCAGAAAAATTCTTGTTGCATATTTCACATACAAAAGGTTTTTCACCAGTATGAACTAACAGATGTGTGTTTAAGCTACTCTTTCGAGAAAATGTCTTGTTGCATATTTCACATACAAATTGTTTCTCGCCAGTATGAATTAACAGATGTCTGCTTAAACTACTCTTTTGAGAGAATTTCTTGTTGCATGTCTCACACACAAAATGTTTCTCACTAGTATGAATTAAGAGATGTCTGCTTAAATAATATTTTCTTAAAAAACCTTTGCCACATACCTCACAAACAAACAATTTTTCTTGCTGTGAGTCAGAACCTACTTTTTTAAAAATCTCTTGCAAAGAAATATTTTGCTGCATATTTCACACTTTAAAGATAGTTTTGAGTGATGTGATGTGCATCTACATTCATGGCTTTTTGCATCTGCTATAAATAAAAATAACAAAATCTATCACCTTTTAAGATTTAGCAAAAAGAAATTTATAAAAATTAAACGTATTATTATACATTAAAATAATGTAGAAAACTGAACTGAAATAGACTCCCAAATACCAGATGCTCGCAGAACCAATATTATGTCCAATTAATTTTCTAAATGCAGAATGTTTTAAACTACAGTCACCGCAAAAAAATCTTGACATCTGCGATTTCAGATGTTTTGTTAAATGTCTAAAAAAATATTTGAGGAATGATTCTGAAACTCCAGATGTATAAACAAATAAGTACAGGTCATACATTTTCGAGAAGATTTTTTTCCAAAATCTAATAGGGGACCGTCAACAAATTGAAAAAGAACGAATATCTTTTGAATAACCCTATCAAAACTAATGTAGCAAAAGCGTTCAAACTACAGATTATGATTAAGTGGCTTATGACAATAAACTGTGTTCATTTTTATGCGGATAGCATATAAACTTGTAGAGAAATTAAGATTTTTTTAAAAACCGTCCTAAAATTTGCCAAGTTTTTTGCTTATAATTTGCAGAGTTCTTAATAAAAAACAATGTTCTTTTCAGGAAATATAAGAAAGGACATTGTACATAGTACCCTGTTATCAAAATTAAAAATTATTAATATCTGTATGAAAAATGAGCAGGTTTAATAAATAAATGTTCACTGTACATGCGTCAACTCTATTAAAATTTCATTTGCATATTGTGTTAGCTAAATATATAGAGCAACTTTTGTTAAAGTTTCAAAATCATAGCTTTAAAATTCTGAAAGTTATTGTCGATTAAAGAAGGTAAAAATCCGTTATTCCTAAAATGAAGCGAAAAGATGAGGAGCTGTATCCAAATATAGTAGTACGTGCAATACTGTGTAGACACTAATCAATGGAATATGGATACAGCCCCTAATTTTTTGGTTTCATTTTGGGAATATCGGATTTTGATCTGATTCTTCCGACGATAATTTTCAGAATTTTCAAGCTGTAATTTTAAAACTTTAACAAAAGTTGCTCTATACATTTAGCTAACACAATATGCAAATGAAATTTTTATAGACTTGAAGCATGCACAGTGAAAATTGATTTAGTAAACTTGCTCATTTATCATATAATTATTAATATTTTTTAATTTTGATTAGAGGGTGTTATGTACAATGTCATTTCTCATATTTCTTGAAAATAACATTGTTTTTTATTGAGAAATCTGCAAATTATAAGCAAAAAACTTGATAAAATTTGGGACCATTTTTATAAAAACCTTAATTTCTCTACGAGTATACATGCTATCCGCATAAAAATGAGCACAGTTTATTGCCATAAGCCACTTAATCATAATCTGCAGTTTGAACGCTTTAGCTACATAAGTTTTGACAGGGTTATTCAAAAGATATTTGTTATTTTTCAATTTGTTGACGGTCCCCTGTTGGATTTTTGAAAAAAATCTTCTCAAAAATATATGATCTGTACTATTTTGTTTATACGACCAAAGTTTCAGAGTCATTCCTCAAGTACATTTCTAGATATTTAACAAAACATCTGAAATCGCAAATGTCAAGATTTTGTTTTTGCGCTGACTGTATAATCAACTTTAGAATAAATAAAATAAATACTTCCACCATAAAATAAAAAAAATTATCATAACGAAAATATAAATGATAAAAGTTAGAGTTAATTGTTATAAATGAAGAGTAACTAGGAAGGATAAGAGGAATAAAGCATTTATAAATAGAAGTATTTTAAAAACATTTATAGATAAAATATAAAGCAAACTTATGGAGAAAATTTTATAATTTTGTATTGCCTATGAAAACAATCATTTATTGCTTAAGCAATGAAGATAAAAGAATTTGATACATTGAGCAAATGGACGCCATTTTTAGACAGGATGGCAGATGAAGCTGGCCAACGAACTTGATCGAGACACTGGTATATATTGTACAATGCATTATACATACTAATCAATCACATCCAAATCAAATTATAAATACAAACAGTCACAGCATGACAAAAACCAGATATTTTCAAAATGTCAGTAACCATAGAATTTCAAACAACTATATATGAGGACCCCAGAAGCCAAGGGGTACAAGTGACAAAATTTCGATTTGGAGTAAATTGAGTTTAAAGATAATTGATGTTAAATTGGAACATCAATAACAATTGAGTGGATTTAAATAGGAAATTTCTGCTCGTTGCATTCTGGTCTTTGAACTCTTATTTCAATAACTGTTAAAAAATAAAGTACTATTTTCTTTAAATGTATAATTAATCAATATTGTTTGTTTTTCGAAAAAAGTGGTTTGCCTCTATAACTCAGCAAATAATAAGAAAATCACTTATATTTCTTCACCTGAAATGAAAAAAGCATATTTTAGGTTGTCTATGTATTTAGTTTATTTTTTTAAATTTTGTCACTTATACCCCTTGGCTTATGGGGTCCTCATATATTGCTACCATTTTTAAAGATAAATACAAAACAAAATATGATCCAAAATCTTTGTATTACTGTAAAACACCCCCCCCCCAAAAAAAAAAAAAAAATTTCAGCTTATAATTTATATGCACCACTTTTGAAAAAAAAATATCAAATGGCCTCTATTTTGAAACAAGACGGCAGAAAAAACTGTCCAACAAAGTCGGTAAGGACATTGGTATGTACTATGGATACAATTAATCTCATCCAAATCGGTTAATAAATACAAGAGTTATTGCATGACACATGTATCGAGAGTTTCCCCCAGGTTTAAAAAAGGGCAGGACACTACTGTTCTGAAAAGGGCACTTTTTACATTTTTCAGGGCACATTTTCATTTTTAAGTGCACATTTATAGAGTTGAATCTAAAATCTAGCGGTTCAAAAAGTCGTCAAAAAACAGAAATTTCATCAAAAAATTGAAAAAAAAAGGCAAATTTTGTTAAAAGATCGCGAAAAACACCAAATATTGTTATAAGATAAAGGAAAAACGGCTAATTTTGTTAAAAGATCGCAAAAAACAGCAGACTTTGTTAAAAAATCGCAAATTACGGCATATTTTGCAAAAAAAATCGTGAAAAACGGCAAATTTTATTAAAAGATGGCAAAAATGGCAGTTTTTGTTAAAAGATCACAATAAACGGAATAATTTGCTAAAAAGTCGCGAAAAAATGGCAAATCTCGTGAAAGTATCTCGAAAAAAAACGGAACTTTTCACAGAATTTTCCGTTTTATTGACATTTTTGAACGAAATTTGCCCTTTTTTCGTAAATCTTTTGATGAAATCAGCCGTTTTATCGCTATTTTTTTACGAAAGTTGCCGTTTTTTGCGACTCATTTGATAAAATTTTCTGATTTATCGCGATTTTTGGAAGAAAATTGTTGTTTTTCCACGATCTTTTGAGGAAATCTACTGTTTTGTGAAATTTTGTGACGAAATTGGCCATTTTTTACGAATCTTACCGGAAATTAATCGTTATTTCGCGATTTTTAATTAAACTTGCCGTTTTTTTAGCGATTTTTTGACGAAATTACCCGTCCCACGGGACGCGTATAAGGCTATTTTTTGCATTCCGTCGCCGATTTTTTGCGTAATTTACGCACTATAGCGCGTTCGGATCATCGCTGGAGGGCTGCGTTTTTTCAAATGTGGGGCAAGAAGGGCGTTTTTTTTTCAATGAATGACAAGAGGGGCGCTAGTTTTTGGATGAGGGGCAAGAGGGGCGCTATTTTTTAAACTAAAGGGCAGGAGGGGGGGAGTGCCCCCCTGAAATCCTCTGGGGGAAACTCTGTGTATCACATATATATATATAAATTATGTATATATATATATTATACTATATATATATATATATATAAATTATATAAAATTTTTCGGAAGTGCTTTAAATCGGACAGCTGCAATAAGTAGCTTTTTAATTTTTGTAATGAAAGCTACAAACTATGTTAAATATCATCTAAATTAAATTTCTTTATCAATGAAATTATACTTTACAAATCTATTTAAAATAGTGTAACCAGCAATGTAATGTTACCAGAAATGTAACCTTAGCATTCTTGCCATGTATTATTACTTATATTTCATTTATAAAACACAACTCTAATACATCATTACATTTAAAGGGAAATATGTGCATGGAATTCAATGACATTTCTGAAGATTTAATAACTTTAACAGAAATCTAAAAAGTAATTGATAAAAAATATTAAAACAAAGTTTGATTTTTAATTTTTTTATATTGTATACATTTTCTAATTACTTTTATATTTTTTATTAATAGTCATGATTTGAAACCTAACTAAATTTTGTCGAAAGAAATTTTTTTAAAAAAAAGGAACTACTATACGCCCAATCCACGAAAAAACGGACATGAAGATGAAAATTTAAATTTCTTTAAATATGATTGAAATTTTGCATATTAACTGTTAAGAGTGTACTATTTCATATGTTATCAAAAAAGAATTAAATTTTTGTCATTAACATACTTATTTTAATAATTAAAGTGACACTATGACTTTATAAAATAGACTGCGGCAAAAGCCTTTACATTTCATGGTCTCGTACAGCTGAACAAACATTCTGAAAATCTCCAAACTTAGATATATATGATCTGTCAGCTATTATTAAGAGTTTTTGTCTGCAGAGAAGTGTTCACTAAGCTTCATTACAAAAGGTAAGCATATTTAATTACTCTTAATTATTGTGTCACACCCGCAACAAAAAGTTACATTTATATCTCTGCAGAAAAATAGTTTTGCTTTAAAGTTATGAAACTTTATATTCAAAAATAGTTTATTAAGATACTTTGAATTACAGACACAAAAGAAATTAATTAATATTTTAATTATAATTATTGAGCGTTGCGGGCGTGACATGTCCCTGTTGCGGGTGTGACATTTAATTAAAGTCACACCCGCAACGTCTTTTAAAATTGATTACAAATGCATATTTGAACAAATTATATGTAAATTTATAAAAGAATAATATGCTGGAAAACATGTACTTGGCAGCTTTAACTATACCCTATGATTTAATAGAGGGAATTCCAGTTAATAAATAAAAATTTGCATCATCTGAGTATGTGACACTGTGTGCAGATGATTTATTCAGTTTGGATTGATAAAATTGTTGCTTTACTGCAAGAAAATAATTTTATTAGTGATATATGATTAAGAAATTAATTTAAAAGGTAAGATTTTTATAGAAATTAAAAAAAGAAAATTACGAAAAAATATTTTAGCAATTTTCTTTAAATTTGTTAATTTTGTTTTGTTTTTTATATACATTTTTTTAATTTTGTTATTTGATAGCATTTATCTAATATATATATTTTTAGTTTTTTAAAATAAGTAAATCAATATTAGGGGAAGATTTTTTTCTCTTTTAATTCAAATTAAATAAAAAGTAGAAGTAAGAATAATAGAAACTGTTAAGATGTTTATTAAGTTAGCATAAAATGTATATAGTCAGTTTGAAATTAACCAAAATTTAACATAATTAACTTTATGTAAGATTCGAAATTTCAAGGGATAACTATTAAAAATTTGTTAAGCTTATATTTTTGGACTGGAAGTGCTATATTTATTCAGTTTACACACTAATTTCTTCTCTTTTGCAGAGAATGAAGAGTACAGAAAGATCACGATATCATTGAAAAAAGATTAAGGAAAACCCTTTTAAATATGAAGCATATCTACAACAAGAGAAGGAAAGAGACAAAGCAAGGAGAGAAAAGAAGAGAATATTTTTAAAAATCATGGTAAAGGATGGCAATCCTTTTGCATTTCATCTCATGGTAAAGGAGTTGTCGATGGGGTTGGTGCAGTTGTCAAGAAAATGGTAACACTAGCAACGCTCTGCAACTATAAATTCAGCTTCGGATTTTGCCATGTGTGTAGAAAAAAGTCCTAAAAAATATAAAAGAACTTTGCTGAATGTGAAATTTCAGAAGATATTGTGAAAATGCTTCATGAATGCTGGCACTAAGCACAATCGGATCTGAACATTCAATCGGTACATCATGTTGTTTTTATTGACGTAGGAACAAATAATGTAGCAATAACTTCAGAAAGTGATCAGAAGAGAATTTGTTTGTTACCATATTTTGTCAAAAATATAATATCCAATGATAAGATTGCAGTTGGAGATTTTGTAGAAATTGTTTTGTTCTCCACATTAAAAAAAAAAAAAAAAAAAGTGAAAACTTTGATGGACAAATAAGACAAATGAATGGGGATATTATAGAATAAAAGTACCGGAATAAAAATCAAGAAAATGTGTATATTTGGCTCAGTCAGTTAGATGTATCCATACTTTGACAAGGATATAATATCCAACGATGAATGTGCAGTTGGAGATTTTGTAGAGGTTGTTTTATTCTCGACATTAAAAAAGTGAAATCTTTGATGGACAAATAAGACAAATGGATGGTGACGATATAGAATTAGAATGTTTGAAAAAAATTTAAGAAAACGTGCATATTTGGCCCAGTCAGTCAGATGCATCCTAGGAAAAAAAAGAGCATTTTTGTAAAAAAAGCTACCACCACCAGAAATTATAAATTCAAGATTGGAAATGAAAATTTTTTTTATATTTTCCTCTCTAGATATTATAATTGTAATATTGATTAATTCTTTAATTAAAAAAAAATCTGCTTTCAAAATATTTGTGTATGTCATTATCTTATTGGCTGTACAAGTCACACCCGCAACAGGGCGTCACACCCGCAACGAAAATTTTGAATATTTTCCACAAAAGCAAGAACTGAGTAAGTAATTTAATTATTTCATAGAATAATTATTTAAGTATTACTGTCTAATATATAAAAATATCAATTCATTCAGTTGTCATAATTCACAGAGTTTTGCATTTTTGCACTGAAAGATGAAAATGCATGTCCTTTTTATGTCACACCCGCAACAGGCGGAAAATATTTTTTTTAATAAATAAGTGATACATCGGACAATTTTCAGATTTGGATAAATGTATGTGTAAGTGTTCTACATTGAAATTCATACAAATTGAAACCAATGCTCAAAAATTTTTTTGCTGGTGACTAAATTAAGTTGTGTAAATGTCACACCCGCAACTTTGGATTGGGCGTATACTAATTGATAATAAACCTAAAGAATTACCAGCAATAAAAAAAACCCTGCAATAAGTTTTAAAAGAATTAAAATTTTTGCTAAGGGGCCGTCTATAAATGATGACACAATTTTTTCAATATTTTGACCCCCTCTCCCCCCTTTGATAATATATTAATATGAAGAAAATTGAAAACTGTAGCATTTTGGAAATTAAAATGCAATTTAATACATTTGGTTTTAAATCTTATTTTCATTTTATGAATAGACACTTCACAAATTACCGTAAAATACCGTTAATCCGCCCCCCCCCCCCAAAAAACGTGAGGAAAAATCGTACAATAGTTAGAGGGGGGCGCTTAAACGGGATTTTTCCGCGACGTTCAACAAAATTTACAGGAATGAATCATGATGAAATGAATGAAACAGAAATATTGATACTTGAAAAAATTTGGTTAAAAAAAAAAAAAAATGTAAATTCTGTCGAAAAAATGCAAAAAAAAGGAAAAATTTGTAAAAAAAGGCCAAAACAAGCATGAAATCAATTAAAAAATCTCTAAAAAACGCACATTTCATCAAGGATTCATGATTCATTTATTTCATAATGATCCATCCTATTCTCAATTGCCTTTGAGAATGGGGAGGGAGGGCGCTTCCTCGGGATTTTTTGAAAATTTCAAATTTTTTATAAAGTGGGGAGGGGGCGTTTGATCGGGAAGGGCGGATTAATGGGATTTTATGGTAGTCTGCTGACTTTTAATGTTTTTATTTTAATCAAAATATGTGATGTCATATTTTTTCATACCCTTTTCCCACCCCTTTGTCACAAATTGTCACAATTTCATTAACCCCTCCCCCCACCCCATCCAAGCAAGACATCATTTATGGACGGCTCCTAAAATTACCAAAATACTATTTTCAAAAGCTTCAATTATTTGAAAATTTGAAAAATTACATTTTATTTGTATAAAAATGTAGAAACATATTATCAAAAATGGTATTTATGATGAAGTTATCAATTAAATCTCGTATGCTCTATATTACGAAATGAAAAACAAGCAAAAAATTTTCTTACTTTGACACAATAATAGAATCCTTCCCCCCCCCCCCCCCATGAAATCTAAATCTAACATCCTTTTCATCATCTCAAAATTTGCATATGTTATTCTCATAACTATATTTACCATTTAAAAACTATTCCAATGTGCAATTGTTTATTAATATATTTTTTAATTTGAAGTAACATTTGTTGGCTAAAACTTGGAATGCAAACGTTCAAACTATTGACTTGTATTTGCGATCTCAATAACAGTAAGTAAAAATGTCAGAATTTCTTGTCTTACAGACACATTTGTGATGAAAATATTCAGTTTTATGAAAAAAAAAATATATATATATATATCCTTTTTTCTTTTAATATGACACCTCTTTTTACTCACTGAAGCATTTTACCTTGTTCTTCAAACTCAGTATTGGCAAGGTGAAAACGTATCAAATAGTAACATCTTCATGAAGGAAAGTGTCGGTTTTTTAAAGCATGACATAATTTTCTATTTGCATTGATTAAAAAAGCTATTTTTAATAATAGTAATGATAAAATGGCATTATAAAAGATATAATCAATAAATAAAACCTATTTTTCCTCTGAAACAATGGAATTAACCCAATTGCTACATTTTGAAGAAATTTCATATAATAATTTTTTGTAGGATTTTTGTTTGTGACACGAGGATGTCTTTCCACCAAAACATTTTATTTTATGTTTTAAGATCAAAAGTGAAATGATGCTTTCCTTTAGTCAACAAGCATTAACTTAGATTTGTGAATTCAATTACAAAAATATTTTGTAAAAAACTTTTTTTACAAATTTCTCATTTCTTGATTGCTAAAATTGAATCCCATACCTTTTTTAAATGCTTAAAAATATTGTTTCTGTTTCCAATTTAGTTGAATTTCAATATTGTTATGAGTGAAAAAAAAACACTTTTGATATGTTATTTGATTAAAAGTTCCCATGTTAAATGCAATATGTTTTAGCTTCTAATTAATATTATGCTTGAAATAGGGGCACATTGCAACTCTTGACAAACAATGAAGAGCACCATATTTAAAATAAATCAAAAAACAACACAAAATTATTTCACAATATTATAAACAATACACATACGGAAGCAGAAGACCCATGGTCCTTATGGATCTTACGTCCCCCCCCCCCCCCAAAAAAAAAGAAGAAAAAAAATCCTCCAAGTTACTGTAACCATAGTAAGTTTTGAATAATGCATTTTTCTGCACAGACTATCTCAATTTTTACTTAAAGTTTTTTTTTGGAAAGCCAGACTTTAAATTTCATTTATTATTAAAATAAAATGGTAATCAGAGATATTGTTACATTTTTGGAGGATGCTAAAATATTGCTTGACTTATTTAGGAAGTACAAATTTGCTGTTTTAGAAAGCACACAAAATTAAAGACAGGCATAATATAGATGCCAATCTCTGGATGCTTCCAAAGTGATCGCCGGGAAGAACTTTCATTGATGGAAATCATTTTGTACAATTTTATACATATATTTTTTTAGAATAAAATGAATGAAATTTCAAACGTTTCAGTGAGAAAATAACAGTTTTTTTCGTTTTAAAACAACCAAAGATGCAATGAAACAACATTGATAAAAATAACAAAAAAGCAAATCTTTTATAAATGAAGAAGGTGTGGAGTGTACTCATTTTTCTTCTTAACGTATTAAAAAAGTTACTGCCAACTTTTACCGCTTCTCATCGTTATAGTTTATGGTAAAATATTTTATGAGGAGTTACTTTAAATTAGGGAAGAAACACAATGAGATGAGATATGATTAATTATTAAAAGTATGTTTAAATATTTTATGTGTGAAATACACATGCATAGGTTTTAAAAATATCGGTAAACCAATATCAAGAATCTTAAGTACAAATTCCTTAAAAGGAAATTGCTTTCTAGCAACAGGAAAATTGCAAAAGGGTGCCATAGCATCCACAGGCGCTGCATTGGACACCCTTAGTATAATGTATCAAAATTATACAATTATATTAATGAAACCTGGTAAAGAACACAGTTTTCGAGGAAATAAACAATATGGATCAGCTATTAAAGGACAACAAGATTTGGTCCATGTATGATGATATTTTCAAAGATCAGACAAATAAAAGGATAGACTGAATAGCTGCTTTCTTTTTATATTTCGATTATTTAACTTGTTCACTATTAGAAAACAAATCACAAAATCAAAAACAAACAATATATTTTTTTTTGTTTTTTTCCTAAAGAAAAAAAGGTCTTTCAAAAATCTAGAATGTCCCAAGCTCACAAAATATTAGACTATATCACCATATCCCCTTTGCCTCCCCACCCCTCTGATTATGACTCAGATGGTGGTTTTTCATCTTTTTGATGATTTCTATTAACTCTCATTAAATTGCTGATTGAATTTTAGAACATTCAGTATAGCATAGTTAAAAACATATGAAAACTACATATAAAACACAGTGAATTATTACAACTAATTTTAAATATAAACTCAAACAATTTTCCTTTACTCTGGAGCAGGGCTGTCCAACCCGGCGCCCGCGGGCGCCATGGCGCCCTTTTGAAGATTGCACGCGAATAAAATTCTTTTTTTAAAGCATAAATTAAAAATCCTTTATATTTGCTTGAGATATTTTTAAAACCTATTCAAATATGTTTCACACATAAAAAAATATCATTGTTTCGCTGGCCCATTATCTGTTTTAAAGACGAGAAAGGGCTTGCCATTTTCTTTCTCAGAACTTTGAAATTTTAGGTAATTTTCTTTTTATCTATAAAATCATGCGAAATTATTTCCATTCTCTTCCACGGTCTCTTTAGAACCTCCCTTAGATTGATCACTATATAATGCCCGTCTTTGTTTCTTTACTTTTCATACCGACAAATTTACACCTTCAAAATAAATCTATATTTTTGCGTCCCCAAAAAATCTAACAATGTCGCTGGTTACCATTTTATTTTAATATACGATTTTTATCTTAACAAATAGACGAGATTTAGTTTTCTGGCTCCTTCAAATATTTTTTTTTTATATACCCCTCGAAGAAAAACGTATGATTCAAAATTTACAATGATTTATTGTTATTTCGAAGAGATTTTCTATATGGTTATGTTTCACATCCTTAGGGGCCTTATGTGTTCTATAGCTAAATAAATTTGCATATATGTATCGGTATTTGTACCCTTAGATAATTTTGTTGCGTGGTTTGAGCCATGTTAATAATGGCACCCTTCACGGTTTGCCAAAAACTGAGATGCGCCCCTGCTTATTAAAAGGTTGGACAGGCCTGCTCTGGAGGAAGGAAAATAATAAAAATATATAAAATTCATATTAATAACAAATTCATATTGTTTCAAGAAAATACAAATTGTGTATCTAAATTACATAAAAAAGGCACAAACTGCTACAATTATTTTTATAATATATAAAATGTTGTACAATTAAATATATTACTAAATCAAGATTTTATCATTGTCTTATTTAAAGATAATACATTCTAAAAAATTATAAATTATATATAAAACTGAAAATAATTACAGCAAATTTTAAAATTGATGGCATAAAGTAAATATTTTACTTATAATTATTATATGTTGATAATTTATATTGCAATTTGTAATTAATAATAATTATAAAAAGTGCTATCTTTCCATTATAGAGGCTTTCACATGTTTTTTTAATAGCTATTTGTTACTCTACAATATTTGGGCTTTTTAAAATGAAATTTATTAACAAATGATACAAACGGCTATGAAAACAAACCTAATGAATGCTTATGAGTGTATATATATATATATATATCTACATATTCATAAGATTATAGTAATTCAACATTTATACATATGTGTATCTGTATGCATTATGATTGTTTTTATATACAACTTACTCCTGTTTGTATAATAAAATAAATAATTGGTGTTTTCAATAAATAAATTACATAACTGTTGGAGGAAAAAAAAAAGAACAGCTTATGTAAATGAAACAGTGAATAGGTTGCAAGAAAATATGTTGCCAAACTTATAGTTTATATAATAGTGCATTTTACTTATAGTGTATGTTAATTACTTATTGGGTATTCTATTCTTAGGGGGGAGAGGGAAATCCAATTAATGTAAATGTAAAAATCTGTTTTAAATATTAAGTAAATTTTAATTTTTGAATACCTTGAAATTCTAAAATAATATAGTATTCGGCCTGATAATTACTATTCGAGTTGCAAAATTTTCGGTTAATAGTGTGCGAAATATTTAAAATGACTATAAATGATATGATAGCAATAATGAAAGTTGTGACACATAAAATTTTGCGTTATTATACGACCTAATTACAAGCTCTAGAATTTTCAGTAGAAGAATAACTAAAGAAACATATCTTACCATCAATTTATTTTAGTAAAGAAATAGAGTCAGAAACTAATTAAAAATATATCCAACATGTTCCGAATATAATCATTTTGTCCATTTTAGTACAGACGCCAACAAAATGAATGATTCATGAAGTATTACTTTATTCATTATTAATGATTCAATACTGCCTTTCGTTTAAAAATTGGATGCAATTTGATATTGGAAATTCTTGAAAATTTGTCTTGGATTCCTTGTTATTCAAAGCTTGTTTAATGGCTGTCTGGCAACTAGTATTATGGCCAGGTATTTAAAAAAAAAGAAAAGTTTTATCCATATTTCCATTGTCAATACAATGAATGAATCACAAAGGAAGATTTCATTCATGAATTATGAAGCAATAAATAATAAAAGAAAACATTTATTTATATTAAAAAAAAAGAACAGAAAGTATTAGTAAAAATTTGTGAATACTCAAGTATAATATTTAAGTACTTAAATATGTCCTCGTTTATAAAATGTACGGAATTTAATTTTGAATAACTCAGGAAAATATAACACACATTTTTTTTTTTTTTTTGGAAAGCTTTTTTATGTTAATGGTTGTCTTATAACCAGTATTAAACAAATGATAACAAAATGGTACTAATATTATTGCTATTGCAGCCGTTTAATTAATCACAGCAATTCACCATTTTCAAGATTAATGAATGAATCTTTTTTAATGAATCATAATGTTGAAGCTCACGATTCATTCTTGCATTGGCGTCTTGTGTGGCGTCCCTGTCTAGAATATCAGGTAACTTTTAAAATGTGAATTTATTGATCTCATACACTTTACTAAAATATGTCAACGCTGAGTTAATTTCTTTTTGTTGCTCTTTAATTAAAATTCTGCAGTTTTCTGTTTGATAATATGACTAGAGGAAATTTCGTTTTGCAATTTTTATTCTGCCCATCCTCGTTTAAAGCATTAATAAGCTGCTTCATTTATAGCAGATAATTTTATTTATTTATTTCTAATTAGTTAGGCGAATAAAAATTTGAAAACAGCAAATTTATTTGAATTTTTATTAATGAAAAAATTTTAAACATTGTGTTGCATACAGACAGATTTTGGTTCTATTCTGTTCTGTTGAAAGTAAATATTTTTTTTTTTTTAATAACTGAAGTTCGTAGATAAATTTTATCAAAAAAGACATAAAATATCAAAACAACTTTTGGTATCAATAATTTGAAATTCCAATGTCTTAATAATATTAGATCCGTCATCATTAAGTGCTGTGGTTGCACTGATTAAAAATCAAATAAAGCAATTATTGTTTTCTTGCATTTAAAAAAACGGCATTTGTCCAAGGGCATTGCTAAAGGAGGGGGAAGGAGGAGCCTCTCCCCCTCCAAAATGTTTGCAAACAGTTTCTGTTACAGTTGGCAAATTTATAAACTGAATTGGCAAATTAAATCAAAACTTTAATAAAAAAAAACCCACAAAAAGCATAAAAAGACAAAAGTTACCAATATAATTAGAAATAATATTAAGCTTTATACAAATAAAAACTATATATCATTTTCTAATTGTGATAACTTGGTTAAATTATGAAACTAGTTGAATAATGACGAAAACTATTTATGTTTGCTTTTCACCGAGTTGGCAAATTCTGAATTGACTTGCAATTAAAGGTTTTCTCCCCTACTAATAAAAATTCTTTGTGAGGCCCCTGCACTCGTCTATTCTCATGCTAACAAGCTACAATGTACCAACAATGTTGCTACTTGCAGCATTTTATTTTCTTTGTAATGTCATATTAATTCTTATATAGTTCCCTCATTATACAGTTGAGGAAGTATTTGTTATATCATACCATTTATTTCATTTTATCTAGGCTTCCGGTTTTTTTTGGGGGGGGTGGGGGGTTGGAACATAAACAGAAATTTATATGTATATTATAATATGTCTTGTTTCTATGTGATACTTATTTCAATGTATTCATTAAGTAATTTCCTGTGTAAAAAAAAAGTGTTTGTGCCATTTGAAAAAATCTAGAACCTTGTCAATTATGTGGTGCTTATAATCCTGTACAAATTGTGCAAAATGAAAATATCTGCTACAAATAATAGTTTATTTTCACCATGTTCGTGCCTAAACAATCTTATTGTTTCTCCCTTTTTCATCCAAATTATGCTTATTTGCACCATTTTTTTTTCTTCACCAAAGAATTTTCTTTTACATACTTAAATTTATTACAGTGCTTGTCTCATCTCATCCCATGATGACAGGAACAAGGGATTCAGTCTCTCCCCCCCCCTCTCCTCTGGAGTAACTTTTCAGAACATTTTTTAAAACTCAGAATCATCTCTGGAGCAGCCATGCTTACATTCTTGTATATACTTAATTAGTGGATAGTTGGATAATTGCATTTTTTATGCATATTAAATCATATGTTGTTCTGGGCCATACAGTTAAGGGTGCTAGTCACTCAGCGGCCGAATTCTTCTCAGTTATGTTAAGGGTGTTCTTAAATCAAAAGGGGCATCTTTGTGACACATGCTTTAATTTATTCATTGCAGAATTTTTGTTCAAAAATGCATGAAAATAGCAGGTGTTGTTATTCAGAAACTGTCTAATTGCACTCAATTTTCTGCTTTTTTAAAAACGCAATTGATCTTTCATAACAAGTCTTCAAACTTAACGTTTTTGAGCACATTTTTGAATGAAAGCAGAAAAAACAGTCGAAAAGCTGGGAGAAAATGGGATTGAAACAGCTTAGAACTGTATAGGTTTAATAAAATTGAAAAATAGGTTCGATTTGAAATAGTTTCCATAGTCAAGCATTCCAATTTTATATCTTACTGTTAAAAAATGAATTTGTAAATGTGTCAAAACATTTTGTGCTTGTTGAGCAGAGCAGTTAAGAACAACCTTAAGCCTATGAGTATTTGATGCATTCTTATATTCAACATATTTCCTTAAGAAATTAATACATTAGACAGACTCCCTCAAATCCGCACATATTTTACGGATGTAAACAATGAAACATTCAGTTCAGGTGTAGGTGCAAAAATTGTTTTTTTCAGTTTCATATCAATTCCATACATTTTTTTAATTTATAATTTTTGTTAAGGTTATTGAATTCATGTTTTTTCATGAAGAAAGAATAATTTATTTCTGAAAAAATAAAGATATTGCTATTATCATTGGTAATCACAATCTTATCAAATATATCAAGCTTTTTTAGTTATTAAGTCTGGCTAAACCTGAAATAAAGTTTCATTATTTTATGATCTTGATGTGAAATAGTAATGTACCTTTATGAGGCAAGTTTCATTGAATAATTTAGGAAAAACACATTTCCTCTTTTATAATGAATATTTAATTGTACATTATTGATTATTAACTTTACCTTTCCTTTTAGTATTTTAATCATTTTCAAAAATATCTAAATTTTTATTATTTTAGTTTATTACTTTTTTAAATATTTTAGTATATTGTATGCATTCATTATACTTTTAATTTCATTATTAATTACATTCAAATTATTTTTTTTTAAGTAAATAAAGCAATGACCAGAAATCTGCAAAATTCTAAAATCCGCAAAACCTCTGGTTCCAAGATGTGCAGATTTGAAGGAGTCTACTGTATTTTCAAGTTCTTTTTTCAGTCTTCTTTTCTTAAAGAATGTCACTTTTTTCTGTAGTTGTCAAAATATTTCTAACATTAATGTTTAATTTAATGTTTTATATTTTCAAAAATATTAAACTGGAAGTAAAATTTTAACACCTTATATAAAATTATGCATTGATTTTAGAAATATTTTAAAAGTTAAGAAAAAAAGAACTTAAAAATATTAATTGGTTAAGGAAATATTTTGAATATAAGAACGCATCAGATGCCCATAAAATTAACATTACAGTGGGGAATTTGGCCACTGAGTGATTAGCATCCTTAAATAAAATTAGTGCCAATTAGTGTGAATACAGACTTGTGAGTTTAAATATTTCAGAAAATAACTTATGGAATGCACCAAATTTTGTAGATAAAAATAGAGCTGAATGTAATGGTGGCACATTTTTCATTTTCATTCCTTTAATCTTACTTTATATTTTATCCCTTCACACTTTTCAAGTGATATTTTATGCTTTAAATTAAGTACTATGAAAATTGTAAAATAAATACCAATAAATCCGGTCACCTTTGACTACTTGAAATATTGGAAAAAGTGAAGGGTTGGATCTAAATGAAATTTTGTTGAAGTGTGAACAAAAGTGGCCAAAAATGAGGTGAAATGATTATAAATGAAATTTTCTGAAATATTTCCTTAATACTAGCTCTTAACATTAATGTCTATTCACATAAATTAACTGGCACTTGATAAGATGCATTTTATAAATTTTTTAAGTAAAAAATGTTCTAAAGGACTTTTAAAATAAACAAAAACAAGAAACTCTTTAAGTATTATATCATGAAAGCATCTGCAAGCTTAAATTGTTTAAGTGCGGGAAAAAAATAGCTGTAAGCAAACAGAAAAAGTAGATGAAAGAAACAATGAAAAGAAAAACTTCTTTTTTTTTCTTACTGTAAAAAATATATATAATTTGCTATCTGCATTGATAATTGACAAATGCCATTCAGATTTTCAACATGTTCTGTTAATAGTAACTTAGGCTGTGTTTCAAAATTTTAAACTAAACTATTAAAAAAATTATAGCATCCTACAGAAAATAATACTACAATAACACTACAGAAGAAAATACAGGAAAAATGAGAGAGTAATATGTAGTTTTTATTATTATTATTATTTGTTTATGTAACTTAGTTAAGTCAGAAGTTAAAATGTTATCAAAATTATATCATTTCCTTTGGATATATTTTCAAATGTTTGTTACGCAGAAGAAAAAACATGCATGGATTTTTTTTTATTAAAGTATAAAAGACTTGGTGTTATGAAAGAATTTTTTTTTCAGAAGAGGGGCACTTTTTTAGTTTAATTTTTAAAAATAAACAAAAAGAGCTAAAAATGCACTTTTATTGTATATGCGTGGATGGATCCATTCCTTGTAATTTGCATCATGCCTCAATGATGACATAATCATACCTAATTCTCTCCAATGGTTACTCTTTGCTCTGTCTTGCTAAGGATTAATTAGCATAAATTTTTGTTTCTCTTTGGCTATTGGGTTTTGTAAACTTTACTTTTCTTACATTATGATTGTGGGTTTTGCATTATGAATTTATTTCTTTACCAGGAATACTGGCATAGGCATGGTTTAAGTATTTCAAATTATTGAATATAAATTTTAAACTTTTATCTCAGCAGTCATTAGAAGACATAGTAAGTCTTGTTTGAATACATGTAGAATGCAAATTGTATGTGTTGATAAAAATATGTGAATCTTTAACTCAAAACTTGCGAATTTAGCAAAGATAAAATTAAAAATATTCAATATTTATGATAAAATATTTTTCTTTGAAAAAATCCAGATGATTTACAATTAATAACATAAAATGATTTTTAAGATTTCAGTCAAGCTGTAAAATTACATTTTCTTGATTATGGAGATTATCTGTTAAGAATAAAAAAGAAACGGTACTACTTGGTTAATACCATTGACCAATTTTGCCAAATTATAAAAATCGTCAAACTAATAACCAGTTTATACATATTGACATAATTTTTATTTAAAATGACAAAAGAATAGATAAATTAGTAAAGCATTAATAACAATGCAAATGAAAAGTGAAAATAAATCACGTGATGACCATTAAACATTTGTATCATGTTAATTTCATTGAATGTGGCATTCATGATCATCTATTATTGGCATTTAATCTTATAGTTTGGTGATAGTTTTTTGATTGACGTGATAACCAAGTAGTACCAAAGAAACTCGTGATATGAAGTCAAATCAGTGTATATTGAAAATCTGAGTGTTAGTGAAATATATTTAAATCTTCTATTGTATAAAAGATCCCATTATTTTGAACAAACAAGGAAATGGAAGTGAAATGAAGTGAAGGCTAGTACTTGAGGCATTATAGAAAAAAGTCTCCTAAAAGTTATAATTATCAAACTAAGTTTGGCTGTTCAAAAGCAATACATATTATAACATATCTTAGAGAAAATGCCTGTGTATTAAGTCTGAGGGCGGTTTAAATGTTTTAACAGATGATTTTTTTTTTAAAGTTACTTTCCATTTTAAGATATTGTTTTTAATACTTTAAATGCTGGTAAATAGCTAGAGGAGAAGGGGTCGTGTTTGGACATTTTTTTTTTTTTTTTTTTTGGAAAATTAGTACTTTTTTAACTTGAATTATATTTATTGTGTTTTAAATATTGCATAATAAGAACAATGCAGTTCTTCATCATGTGATCTAGAAACAAACTGATAATGTATTTAATTTGTTTTAAAAAATTATACATATTATGAGGATTTAAATATCTGAAAGATCTCTGTTCAAACCTGCCCATCTAGGGATACTTTTGAGCAAGAAAAGGGCACCTTTTCTTGTTAGTATTGTTAGAAAATAATATACAATATTCAATAAACAAAAATAATTTGTTTATTGAAACAAAAGTCTATAGAAAAGAAATTCGATCAAACAATACCATTTCATTCAATAGCTCTTTTCCCAGTAATTATAAAGCTGCAGCATACAGATTCTATATAAATCGAGCTTTCAATATCTGCAGTAAGAAATATGTTAATCAGGAATTAGACACAATCAGAAATATAAAAAATGATAATGGTTTCCCACTTAAGTTTATAAATAAACTTATTTACCAAGCTCAATACAGCGCAGTAGTAGTAAATTTAATTATAACGTAGCAAAGTTGCTTACATTTCAATATTTCCCTGGTTTCTTTGAATGTCTAAAATTTAAATTAAAGAAATACAATCTACATTTAATTGCTTCCCCCCCCACTGATAAATTAAGCACAAGACTTCACAATAGCATCGATCCTATCCCTATGGAAGATTCAGAAGGTGTATAATCCCAGCCACAATAATGGAGAACAAAAAGAGAGCATATAACATTGGAATGACAACCAGGAAATTTAAGAAGCGTTTGTCAGAACACATTGCAGATATCAGGCTTAATCGAAGCAATACCGCTCTCTCTAAACTGTACCAAGAACAAGAAGTTATAATAGATTTCAAAAAAGCTACATTCTAAAGAAAATATTAAATTATCAGAAGATTAAAATCATGGAATCAATTGAAATTTTGTCGAGCTAACAATACTTGTAACGATACTTTGTCGTACGATATTCCAAGAATATGGTACAATCTGCTCAAAATAACTTGAACCAACTACCCATTTCTATTGAATTTGGAACATTCCAAATTCTCCCCCTTTTCTACGTTGTCTTTGGATCAGTCCACTTCGTATAAAAGAACTCAGCCTTCGGCTTTTCTCTTTTGTTGTTTTAACCCTGACGATGAGCATGACATGCTCGAAAGTACTAGGTTTTATTAATAAAAACACCTTTAAGTAATCTGAGTATTTTATTTTGGTTTTATGTATAAATAAGGTGAATTAAAGGATTCAACATATGTGATATGTTATATCATTTTAATCTTATATATATATATTTGTATATAAATTAGAACAGAATCATGCATCTACCTTTCGGTGAGTGTTTGGTGTATAATTATTAATAAAAAAAACTCCGTATGTATGTATATATAAAAACAATTTTTTTGGTAAAACATAATAACAATTGCGAATAAAATTTATTATTCATAATGATGATTGATTGTGAAAAAATACTCGATACAGTTGCTTAATTTTAAAAAAAAGTTGAAAATTAGCATTTTAAAATACTTTTATAGAAGTGATTTATTATTTTTTATTTTATTTAGGGAGGAGGGATAAATTAACATATGCAAGTTGATGTAATAATTCTGCTAACGTCAAGTAATTTTTTATATATTACGTAATAATATATCCAAGACAAAAATATGATTGCCATCGCAATGCTTGCTTTTTAAAATTGCCAAATTCATAATGCATTTTATTAGTGTTGTTTTTTAGATTTCTATTTAAATAGATTCAAAGAGTAAAATTTCATTTGTTTTATTTATATTCTTGTCAAATTTATACGAGTGAGATAGCATAATGGTGAAAAAAAAAAAAAAAAATCCATTTATTTACTTTAACGTCGTATTTATAAGCATTTCTTTAAAATTAAAAAAATAAAAAATGATGATATTTTTTCATTCAGAAAAAAAAATGCATAAATAGTTCATTAATAATACATAACAGTATGTTAAGTAAAATAAATTAACGAATGAAAAAAAATAACGTCAATGAAAATTATTTTCTAAGTTATAATTTTAAATTGTAGGATACAAAAGTTTTTGTACAACAACATGATTAAATTGTTAGTTCTATTGATATTACATCACAGAGAGAAATATCTAAAGAAAAGGAATGTGTAATCTTTTATGAAGGAATAAAAAAAAGAAAAAACAATCTAGGAGTGCAATTCCATTGAAACACCAATACATATGACATCATAGGGTAATCGGCGAAACGTCATATAATGTTGGAAAATACTCGGCAAGTTATCGGTGGATAGTCAAATGGTTGAAAACTGTACGCACAGGATTAAATAGGCAGCCGGGATACGATGCTCGATGGATCGTTACCCGAGCGGCCAAAAAGCCTATTCTGCCGACTCCTATAAGGAAGATCGTCTGGACGAAAAGTAATCGGATGAAGTGCGTTTGGCAGAAACTTGGCCTGGGATTATTTGCTGTTTGGGATGCATATTGCATTGATTATAATGCACTTTCCAATTCATTTTAAATACTGTAAACATATTGTCATTCATGTACAGTAATTTTACAATTCTATGGAAAAAAACAATAATGAAAGAGAACAAAAAAATGTGGCATACAGCATGGATTATGATGCATTTTCCAATTCATTCTGAATACTTTAAATCTATCATTTTCATCCACGTACAGTAATTTTACCTCCCTGTGAAAACAGCAAAACATAAATAAACTAACAGGAATGAAAAACTGTGGATATAGCATAGATTATGAAACACTTTCCAGAGATTTCTGAATACTGTAATCTGGATTCATTTCTAGTATTTGCACCACCATGTGTAAAGAACAAGCATAATTAAAAAGAAACAAAAATCATGCATACAGCATAAATTATGAAACCCTCTCTAAAAAATACCATGCTGAATGTACATTACCATCATGTCTTTTACTAACATATCTTACTAAAGAGTGGTTAAAAAAATCAAGTAGCATAGCCTTAAAATATGAGATATTTTCTTTTAATGTTGGGGGAAAGAGAGAGAGAGAAGCATTAAAGGTGAATAGAAATCATGAATATGAATTCATTGCATTGGTCTTTAATTTTTTTATTCTTTTTATCATTACCCTAAAAAAAGGAATGATATCAATACAAAAACCCTGAACGGGTTAAAAACCTATGACGCAGCACTTTATCTTACATCTCTAAGAATTTTAAATTTAAAACTTAAAAATAATGATAATAATATAATTAATAGTTTTTTGCGTCATTGTATCCAAACTAAGTTAAATATATGCAAATAGATACAGTGACGAGAAAAAAAACTATTTATTTAAATTTTACTTTTTATTTTGGGTAACGTAGCGTAAAAGATAAATCAATTTAGTCAAATAAATACATTTCAGTGCACTTCATATAGATTGAGTAAAAGTGGTGTATTTAATAGTGTGTTGAAAAATGAAAAGTATTGTTTAGATATGTAAATGTATTTAGCCAACAAATAAATAATTAATTAAATAAAACAAATCGTTTTAAGCTAAATCAAGGCGTCATTAAATTTTTGATATCATATCTTTTAAGATTCATATTTTGACTTAATGAGTGATGTAAATGATAAACCATGAATGATTAAATTTTAATATATATATATATATATATATATATATATATATTAATATCATTATTTTTAACTTTTAAATTTAAAATTCTTAGAGATGTAAGATAAAGTGCTGCGTCACAGGTTTTTAACGGGTTTTTGTATTGATACGAGCTTTACTGATATATATTTGATTTCTTCTTCATTTATTACTAATTTTCATTAATATTTTCTTTATGATAAGTTTTTTATTTTATGCTGACAATTATTTATGTTATTTATTCCAAATTTGGTTATAGTTCAAATCTTTATGCAATTAGAAAATTAATCTGACACATCATTGGTTCTGCGAGCGTCAGATATTTGAAATCTATTTCTATTCAATTTTCTTCGTTAATTTAACGTATCATAATGTGTTTATTTTTTGTAAATTTATTTTTCATTATCTTAAAGGGTGATGGATTGTGTTACTTATGTTTATTGCAGATGCAAAAAGCCATGAATGTATATGCACATAACATCCCCCAAGACTGTCTTTAAAGTGTGAAATATGCATCAAAATATTTCTTCACAAGATTTAGGAAAAATAGGTTCTGACTCACAGCAAGGAAAATTGTTTGTTTGTGAGGTATGTAGCAAAGGATTTTCGAGAAAACGTTATTTAAGCAGACACCTCGTAATACATACTGGCGAGAAACCTTATGTGTGTGATATATGCAACAGGAAATTTTCTCATAAAACGGATTTATGCCGACATTTCTTAATTCATACTGGTGAAAAATCTTTTGTGTGTGAGATATGTAACAAAACATTCTCTCACAAGTATAATTTAAGCTCGCATCTGTTAATTCACACTGGTGAGAAACCTTTTATGTGTGAGATATGCAACAAAAAATTCTCTCAAAGGAGTACTTTAAGCACACATCTGTTAATTCACACTGGTGAGAAATCTTTTGTTTGTGAAATATGCAACAGCAAATTCTCTCAAAAGGGCCATTTAGGAACACATATATTAATTCATACCGGCGAGAAACAATTTGTATGTGAAATATGTAATAACAAATTTTCTCAAAAGTGTACTTTAAGGAATCATTTATTAATTCATATTGGTGAGAAACCGTTTGTGTGTGAAATATGCAACAAGAAATTCTCTCAAAAGTGTAATTTAAAAAAACACCTCTTAATTCATACTGGTGAAAAACCTTTTGTTTGTGACACATGCAACAAGAAATTTTCGGATAGGAGTAGTTTAAGCACACACCTCTTAATCCATACGGGTGAGAAACCTTTTGTTTGTGAGACATGCAACAAGAAATTCTCTGATAGGACTATTTTAAGGAGGCATCTGTTAATTCCTACTGATGAGAAAGCTTTTGTGTGTGAGGTATGTAACAAAACATTCTCTCGGAATTATACGTTAAGCAAACACCTTTTAATGCATACTACTGAGAAAAATTTTGTGCAACTTTTGCAACAGTAATTTCTCTTCAAAGAGTGTTTTAAGGAAGCATCTGTTCTTGTATGAAGAAAATTTGTGAGAAATATATAAAAAAAAAATCGCTAACGAGTAATCTGTTAATTTTTCACCCATAATTTAATTAGATGTTTAATTAATTATACTTTTTAATTAGATGCTCCTTCAAAGAGTGTTGTAAAGAAACATTTGTTAATGCATTTAGAAAACTTGTGAAAAATATTTACAAAAAAAAAAAAAATCTTAAAAGAGCAATCAGTTAATTTTCGCTCTCATAATTTGCTATTTGCGGATAACTGATTCGTATGCTTCTTTTATTTAGGTAATTTGGCCTATTCTACTATGAAGATATTATTTTATTCCTAATATTATAGAAACTAAAATGAAACGTCTACCAACAAAAATTTTGCCAATTTAAACTAGCAAATTCGCATATGAGGAGCTTTACGATAATTTCTGGGAAACTCATTTTTTATCAGGCTTTTTTTTTATATCAACGCAAAAATATTGCAATACTTTTTTGTATTATTTATTTTGAGATTTAAAAGTCTGTGAGATTGAACCTGTTTGCGATTGAGAATATTTAATTCAGAAATTTCTTAAAAGTAATTTCTCACAGTGAACTCTTTTTATTTTAAAAGTGTCTTTCTTCTAAAATTTAAACCTCTTTAGTTCTGAGACAAATATTACAAAGGACTACACAAATTTTTGTGAAACATCTCCAAAAATGTCGATGCTTATATCGATGTTTATGTATCAATGCTTATGATTAGTACACATTTATTAAAAATCTAGAAGTATGTTGAACAATTCATGTAATACACTGATTTTTATTTGACAAATATAGTAGCATTTAAATTAATTTAAAGAATATTCTATAGTGTCACTCACAAGTGTTAACAGGACTGAGGAGGTTATGCTGAAAATACTGTTTATAAAGGGGTACTGTCCTGAATTCCCCATAATTTTGAAAATAAGATACAATTAAATGTGTTTGATTTAGTGATTGTTCTTTTGTAAACGTCTGATGAGATTTGAAAATTTAAATAAAAGTTGCTAAAAAGTGGTCTAAAATTATGTTGTTTCCATCAAGGATATATAAAAAGAATGTACCCTAATTTGTTGACAATGTCATCACTCATGTCTGTACTTATTGAATTAGTACTTAGTTTCAAGATTTTTTGAATTCTGATTTTTCTGTTTTTTTTATCGAAGTATAAAGATCTGATATGATGTTTAAATGTCAATAAATGTGTGTACTTTTTTTTTCTTTTTTCGATTCAATTTCTCCTTAAAACTCATTGATTACTATAAACTTATGATTACTATCCCACATTCCCTATTTAAAATGAATTTCATACTATTTATAGTTCGTTTGGAGGTACAGTAAAAATAATTCCATTTTATGTTACGGTCTGTAAGGGAAATTCTTAATGAATTATTTAGCACCATTTCGAGTATTTATCAAAAGATATGAGCATGAATCTCTGAGGTTTTTTAAAACATATTTTCTTTGGAATACATTTTGAAAATATTTATTATTCATGTAGGGGAGAGTGGGGATACTTGAGCATAGGGGATACTTAAGCCATCCCTATTATCTCTACAGTTGGTTAATTTGTCTTTCTAAAATTGGCAATATGGTAGCATATTTACAGTTCTGAACATGTAAAAAAGAAATCACACACCTTGGTACCATTTTGAAAGTTAGTGATTAATAGTTGTTTTTTCCCTATATGAAGTAAATATTTTGTGCATGGTTTTTTATTTTTTTTGTAATCAAAGTTTTGTTTAAAGTTGCAACTATATACATAAATTTAATAAACATAATTTCAATTTATCTAAAATAGCTCTAATAGCTGCATGCTTTATTTAGTAAAACTCTGATAAACAAAAATAGTGGTAGTGGAGATACTTGAACCATAGTTTAACCATCCCCACTAGGAAATTGGACATGGGTGAAACAAACAAAAAATGAAATTACTTCCTCATATTCACTAATAGATTTTTTTCTAGATAAAAGAGAGAATAATTTTTCATTTTTTTTTTAAATAACGACCTAAGAATGTTTTAAAATGTATATTTTTTTAATGAAAATATCCATTTTATTTTTCATTTTGACTAACAAAATAGCCTGTCTAGATAAATGTAAACATAGTTTTCAATTCAACTTTTATTAAATTAAAATAACTTTTTAAAACTGTTTTACAGGTTATAATCTGTAATACTTTAATTATTTAGATTCAACATATTAAAAAATTATTTTTTTAATATAATATAATAAGATTAATATTTTATATTGAAATTGTAATCTCTGTTGCTGTAACTTTTTTTTAAACTAAGAAAATTGAAGAAGAATTTTTAAAAAGAGCGCACTAAAAACAAGAAAAGCAACAAAAATCACAGTACAAAATTACCTGCATGGAGCCAAAGGGGAAGACAAAATCTTTTCCTGTGGAATCAAAAAAGTGTCTGAAATAGTAGAATGATACATCTGTCTTAGATTCCGACAGCTACTCAATTAAAAGCCTGAGTTTGACAATATCATTAGAGGAAAATTCTGTCAATGATGGTGATAATATGAAAAGAAAACCTTCTATTGATCTTTGATTACTAATAAAATATACCGGAAAGAAAACTGTAAAAAGATTTGTTGGCAAGTGCTTAATATTTTGAAAATGAAATTTGCCCGAAGAATTGCAGATTCCAAATTTAAATGGCTCTGAACCGAGGATGTTTCTACCATCAACATAACTCAAGTTGAAATGACACTTCGATCACCAGTTCTAACGACAAAAAAGGATCATATTACTAGTTTTGTTTTCTCAAATGGTTTTAAAGGACTTTATGTATCATAATTTACCATTCTGTAAAATGTTTGTGCAAAAATAAAGCGAAAAAAATTACTTTTGTAGGTATTTTTCTGTACTGGCTCAAGTATCCCTTCACCATGGCTCAAGTATCCCCCTCATGGGGATACTTGAGCCACGATGCAAAACAATAAATAAAAATTTATTAGTCATAGAAAAATAGTTCAAAATTAATCGAAAGTGGCTTTCAGTTGAAGAAAAAATATCAAATTTTCATTTTCAATGTTTTATTTTATTCTAAGAAATTATAAAAAAAATTAAAATTATGGCTCAAGTATGCCCATCTTCTCATACTAACGTTCAAGTCCCTGATGGCCCGTGATCTGAGATCACATAACATTTTTCAGCGGAATGATTGGAATGAATGATTTATTTGAAAAATTTAGTGATCCTTTGTACCAGTAACTTACTTTTCCTCTCTAGCGTAAATGCCACAAACGTGCATTTTCCCCACACTGAGAAAACTGCAACTGATTCCAAATCACACACATTTATTTTATTTCAAAAAATAAATAAATAATTAAAAAAATAAATTCTTTATTTTTATAAAAAGTTATTAAACTTTTAGAGTTTTCAATCACAAGATTTTAATAAATACACCGTTTTACATGAAACATTTCAATATATATTTTTTAATTTTATTTGATAGGTGCAGCGGAAAATTAAAAACAAATATTGGCATGTTTCATTTCCATCTTACAAGAACCATAATCATATTTAAATTAAAATAAAAATACTGATTTTTATTTTTATTTTATTGTGATTATGGTTCTTGTCAATATTTGTTTTTAATTTTCCGCTCTTCTTTCTCTTCTTCAAAGCAGTAGATCCATTGCTACATTTTACACTTTCTCTTCCAAACAACAATTTTGAACTTTATTTCTTGGTTAAGGTGAGGGGGGACACTCAACTTGTTAAAATGAGTTGCGGTATATACTCATGTATAAGTCGAAGAATTTTGGCCAAAATTTGAGAGTTAAAATGGGGGGGGTCGACCTATACACGAGTTAGTAATAAATAAATAAATTTTTCGCATGCAACTGGCGAATAAAAAAAGCCTTTTAAATAATCATTTATGGACCTGGGTTAGAAAAAAAGACAAAAGCGGACAAAAAAAAGTTCAGCAATAATGTCCCTTTAACTGTTCTGCACCCATTTTCTCGATATCGAATTCCCTAAAATACAGGGGCACTTCTTTCAACATTTAAATCCCTTTTTCTTTAAAGTTCAATTTGAGAGCGCTTCTAGATCTCTTTTCTAAAAGTTCTTCAATGCAAAGAAGGAATACTATATTTTAGCACTCTAAGTTATCCTTATAAATAAGGCTTGAATAATTTTTTCAAAATATTTCTTTTTCATTTTAAGTATCATTAGGATGAGCGAAGCGAATCCTCTACTAGCCCACTCAAATTACAATTTGTCGTACACTTTACAAAAAAACTATTCAACATTTTGGCTTCCAATTAAACACAAAAATAAAATATGATCTGTAGATTTGCAGAATATAATTTTTTTTTTACAGTAAAACGTTAAAAAAATATTATTTTAATTAATTTATTTTACATGCATTTCCAATACGGACGCATTTTAGCAAATAAATAAAAAATGAAATGCGTATATTTTCAGAAAAAAAATTATAAATCATTGAGTAAGTAATTATAGATAGAATCGTGATTAATTTAATAAATAAAATATGTTTTCATTATTCAGCAAAATCGTTTGCACAGATGACTCTTAAAATTTTAAAAGTATTGTACTATGGATTTTTTTTTTTTTTTTGTAAAGTGGCAACAAAAGAATTGTAAACAAATAAAATTAATTGTTAAATTTGTTATATAAATGAAAAATTAAAAGAATTGCGTGAACGTGTTGCCTCGATTCAAGCTCTTTATCAATGTACTAAAGGAAAAGTTGCCCGATTCAGAAATGACAAATGGACTTCAACCATTTCTTACTTTATCATTTGTATCGAAAGTAATGTTACGTTCTTATTTGTGGACCGAGAAGTGTTTAGTGAACGCGACTTTAGACTTTGTTGCACGTATTAAAGAAAATCACAAGCCACCAGACCAGATATCGCGAATAATCATGGATAAATTTGAATACTACAGTAATTTAACTTATAAGAATTGGTGCGTACCGATTCCCCCAATAATTGAATTCTGGAAAAATGGAAGCATAAATTGCTCAAGGAAAGAGTTTCTTCTGCAGTTAACTTTTGCTGTTACAATTCATAAATTCCAAGGTTTAACATTAGATGAAGCAGTTGTAGATATTGAGGATATACAGGCACCAGTTGGCTTAAAAACGTACGTAACGTTGTCAAGAGTGAAAATCCTTCAAAATTAGGGATTCAATAGAAATTTTCCTTACGAAAAATTCTACAGTATCAAAAATTCTCATGCACTAACATGTATAAAAACGAAGAAATTAGAATAAAAAGTTTTACAGTTAAAAATTCATAGTATCGACGAGAGCAGATTTCAAATGTTTTTCCAGAAAATAGGATTTTGAAGAAGTAACTTTCTTCAAGCTCTCTTCAAATATATTATTCTAAAATAGCTATCAAAGATTATTTGATGTTAATTACAAAGATTGGAAACATGCCTATTTCAAACAACTTTAAAAAACACCAGTGGCTACTAGAAATTGTAAAAAAATCTTTAAAAGAATTTTTAGTTGAAAATTTAAAAATATTTTGTAAAAGTTTGCTTCGAAAATATTTTTTAATGCCAGTCTTACATCATAAATAAAAAATTCCTAGGAAATTGATAGTTATTTGGCTGAACTTACATTTGTAGAATTAAAATGCGCCAAAACATAAAATAACGTTTTTGTTTAATAAAGATGCAAAAATAATATTAAAAATATTGTTACTTTCAAATATATGCTTTATAAAATAATGCTTCGCGAATCCAAACAAAGCATGGCTTTTGCTAGTTAAATAGATGTAAATAAGTCTCAAAATAGTTTAAGCTTCTTATGTTTCACATAATTATACAATTTTAAAATAAAACATCGAATTAAAAAAAGTCTTATTAGAAATTTACTAATTTGAAGAAAATTTATTATTATTATTATTATTATTATTGCCTCGATTACTAATCATTTTTGGATAAACAATCAGAAATGTGGTTCGATTTATTCGAGAAAATTCTTTAAAAAAAACTATTTCATTATTTGAAGGGGGTGCTTGATTTATACAAGAGTTTTTACGGTGATAGAATTTTATGTAGCAGACCTTATCCTAATTGGTTTGGACCAATCACTTTTTTAAAATTGTAATGCTGCATACTCAACCTTTGACCGAGACAAAATCATTGATCCGTATCATCAAAATGTGAAATGCTCATAGAAGACATTAAAGATTGTCATAATTGTTCATTTATTTATTGTTTTTAATTTCTTCAATCTACAAAAAAGCATTAGGTTTGGGAAAATTTTCAAAATCTGGTTTTCCCCAGTAGCATTCTGATTTATAAACAACAAAAAGTTATGTTAAAACTACCTAATCATTGGTTCACTCAAAAAAAATTCTACATTGAATCTTATTCACATTACAGTGGTATAATAATAATTTACTCAAACTTTCGTAAATATTAATTTAGCTTGCATTCACATTTTTCATTTCTATAATCTAAATATGTTTTACTAATAAAAGTCTAGTTATCAGAAGGGATCTACTATTATTTTTATCTTTAAAATGTAATAAGCGTATATTTTATGCTTTTTTAATAGCTATTACTCATTCTTTGTCATTATGCTTTGTTATTCTAGTTTTGTTATTTAACTATGAAAAACGTTTAACTATGTCGTATTTATAGGGTTACTCAAAATCAGTCCAGTTCCATAATGATCTACGGATTAAATACTTCAAATACGATCTCAAATATAATCAAACTTAATCTATATATGTTATTGAAATGCACTGCAAGACAACTGCTGGACAATGCAATGTGTGTGGCATTTATTGTGCATAAAACAGCCTATAGAGGTGCTAATCGCAGCCGTTGGTACAGAACAATTGTTAATTTAGTTAATGCTAAAGTGCCGTTGTAATAATGGTTTATTGTAAATTTGTTTAAGCTTTAGATATTTACATTAGGATAATCTTTACTTTGTCATAAAATACCAAATACAAATGTCCCGCGAAATCTGAAATAGGGAAAAAATCACTCTGAATAAATTAAAGATATATGTAATTCAATGTACTTGCAATAAAATTGCCTAAAGCAAAATGTTATAACTTTTTCCCATCAGAGCCATGTTCGAGCGCTAGAATCACCAATAGTTCATATAATGAATTTTACCCATCTGCTGTCAGATTAGGTATAGAAAATGAAAACATCAATAAGCATGAAGATTATTCTAATGTTGCTTCCCCTTCGTCCAATAATCAATCTTCTTCGGAGGATACATATCCACAGTGGCGTGGCTGGTGCCATTCGCACACTAAGTCCATACGAGACACAAATAGTTATATTTTTTGTAAAGTCTGATTTTGGTCATGAACTGTGTGTGTTTTTAAGTAAAACTCAATTTTTATACACTACAGGTTATTTATAAATTCTACTAGTTGGACAAAATAATTTAAAAGCACTACTGTGAATAGATGTGAACAGCTTATCCCCTTAAGGCAAGCGTCATGCATATATCAGTTTCAACTGGAGTCACATCCTAGCAATGAACTTGACAAACTTTGTTTGCCCGCCCGTTTTTCTGCTTTTTCTCCACTTTGATTGACTAAGCGATAATATTAGCAAAAAAATCGATGAGTCTGATTGGTTTGTAAAAAATTGGTTGTCATGTAGCCAAGTGGTTGAAAATGACCTATACGTGCCACACATGATGCTCAAAATCTTTGATTATAACATCGGCTAATTTTTATTAATAATTTTGCATTTTTAATCAGCGAGATTTAACGATTAAATTGGGAAGAAATTACCTTTTTGAAAAACAAGGGATGACAGATTAAATATTCTGTAAAAAAAGTTAATAGCTAAGGGATTCAAGCTAGTTTTTAATTGAGTTATGCATGCTCTAGCCAGGGCTGTAGCTAGAAGTGATCGATAGGGGGGGGGGGCTCAAGAGATTGTAGGGGGGGTCATGAGATTGTACGGGGAGCTCATAAATTTTTTTTTCTCATTCTGACACAGAAAAATATATTAGTGCATATTCACATTGTAGGTAATATGTTTCTTATTAAATTGTTGTCATAACTTCATTTTATGCTAAGAAAACGTATATGATGATGAAAATTTTGAGTGTATAACTGTTGCAAAATTAAACATCATGTTACCTTCCTATGTACAAATAGGATGAGGGAGGATTGAATTACTTATTTTAAATATAATTTAGTAATTCTGCAAATTTGTAAAAGGGTCTCAAAACTAAATAAGACTTTTGAACAAAATTTCATTTGAATTTTCGGAACAGAAATTCATTGAGTGACCTTGGAATCTTTTCCGGGGGGGGCTCAAAATATTTTAGGGGGGGCTGAGCCGCCCATAGCGCCCCCTTAGCTACGGCCCTGGCTCTAGCTTAGCGCTTCCTAACCATTTTTCATTCACGTACTGTTTCCTTGGATAATGCATTTTACAGTACCCCCATTTCTCATAAACACGCACCCCTTCCCAATCCCCTCCACTCAATATAAAATGCAAACATCCTTTTTTCATGAGTTATCTTTTTATCACAATCATACAATAAATCAATACAAATTACATTGACCTTTTTTAACATTTTTATGAGTTTTCTAACCATTTCTGTAATTTTCACCATTATCTAGGGATGTAGAGGAGAGTATACGGGGATATACGATGTGTACCTTCTGCATGTTTTTAAGAAGCTCCGTATACCATCTGTTTCTCAAATAAAGCATTAGTGTATACCCTATCTAAGAACGTTCATGACGTCCTCGCATAACTTCTGCCTAATCGTATACTCTGCTTTTCTACGATTACAACACTGCCATTATCAGTATTGTTTGCATATACCCACAGCAGGTCCGCCACGCAACCCAAATTGGGAATCGTTGCTCCAGCTAACTTGGTAAACTAAGGCATGTTCGTAGAATATAAATAAAATCATAGTAAGCGTTGTGTAAACAACTAGATACTCCACCATCTTTGAATGACTATTTGAAAAAATTTGTTTTTAGTAATTATTATCCATTCTTGGCCACCAGTTTGGTCTCCCTCAAAGTTATACTAAACAGTGCATTATTTTATTCATAATTTTATTTGCTTGCGTATCTTCACTAAATTTAAAGATTCTGATAGAGAAATCAACAAATCTATGTGATAAGGGCAGCATTAAACAGAAGAGTTCAATATCCTATTCTAATTGTCGAGATTAATGAAGAAATCCAAAATCGTAAGACTGTTTTCGCAAATTCTTTTAAGAGGCATAAATATATGGTTTAAAATTTTTATTCAACGCTGCTTTTCATTCGACGACGTGGTGTCATTTGTATATCTTTCAGGAAAATTTTATTCAAAGACACATATACTAGCTCTTTCTGTGAATCTTTTATTTGCTGCAACACTTCTGACAGGAAAAAAGGAGATAGCAGCGAGATAATGCACCTATCCACACAAGTCGTGAGATAAAACTTTAATTCTATAAAAAAAATATTGAAGACGTGCAATCGCCGGTGAGAAATCTTGATTTTGATCCTATCGATTACTTATGGGGAGATCTAGAATATGAGTTTAATACGAATGAAAGGCGTTTTCTTCAGCACCAGGACTCAGAATTACAATTGAAGATGACTTGTGCAAAAGCAAAAATCCGAAATGTGCTAGAAATTAATGATGTCGAGGGATAATGATACATTTGATATCATTAAATTCATAAGTGGATGCATAATGCATTAAATATTTTTCCTTTGGTTATTATATTGAATTTTTTTTTTTTTTTTTTTTTTTTGCACAGGCAAAAAATAGTGTTTTTTGTACATTTTTATTTTTATAATAAAATAATCACGGTCGAATTTTGTTGACATTTTATTAGCTTTTCAGCTTGACGATATATACAGTATAACATCTTTAGTTAAGAGATCTATAATCCGGAAACTTCTGTAATCCAAACACTTCGGTACGTTTATTCATTTTTAATTAGGATTAGAGATAATAGATGGCGCCCTAGGTCTTATGTAAAGGAATTTCAGAAAATGGTTAAGAAAATGAAAAATTACATAGTAAAGCAACTTTTTTTTTCAACTGTAAGAACTCTCTAAATTACGTTTGTAATTAATGTAGTTGTCTTTATAATTACAAAGTTGTAAAAATTCATGATTGATCATGAATTGAATCATGACTTGAATCAAGATCATGAATTGAATCATGATTCATGATTTCAGTTACTTTTCTTTTTCGAAAGATGAGAAGTCGCTAAAATATCACAAAATCGGATTTTTTTAATTTTTTTAAGCATTTACTTTGATATTTATAGTTGCTATATATTTAATTTTTTATATTATACATCACATTTTTAAATGTGGTACTGTAATTATAAGATTGATTTTTGAATTATAATTGTAAGTCTTAAATTTCTCACTGTAACACTTTTTTGGTTTTAGAATTTAGTTTTTCAATATTTTTCATGATGAGTCTCTTATTTTTGTGATATGCATTATTTATTAAGTATTCATTAAGCAAAAATCGCAATTTTTAAAAAAATCGTACGTTTGTTATTTTTAAATTTTATGATAGACGGCGACACTGCATAGAATTAGCATAATACTACATAAAATATACATAATTTTTAAAAAAAACATTCATTTTTGAGCATTTTGGATTGATTTTTCTCAGTGTTTCTAATTATCCAATTCCTTGCTATTTTGTATTGTCATATTAATAGAGATATTAGTATTATCATTAATCTTCATGCATCTAAGGTACACAACTTCTGTAATCCGGAATTTTCTATAATTCGGACTCGCTGTAATCACTAATATTCCGGATTAAAGAAGTTATACTGTATTATGAGGAAAAAAGGAAAAATTAAAAAAAAATTCTGTCCTTATAGTTTTACTCGCGCTATAGATTTTAAAAAAATAAGCAACAGATGTTATCGAATAAAGGCAACATTGTTTAAAGATGTTTGCAATCTCTATAAAATTTGTAGAGCAGGATAAAAAATGCAATTTTTTAATACTTTCTAACATTGTTGAAAAATGTTATGACTGCGGTTCGTCATTCTGATTCTCGTAAATATACTTGGATTGCCACGCTATTTATATACATTAGTATGATTTACTATAGAGATTCTTTAATCAAAATGAAGTGTTTAACATTTGCAATTCGTGTACAGGTATATAGTAAACTATTCCATAAAATTTTCCCTACGGCTTCTTTTTGCATTGTATTTTAATGATGTTATATTACTTCAAATATAATGAAATTTATGCATATCACTTTTTGCCCAACAATTCTATTGTATCACTCTAGGAATAAAGTAATTGTTTGAAAAGCGTTTAGTGGAACTGATAAGCTATTGAGGAAAGAGGTAAAGTCAGCAAGAAAAATATAATATAATAAAATAAATAAAAAATAAATAAATAAAAAATAAAAAAACACCGCTTCCTGAATACGAGACCTAAGTGTTAATATGAAAATTGCGGAAGCCAAAAACGCATTTTTTTAAACGTATGTAGAGTCCCCTAAATTTAAATAGCAGTATTTTATAAAAGATTTTTATGTCCTGTTTAATCACAGAGAATCAACAGTGAAATAAAATTTGAAAACTTATTAATGTACAAAATTCAAAATAGTGTACACATTCCAGGCCCGTAGCTTTAAGTGAATAGTAGGAAGGGAACTCAAGAAAATGTAGGGGGGGTCGCTCATATTTTTCCTCACTCTCTCTTTGACTGAGTCAGAAGAAAAATCGGTGCATATTCACATTGTAGGTACTATATTTTTTATTAAACTGTTGTAATAGACTCATTTTATGCTAAGAGAAGAACATAGATGTCTGCACGGGTCGGAATTTTCTGGTCCGGCCCGTACTGAAATTTGTGAAAACAGGCCTTGCCGGCCCGATCTGAACCGACACAATTTTTACTATTTCAAAAAAATTCAGATTTTTATCATATAATTAATATTCCTTTATAGAATATTGCTCACGTATTTATGTAATGATTTTACAGTACATTTTACATAAAATACACAATAGCAATATTAATGATTACTCAGATTCTTAGACTTTCAATATTGAAAAAGAATTCATTAAAAAAATATGGTTTAGAATAAAAAAAGAAAATTAAAAGCATAACATTTGAAGTGTATAGTAAAAAAAGAAATTATGAAAATATTTCTAGATCATTTATTAAAGATTTTCCCGAATCGAATGCCGCTACTTTCTGATACATTTCTGAATTCATTTTCGGAAATGCATAAGATTAGCAGCTATTCTTTTTGAAAAACTATGTAATTGAATGGCGTTATCCATTTTTTCATACTAGCAATATATCTTTGAGAAATTACTGTCAAAGTTTACGTTTTGAAACAAATTTTCGGTAGCGACATCATGGGAAATGATAAAAATCTGAAATCTGCATCCATGTGATCAGAATCTCTTATATTTTGACAAGCAATGTATTTAGTGAAAATGGAAAACGCTATTCGATTTCAAATCTGTATAATAGTCAGACTTTTCAATAATATTTTTTTACAGTTAAAAAATAGTCAAAATGTCTGTAAAAGTTTCGCGTTGTTGAGTAGTGAATTTAAGAACGAAGTATAAGAATTACCAAGAAGTATATTTCCAAAGATTAAGTTAACATAAGCTAATTATCGCTATTAATACTTTTACAAAACATATTGTCCGCTCTACGTAGCTTGAGAACAATTAAGTCCAGTTCCGGCACGAGTCGACTATAAAGAAAAACAATGCATGCCTGACCTCGGTTCAATCCGAGTCTGCTAAAAAATTATGAAGCCCGGGTTAGACACAATTTAATTGTCCAATACCGATCTCTACATGGACAAATTACACTTCTGAATTGATGTTGTCAAATGAGATAATTATTACTTAGTCTCTTTAAAACATTCACTGAAAACAGTTCGTGATTTGTCGTTTTTGCACGAATCTTTATATCTGGCTGATAATTTTTTTTTTATCAGCCTGGCCTGGCTAGTATGTTCCATTCAATTTTTTTACCGACCCGGCTGGGACAGTTCATTTTGTTTTCCGGTCCAGCCTGTCTCGCTAAAAAAAATTATTCGCCCAGCCCATATGAAATTCCGCATACATTCCGCCGAGCTGAGTAGGAGCCTCGGGTCAGGCCCGAGCGGATCTAAAGGAATATGATAATGAAAAACTCAGTGTATAACTAGTTCAAAATTGAGCATCAAATGAAGTTTATACGTACAAATAGGATGCGCGTATGTTAAAGATTATTTTAATTATGAATTAGTAAATCTGCAAAACTGTTAAAAGGCTTTAAAACTAAAGAGATTTTTTAACAGTATTTCATTTAGTAACCTTGGAATATTTTTCAACGTTAAGCTCAAAGTGTTTTAAAAGGGTGCTGAACCCCCCATGACACACTCTGATAAAAGTGAGCCTTCGCAGACAGCCATTTTTGTGGAGCCGGTGGAAAACATAAAGCAAGTACTAATCATATCGTCGGTATCATGTGAGACTATCAAATGTGGAAACAATGTTGCCAGTGAATTACTTTTTTAAAATTCAGATTTTTTTATTTTTATTTCTTATTTAATAACAAATTAATTAGTGCGAAAACAAAGAAAGTTTTACCATTTCAGCAAAATGGTGTCAATCAAGAAATCTGAATTCAAATAAAGTAGCCACTGAGAACACTGTTTCGATATTGGATAGTTTGACTCGGTCGCGACGTAATCAGTTTCCTTTAATAGTCTACAAGGACCATTGCAAGATGTGTTTCTTGAATCTTAATTAATTTCTATTACATTGTATGGAATAAATTCAACAGACCATATAAAATGCAACAATTCGAATTATTTAATTTGTGTGGGTGGGATTTGAGAAAAAGGTGTTTTCAAGAGCATTATTCGTTATTTTAGCAAAAATAAGTTTTACTGTGAGAATATCATACAAATAAACTCATATATTTGACAGCACAAAAGATATTGATACACAAATATTATAATGCTTAATAAATAATAAATGCCAGAAAACCTTTAATTATAATGTTAATATGACCGTGTGCCATATAAAAAATACTGAAGATTTTCTGTGTTGAGAAACTACTTTACTCACGCAAAAACACCCGCTTTCTAATCTTCATCCTATAAAAGAAATTTTTTTAATGTCTCATTTGCATTTCAGAGTTTTAAATAGTTTTTGCATTGGATAAGCTAAGGTATTCTTTACAAATTTACTTTTAATTTTTTGAGTATGTTTGCACTTTTTTTAGAAGTTTGGATAACTTTACTTTCAGAACCAGTTTCGAAATTCAACGAACCCTCACAAATAAATAAAATGACTGCGAATAAAATCAAAAGAGTAAAAAACATACATTGTAAAAATTGACCAATAAAAATAATTCAAAAATACTGAAGTGCAAATAAAAAAATCAGATAGGATTAGCACTAGCAAGCGGGTTCAATTCCCGTGAATGAAGTAGTCTCTTAAAATCTATAGCTAGTAAATACGAAAAAAGTTATCAAGTTTGTTAAATATTTTCTAAAATGTTTATTTACGTGTCCCTCTTCCTTCTACTAAAAATAATTACAATTGAATAATATTGATAGCAGTAGAAAATCATTCATAATCTATGCATGAAATGAAACATGATTTTTAATTCTAGTTAAAGTTGTATTTGGAATAAAACAATGTTAAAATTGTTGTAATATAAATAAAGTTTAATGACTTTCTATTTCATTTTAAATAGTTCCGTACAAATATATATATATATATATATATATATATTTACATTCTTAAAATTTTAATTAATTTTTAAATTTAAAATAAATTAAAATTTTTAATTTCATTTTTTATTGCTTTTCTCTGGAATACGAAGTGAAATGTAAGACTCAATATCAAGTTTGGCCAATGGGTAACAGAGCCTAATGTTCGAGACTAAGAGCGTCCCCTCATTTTTTTCGGGACTACTTTACTGCTTTGTACTATCTATTATACAAAAAGCATATATTAGTGCACGTCAGACATTCACATTAATTTTATTCAATAAAATCTTTGAATTTTTCTCAATAAATTCTGGAAATTTTTGAATTTCACAAAAGATTTTACTAAAAAGACTGTAATAGAATGTAATACTTTTGAGTGTTCTACTGCAAAATCTATAAATACTACACAATTGATTTTCTAAAATAATGTTACCCAATAGTAGACCTCTATGACAAGCATCAATTACAAAAATTCCAAGTAATTATGGAAATTAGAGCGCAGACAAACGAAAAACAACTCAATAAATACTTTTAAAGAGTGCAAGAAAGTTTTAAGAAGAGACTAAATTTGATGAAAAAACAAAATTTTCTGACACAATTCACGAACATTTATTGAAATCTTAAGTTATTCAGTTCTTAGTCCTTCAGGAAATAAAAATCAGTGTATCAAACACAAAAAAATTTTTTTTGTAGTTACTAAATATATTTTATTTCGATATTACAGATGATTCGGGGTCAGCAACACTTTAAGAATTTTTTTATCAGTTTGTAAGAAAGTCAGTTATACAGGAGAAGTAACACTTGTACGAAAGCCTGTTTAACGCAAGTTTTTTTGCTAAAACATCCTCTATTATGCAAAAATTAAAAAGAGAACTGTAAGGCTTTTGAGAAAATATAAAATAATATCAAAATAAAAATGTGTTTGCCTTAAGTTGGTGTAAGCAATCCTAATCTGTAGAATTCAGTAAATTATATTCAAAAATTTTCGTTGTTAAATGTTTCACCTTAATGAGAATATTTGACAAGAAATGGCACTTTCAAAATATTTTATACCGTGGTTCCTAAAAAAATAAGTGAACAGCAAATAACACATTAACATTTATATTAAAATTATCCATATTTTATTGTATACGATTTCTCAACAGAATGAATTAGCAAGTTTCTGCTTAGATGATTCTTTTGAGAGAAACTCCTGTTGCATGTCTCACAAACAAAAGGTTTCTCACCAGTATGAAGTAACAGGTGCTGGTTTAAGTAGCTCTTATTTAAGAATTTCTTGTTCCATATCTCACACATAAAAGTTTTCTCGCCAGTATGAATTAACAGATACCGACTTAAGTTGTTATTATGTGCGAATTTCTTGCTGCATATATCACATACTAAAGGTTTCTCACCAGTATGAATTAATAGATGACTGCTTAAATGAATCTTTTGAGAGAATTTCTTGTTGCATAGTTTACATGCAAAAAGTTTCGCACCAATATGAACGAACAGGTGATCATCTTAAGGTGATCTTATATCAGAATTTCTTGTTGCATAACTCACGCATAAAATGTTTCTCACCAGTATGAATTAACAGATGCCGGCTTAAGTTGTTCTTGCGTAAGAATTTCTTGTTGCATATCTCACATAAGAAAAGGTTTCTCATCAGCATGAATTAACATGTGCCTGCTTAAATCAACCTTTTGAGAGAATTTCTTGTTGCATATATCACATTCAAAAGGTTTCTCACCAGTATGAATCAACAGATGTTTGCTTAAGTTACTTTTATTTGAGAATTTCTTGTTGCATACGTCACATATAAAAGGTTTCTCACCAGTATGACTTAAGAGGTGCTTGCTTAAAGCACCACTTTGAGAGAATTTTTTGGAGCATAATTCACATGTAAAAGGTTTCATACCAGTATGAACTAACATGTGCTGGCTTAAGTTGCTCTTTTGTGAGAATTTCCAGTTGCATATCTCACAAACAAAGGGTTTCTGACCAGCATGAATTAAGAGGTGCCTGCTTAAAACAACCTTTTGAGAGAATTTCTTGTTGCAGATATCACACTCAAAGGGTTTATTTCCAGTATGAATCAACAGATGTTGATTTAAGTTACTTTTATTTGAGAATTTCTTGCTGCATACGTCACAAATAAAAGGTTTCTTACCAGAATGAATTAACAGGTGATTTTTTAAAGCACCACTATTAGAAAATTTCTTGTTGCATATTTCACATGCAAAAGGTTTCACACCAGTATGAACTAACAGGTGCTGGCTTAGATTGCTCTTTTGAGAGAATTTCCTGTTGCATATCTCACAAACAAAAGGTTTCTCACCAGCATGAATTAATAGATGTCTACTTAAACTACTCTTATGAGAGAATTTCTTGTTGCATGCCTCACAAGCAAAAGGTTTTTCTACAGTATGACTTAACAGATGCGTTCTTAAAGTACTTCTTTGAGAAAATTTCGTGTTGCATATTTCACAAACTAAAGAATTTTCAGCAGTATGAATTAATAGATGCTTGCTTAAATCACACTTTTTAGAGAATTGCTCATTGCATACTTCACATACAACATTTTCCTCACCAGTATGAATTAAAATATGCTGGCTTAAATGGCTCTTACGTGAGAAATCCATGTTGCATATCTCAAACTAGATTTTTTAAGGAATTCATTAACATATGAGTGCACAAATTACTCTTTTGGGAAAAGTTCTCTTTACGTTACGCACAAATAAATCATTTCCCTTGCTGTGACAAAGGCTGCTTTTAAGAAATATTTTCCTGCATAATTGATACTTTAAAGCAATTTTTGAATGATGCGATGTTTATCTGCATTAAAGGCTTTATGCATCTGCAATAAAATAAAATGAATCTATCACAATCATCATAATGCAAATATAATCAAGAAAGAAAATTTATCCTAAAAATCAAAATCAATGTCAAAAATGAATTGCAAAAAAACTTACACCATTTACAGTAGACTCTGAGTTGTCTGATGTTAGCGTAAACAAAAGTGTGTCTGATGCTTTTTCTAGCACTATAAAGATTAAAATACAATTAAATAAATACCAACAATTTTAAAATGTAGAATTCCATTATAAATTAAAAATAAAGCATTAAAGATAAAATTATATAACTCCATTGGCTTACTAACACTACAAACACAACGATAATATTTTAAAAGAATGGAGACAAAATAACGTATTTTTATGGTAATGGAATTCTAACAGGAAGATATGTTTAATCAGAAATAGTCCAGATCATACTTTAAAGATAAGCAAATTCACTAATTAATCAATAAACACTGTCCGACTTAAACACTGTTCCGAATAAACACTGTCCGACTTACAACGCGTTACAATTTATATACTTAAAAAAATATTTTATTAAATATAGAATAAACTTATTATGATACATGAGGTTTAGCAATATGTAGAAGCAATTTGTTATACTTAAGTTTATTCATAAGAACTATTCAATGATTTTCAGCTTGGTACAGCATACTATAATAGGGTGATCACAAATATCTTATGTTAAAATTACCTGATTTTCAATGATATTTCCAGGTTAGCATTAAAATAGTGAGATTTTCATGTATAATTTCTCTTATATCTCTTATACATATAACTATTATTAATAAAAATTCGTGTTTAAAAAAATCACATAGCAAGTTTTAGCATAATTAATTAAAAAAGGGATGTTAGTGAATGTTCCCAGCAAAGAGAATTTCTGGCCAGCAGGAAGATAGGTGCTGGCAGTGATGGAGAAATGCTGGCTAATGATCTACCACTGCATGACCACTGCTGGATTGCTTCAGTCAACTTTGCTGTTGGAAATCTTTAGATAAAATTCTGATCGGCCTCCGTTTTGTTTCTTGCACTGGCCCAATACACGATGGAAGTGCATGAACTTTTGCAGTTTTACTGCTGGGAGCTTTTACACTAGATGGCATTGTGAATATCGAAGACAATTAGTATTTTGGAATTCATCATTCTGGGTAGGGGAGAGTGGGGATGAATGGGACAACAGAAATTTATATATGTTCCCCAAATATAAATAATTTGATAATATATCTGTCAGGTGGCAGTATTGAGGTCATTCAACAGACATAGTTTCAAAGCAATATCCATCAAACAAGATTAGCTATTGTACAAAGTGTATTTTTCAAGAACCAAAGTATGTTTTTTTTGTTTAATCTTTTTAGTATTTAATTGATAGTTAACCTTCTCAAAACCCTATAATTTTTTAATGTTATAATGATATAATCTTTTGTTATGATGCAAATGAACAATATTGGCAATGCTTACTAAGCCTAATCACTGTTTTATATAACCATGTGGCTATGGGGATGAATGGGACTGTGTTTACGGGGATGAAAGGGACTGTCCCATTCATCCGCAGGGCTATTCCGTAATAAATCAAATTACTTTTATGCCATTACCTAGAAACCAGATGTTAAGGAGAAAACCAGGCCACTTTCGTGTCCTAATCGATACATCAGAAAAAAAATATTTGGAAAAGAAAATTATAAAAAAACAGAAACCAAGAAAAATGAATTGCCGGATTTCAAAAAATATTTTTATAATGATATCGAATGTAGTGATGAATCTTATAATTTATCACTTCATGATGACGATGAAAGTGATTTGAATATGATTTCAAGTGATATGCACCACCAAGTTTGCAACTTGGATAATATAATAGAAGACGACTTTCTCCTAACAAAGATATTTGGAAAAAAATGTTTAGCATTACGTTGCTAGGGTTTTAAAAGACAATAACGATAACCTTCAAGTACAATCCTTGATAAAAAAGGATAATAATTCCTTATTTTACTATACCGATCCACCAGAAATTTATTTTGTTAATCTGGAGGATATTGTTAAGAAACTACCAAAGCCTAGACCTCTAGTAACTACCAGGACCAAAAGACTGATGTCATTTGATATTAGCTTCTGTCAATATGTAGTAAAATAAAATTTATCACTCAGTTTTCAAATAAAATATGTTTAAAATATTTTTTTTACGTGTCCCATTCATCCCCAAAGTTTGCATGCATACTGTCTTCGTACACAATACTGTCATGGCATAAAGCCATGATTTCTATTTGGCTTTAAAGATTAGGAAGGCAATTCGCAATAAAAACAAAGTTAAAATATCCAATAAGAACAGGTGAGGTGTGAAAAGCCATAGCATACGTTGAATGTATCAATGTTTGTACGATCACAAAATTCAAGCAGCATCGAACGTGGTTAGTACTTGGGATGGTCTACTGCATATTGGCAAAATCTGTGATATGGATGTTTATGAATGTTAAATCTATGAATGTTTCTAATATATTCACATTGTTTCTATGTAGATATTTCTTTATACTAGTTTCAGTTAAACTAGCTTATAGAAAAATGTCTAGAATTCTATAATACTTTTTCTATAGATTTTTTTAAAAAGAAATTCGTGTAAGGGTGCTAGGTGGGTGTTTGCTCATAGTTAAAAGAAGCTGTCTGATGATTTGCCACTATAAAAATACTGCAGGATAAGTGATGGGGCTGGATTAAAAGTGCTGACGCAGCAAAATTGCTGTAGTATACGTGCTAGAATTGCAGGAAAACTGATGAATTGAAGTAATGTGATGGAATACCAATGCTGGCCTGCTGTTGGCCATCACTGATGGTCCAACTACATTTCGCACGGAAACTTTTGTACTGGTTGAGGTAGTGGTACCATTGCACTTTACTACTGACTGCCATCTTTTATTCCAGCTGATGGCCCACTGTTTCTTTCTTTGCTGGGTTAGATCTTGTCCAACTGTAAAATGTAATAATGCTGTCATTTCAAAATGACATTCTGTGGAGAGCTGAATGAAAAATCACTGTGCCTCAGGATAATGACAATAGAGACAAACTTCAAATAAGTTAATTGGTACTTGTCTCTTTTTCTGACGACCAATTTTCATAGAAAAAAAAAGTTTACACGTGTTGTTATGGCATCAAGATATTTTTAATTCAATGTTTTTCAGTATTTTGAGGAGTTTTTTAAATTAAAATAATAATTATGTTATTATCAGACAATGTCATAATAATAAAACAAAAACACAGTACGAAAATATTGTGATATACAGAATCTATCTATTTCAATTGATGTCACAAGCATATATCCAAACACCTAAAAGATAATTAAGAACTTTTGGATTTAACTCCAAAATAACAAAAGGGTCAAGTAATATTTGATTTTAAATGCAACTGTAGCACGTGATGCAATTTTCCATTTTACTTAAATTTGTGGATAAGCCGATTTAGTGTTTCTAATGAACTATATCAGTTAACTTCTAATTCTAGGATTTTTTTCGCATTTTTAGAAAAAATTATACAGATCTATGATCCGCCATCTGAATAAAAAAAGGCAATGGGCTTTTTTCAGAAAATTGATTTCTGCCATCGAAAGAAATGTGTATTAATGGGCATGATATGTGACTATCTACAGACTGATTAACAGTGATAAATATATATGAAAAGGAATCTGATTTGGTGTTTTATATTACAAAAATCAACATTTGTAACTTCTTTAAGATTCATTTATAGCTGGTCTCATGAACCAACATCTATAAAATAGGGGAAAAGGCAAACGGGTTTAATTCAATGTATAGTTATTAATTGCAATAATTACCCCAGAGATGTTTATCTAATCTTCTAACAGGGATGACCACCCAAGGAAACTAACTTTCACTTTAGAGTACAAGTGCAATCCCGGGAGAGGTAGCTAATCTTCTAAGAACATCCGGAAAACTGGGGGAGGGGAAACTATCTACTGATGAAAGTCTCTTTTAAAAGTTAAAAAAACAAACCAGAAGAATTATTTTTCAGTAATAGTTGTTTAGAGGATTGTTCTGAGAAACTGGTGAATGTTTTATAGTAAAAATTTGATGAATTCCGAAAACTAATCAGGGAAGCGCCTTATAAGGTTGCTGCTGACATATCTTAACCAAATGAATTGGATATTTTGATTGGGTAAGAGAAATTAGAAGAGTAAAACTTCCCCCAATCCCTCTGAAACCATGTTTTTTATCCGATTAAAGGCCATAGATCACCTCCTCGAAATAGAATTCTCTCTGTGCTCTAGATGTGACCTTCGACCACCCAGACATATATATGAGTGCCTCTTCCCCTGAAAAGGTTGTGCATCCCTAATTTAAAAGATTTATTTTAAAGTGAGTTTCCGTAATGTGGTAAAAGACTATCTTCTACTTATTTTATGATAAATCATTGTATCAATGTGACTGATATCATTTGTTTAATAAAATACTTATTAATTATTTATAGTCGTAAGTTTTACTTATCTGCATATACAAATTGCAACAAATATTAAAGATTCAAGTACCAACACCTAACAGTGATATCATAGTTGGATGTTTTATTGCATTTTATTTTTATTTATTTATTTATTGCTAGATTTCATCTTTGTATACCAATTAAAAGTCACTCAGTCAAGTAGTTTAGGAATAATGCAGACTTAAAGTATAGAAAATCTATTGTTAACCTCATGTTTCATCATTCCAAAACACATAGCAATGGCAGTATCTTTTAAAAACATATCTCAAAAACTACATTGTAGAATCAGTTGTAATTTTGGAATTAAATATTTAAAAAAAAAGGTTTCAGAAATCTCTTAAAAATTCATAGATTATAGTTTTATTTTATTTTCAAAAGTTAATTTTTAAATACACATATTGTTTTGAATGCGACAATGTTTTGGGTTGTTTCAGTACACATTATTCTTAAGCTCCGATGAACTCTGGCTGGTTTTAAATACTTCTTGAAATAAAAAAAGAAAAAAAAATATTGAAGCTGAACTTCTGTGCAGATTAAACAGTGTTTCAAACAAAACGACAGTCACACTTTTAATGGGGTAATTTGTAACAAAGTTAGTATGGGTTGAGACAGTTAAAAAGTCAAACTGACATAAATTTCAAACCAAACACAAATCCTGCTCTTTAAGTAATCTGTGTATAGCCAATCATTTAAGAAATGCAAAACGAGTTTTGTTAGTAAGTGCTTTATACATTCAATTTCAATGTTAGTCATGTGAGAAACTAATTTCATAACTATTACTTGAATTTTGAAGTCTAATTTTTTCTGTAAAAATTATTGTTTATAATAACAATGATTAAAAGTTTGGAATCAGATGAAAGTTAGATACTCTTTACTTTAATTAAAAGTAAAATAAAAGGATTATGAAAACTAGTTATTTGGGTCTTGAGTCGAACTATAGCTAAGATCGGAAACCCAGTTTATCTGTTGGCTTTAAAGCGGTTTAACACACAAGATCAATTTCAATGCAACAATGGAAATAATTATTTATCTATTGGCTGTAAAAGATTTAAAACAAAACAACGATTTAAAAGAAACATTAAAAAACTGATTTATTTATTGGTTTTCAACAAATTTAAAATAATTTACCAATGCAAAGCAAAAATCAGAAAAATGATTTGTCTACATTATGTATCTCTCACATTTATGGCAATACAAGATTAAATTAATTTAGCAGCGCAATAGAGTCCCTCCAATCCACATAGCTTGAGCCCAATTAAAAAATTTTTGTAGATTTCTGGTCATTTCTTTATTTACATTTCTTAAATATTCAATGTTATAATGCAATTAAATTGCAAAAGATGTTTCCAATATAATAAAATATTAAAATAATTAAGCAGAGTTTCCCCCAGAAGGTTTCAGGGGAGCGCTCCACCCCTCCTGCTCTTTAGTTTAAAAAATAGCACCCTTCTTGCCCCTCATCCAAAAACTAGCGCCCATCTTGTCATTCATTCAAAAAAATAGCGCCCTTCTTGTCCTACATTTGAAAAAACGCAGCCCTCTATTAATGATCCGAACGCGCTATAGCGCGTAAATTACGCAAAAAATCGGCGACGGAGCGCAAAAAAAAGCCTCATACGCGTCCCGCGGGACGGGTAATTTCGTGAAAAAATCGCTAAAAACAGCAAGTTTCGTTAAAAATTGCGAAATAACGACTAATTTCAGGCAAGATTCGCCAAAAATTGCTAATTTCGTCACCAAACGGTACTTTCTTCAAAAGATAGTGGAAAAACGACAAATTTCTTCCAAAGATCGCGATAAAACGGAAAACTTTGTCAAATGAGTCGCAAAAAACAGCAACTGTCGTCAAAAAAGAGCGAAAAAACGGCAGATTTCGTGAAAAGATTTGCGAAAAAGACCGCAAATTTTGTCCAAAAAATCGCAATAAAACGGAAAATTTTGAGAAAAGTTCCGTTTTTTCACGATTCTTTTAGCAAAATATGCTTTTTTTGCAATCTTTTAACAAAAACTGTTGTTTTTGCAATCTTTTAATAAAATTTGCCGTTTTTCGCGATTTTTTCACGAAATTTGACATTTTTTCGCGATTTTTTTTTTTTGCAAAACATGCCGTTATATGCAATCTTTTAACATAATCTGCTGTTTATTGCGATCTTTTAACAAAATTGGTCGTTTTTTGTGATATTTTAACAATATTTGCCTTTTTTCGCGATCTTTTAACAAAATTTACCTTTGTTTCTTTTTTTCATTTTTTTGATAAAGTTTCTGTTTTTTTCACGACTTTTTGAACCACTATATTCTAGATTCACTCTATAAAAGTGCCCTTAAAAATGAAAAAGTGCCTTTAAAAATGAAAAAGTGCCCTGAAAAATATAAAAAGTGCCCTGAAAATTGTAAAAAGTGCCTTTTTCAGAACAGTAGCGCCCTGCCCTTTTTTAAACCTGAAGGAAACTCTGGATCAAGTAAAGTAAAATACATAATAAAATGAAGTACATTTTCCTTGAATTATTCATTGAAACTTATCTCAAAAAATAGCCCTATTATTTCACATAAAATCATAAAGTAAGGAAGCTTTATTTCAGGTTCAATGAGTCTTAATAACCAAAAAAGCTTAATTAATGCATAAATATATTTCGTAAAAAGATTGCGAAGGTACTGAACAACTCCAGCTATGTCTCACAGATTATTAAGTCTAAGATGGACTTCGCTCTTCCTAGAGGTTTGCACAGGCAGGGCCTGCTTAAGACTTAGAAGTAAGGGAAGCCCGATATCACACAGGGGGCCCCCTATTACTCAACCTTTTTTTAAAATCCATTTTTTGTATACTAAAATAATTAGAAATTTTATAATGAAACTTTCGAGTAACTGTAACACTATTAATATTAAATTAACACTAACTACCTATATCCATATGAAAGACAATTTCATTATATACCTAATTATACATAACCAATTAATTTTGTCACTTACCATTGTAGAACTACAGTTGAGAATATTTGAATTTCAAAATATGTTTTACGATTTGCTATTACAATATAATGAGGGAAAAAAACAGTTTTATAAGATTTTTTTTTTACTTTGATTGAATGTTTTTTCTTCTAAAAATTAGCTTTGAAAAGTATTTGGGGGCCCCTTTTGTGTTTCAATAGGTAAGCATGGGCTTCACGGACCTATTCGGTAAACAGGCCCTGTGCACAGGCAGAAATTTCCAGGTCGGTATATATAGAATTTTATTTTTACATAACTCTGAAAATTAAAAAGCATTCCTAAATAATTATTTGGGCCTGTATGTTATGGAGTTTTTATCTTCAAAAACATTTAGTCTTCCTTTATGGAAATTTGGATCAGACAGAATCCTTCTCGAAAGAGTGAAAACCCATTCTGAAACTGACCCAGACGTGAATCAATCTGCTCCAAACCCAATGCGCTAGACGCAGCTACGTAGAAGTCAACTCGACCTGCAATATAAAAGAAGAAATCAACCGATCTGCAGCAAAATATAGTAAGCAGTCAACTGGATCTGAACCTACCCTGCAGTAAAAAATGAAAGTTAACTCGACCTGCAACAAAAAGTAGAAGTCAACCGGACTCAAATGTGATTCACAACAAAAAAGTATAAATAAACCTGACCAAGAGAAAAAAAATGAAAGTCTACCAGACTCAAACCCGACCCCTGTCAAAAAGTAGAAGAAACAGCATCCATAATGAGAGAAGAAAATGGAGACCCAATGCGCACATCAGATTGAATTCTCAAAATTTCTAAGATCAGCCCCCCCCCCACCATCACCACCACCCTTGAGGAGTCTCCAGATCTGCCTTTGAATCCCCTTCTTATAGTATTCATTGCATTTAGCATTTCTTGTTTTGAGTGGAAATGGATAAATAAATAAATAATTTAATTTCCATACCATCTGCTGAAATAATTCATACATCTATCGCAACAGTAACTTCTCCATTTGCATGTTATGCTTCCACGAAAGTAGAATAAACTTTATTATATAGATTTTTTATAATATGGAGATTAATTTACATGTTAATAGTGTTCAAACCCAAAATTCAGCACAAAATTTCCTTAAGTCAAAAATTTTGTTAAATAGTGACTTGCATAAAGAGAAATTCGACTGCATTTAATAAATAGTAATGTATAGTTTATGCACTGTCGCCATATGTTGTAAATTATCAAAAGCAATAACCATACATTCTTTTAAAATTCGATTTGTGAATTTAAAATACTCCATAAATAATAGAAATCACAAGAATAACAGACGTATCATGAAAAACAGAAAGAAAATGTACTGAGAATTTTAAATAAGATTTACGAATATTTTAAACAATAACTTTATAATTAATTAACATATTTAAAACAGTGATATACAGCTAATAACATAAAAATTAAAATACAGTCGAGTCCCTATATAGCGAAATCCACCGTTCCAGTAAAAAATTCGTTATATAGAGAAATTTGATGTATAGAGAATGATGTTAAAAATCGTATTTAATGTGTGATATTTGAACAAAAATTATTTTTGATCTTTTGAATTAAGAATTTAAAATATTTAAAAGTAAATATTAACCTAACATTTTATTTCTTAATTATTTAAGTTGTTTCAAAAAAGAGAACAGGCATTTATTTGAAAGCTTAATGAAAATCAAATAAGAAAGACGCATTAATTTCAGACGAAGAAATCTGTAATTTTTTGTTGTTTTGATTTTAAAATTGTTACTCTCGCAAAAAAGATTCAAATTTTAGCAAGGAATGAAAAATTGTATTTAACATTTTCCTCCATTTGAAGGCCTCTCTTATGTGTCTCTCATTGATTCCTCTCTTACATGTGTATCAATCCAATTGACTCTATTTTGAGAAGGATGTGGAAAGGTGTGTGGGAGGTGGGATGAATTCGTTGGATTTAAAAACAAGGCGAGAACTAATATAAAAAAACCTCAGCACTGACGATAAATCAAAAATTAGAGGTGGAAATGATATGATTTTGAAGCTTTTTAAAACTGAATAAATTAAGACCAATTTATGAAAAAATTCGTTATATGGAGTTAGATATTTCGCTACATAGAGACTGTTTTTAATGTAATCATGTGATAAAGGGACCGTCCCTACTAAAAATTCGTTATATAGAAAAATTTGATGTATGGAGTTTCGTTATAGAGAGACTCGACTGTATATAGCACCTACCAATATTAGAATGAGTCAAATTAAATACTTAAAAGAAATAACAATAATAAAATCCGATTTCGTGTTATATTCTTTTCTTTGGAGAAAGAAAGATCGTAAAATTACAAAAAATCTGTATTTTTACAACTTAAATATTTAAAAATGACAAATATATTAATTACAAACGTAATTTCAAAAATTCTCACACTTTTAAATGCGAAGAAAAAATACTAAATTAGGCAGACTTTTCATTTTTTTTAAATCAAGTTCTGAAATTCATCGATACTAGGGATGTACCGAATATTCAGTATTCGGCCATGTTACCGAATACTCGGTTAGGCCGAATATCAAACTATTCGGTTAAGCCGAATATAAAACTATTCGGCCTGCCGAATATTCGGTTTGACCGAATATCAAAGTATTCGGCTGAATCGAATACTTAATAAAGCCTTTTAAAACACATTTTTTAAAACTTTTCACAATTTCTACTTTTAACTGTCAATTTATAAATTTATTTAAAATAATTAGAAAGAAAATTATATTTAAATAAAATAGAATGTTTTTACATTATTTATTTGCTGTTTGTAAAGTTTAACTTAAGAAAATTAACCATGAGAAGGATTAAAATGGAGATTTATTAAGATTCTCCTTAGGAATAAATGATGCGAGTGCAGATGCAAGTTCCTAAATTTTATTTAACAAATAGTCTGTTTATTGTTTTTCCCAAATAAAAGTCTTCAAACATGAAAGAAAAACTTTTAAGATTAGTAATAGTTATCAAGGCAGACAATTTTTGTTCATGAAACTATAATCATAATCAACTTATTGAATCATAAGTACATTGTATTTGTATTTCATCTCACTCTAGGACGAACTTGTGTTTTTGTTTGTTGCATTAACAATAAATAAGATACCATAACAATATTTTCAACTCACATGCTTTGATTTCTGTAAAATACGATATGATAGGAAAGATGGAAAATGCCACCAATCATAAGAAAATAACTAGACACTTCTGAGCTAGATATTCATTTATTCAGAATTAAGTTGAAAGTATACTTTATATTTAAAAAAAATTACCTTGAGTTACTTAAAAAGAACAATTATAAGACTGTACAGTGTTTTTCTTCAACCATTTTTTCATTATTTCTCTTTCACTTTAAAATGTTTGTTTCAATATGTAGAAGAAATCATGAAATGTAAAATTTTATTAATTAAAAAAGTCTCATAATTGTGCTTCTTAAATAAAAAAAGGTAGATTTTTTTTCAACACTAAATATTCTTATAAAAAGCTCTTATTTATCAAAATATAAGTTTCTCTTATTAAATATTATGCAAAATTGTTTTAAAAAGTAAGATTTTAATAACTTTAAACTTTGAAATATAAAAAGTATTTGGAAAGCCGAATATTCGGTATTCGGCCGAATAGTTATTATTCGGCAGGCCGAATATTCGGTATTCGGCCCAACAATTACTATTCGGCTTGCCGAATATTCGGTATTCGGTTCAGCTGACGGCCGAATATTCGGCATTCAGTATTCGGCCAAAATCACTATTCGGTGCATCCCTAATCGATAAAATAAAAATAAATATTCCAAAATGCCAAGGTTATAGAAGTTTCTTTATTATAGATATCCAGATTAACCGTTTAAACGCCAATGTTCCCAAATGGGAACAATGCATTATTTGTAAAACTAACCATATATTTTCCATATAATAACGATGTCCTTATTTTTTCTATAAAATATAAAGTTGATTTAAAATTTTGAAAAAAAAATATTTATGTTTAAGCATTTATTATAGGTATAAGGAATATGTAAATTCATTAATTGGCATAAAAAAATGTATTATATTTGCTTTTATCGTTTTTCTGTATTACTTACATTTGACCGCTAGGAATCTAAATGTTTTTGGAATTCGAGAAAATACTCAAGAAGAATATACATTATCATATAGTGGAAAATAATTTGTTTTATTTTCATAGGTTGTGAATCAATAATCATGTTCCAAAATGCGAACACTGAAATGAAAACAGCGAAAAAAAAAACTGCAGAGATATTTTTTTGTTCTTTTCTAAATTTGCATACACAAATTAAAACATTTGCAGCTGTAATATAGGAAAAACAAATTACTTTGCGATATTAATTTCGGCGTGTAAACGGTTAAATATTTATACTGTATATTTTTAAAAATTACAATTTGATGTTATAACTTTTAAATCCTTTCATTCAACATATAATAGTTCAAAACAAAAGTTTGTTAAAAATATTTCTGTTACTTCATTTTACCATATTTTCTAGAAACAAAAAAACACAAGCTTTAAAAAAAAAAATCACACCAAATGCCAAATTATAATTACATGCGTAACTTACTAATTTTAATTTCTTACGTCAGATTATATAGAACATTATACATGAACACCTTTACCTTCAATTATATTATTTATATATAATTGAAATTTATTTTTAAAAATGTTTAACTGTACATTTGTTAACTATACCCTGTTCAATATTTGCTGATATGAGCAATTTTCATTATTTTTTGCTTCAATTTAAATATGCTCAAAAATATCTTAGGGGTTTGCTTCTTTTCTATGGTCTTTTTAATGTCGTACATTACTCCCATACAATATCAAAATCAAAACTACTATATTATAGTATACTTTCAATAGACATTCGCACCTTTGTTGTAAAAAAATTGTGGTAGAAGTTTCCATTACATATATGCATCAGCAGCATGCAGGCCACATTTTTTGACTGCAATTAGCAGTTCTACAATTATTTTCGGGAGCACCCTGTTTTTCTAGAACTTTTGACAATGTTATACAATTTTAAGTTAAAAAAAGTTTACACCGTTGAATTTTCATGATAATGATTTTATTTTTTAAAAGTTATTATCTTCAACCTATGTTCAATTAGGATGAAACATCCTGTATTTGTAACTAAACAAGTGGTTTGCCATCCCTTGACCCATGGAAATCAAGGGTATAGTAACAGTTATTTATTGGGTGTGAGAGGGAGGGGGATTAAAAAAATTCTCAACTTATAGCAAAGTAATTTTCAATTCAAATAATAGGTGCAATATACATACAATAATATGATTCCAACTTATTTTAATGCTAATTTCAATCAGAGAGAAAGAGCCATCGTGATCTCTTTTTCTTGTAATAGAATAAAATGCTATTTTAAAAGAAAATTTGTGATATTTGTTTGATGCCTGACAGTGATGGCAACATCCAAGAGCCTTTAATAACCAAACTGGCAATAACTATTTGCTATAGCACCAATCAGAAGACATGTGAATAATATTTAGTGCAATTTTTGTTTGTGTCAGTAGGATATGTTTTTAAGGAATGTTTCACTTTATTTTTAGAGACCTTAGATGGAATGACCCCCTTTTTTAAGTCAACGAGTATTAGCTTAGGATTTGTAAATACTATATCTTGCATTGTGAACGAAGCATAATTGCTTTTCTTATGAAAATAATATCAATGATATTCAATAAGAAATTGTTGAGGAAGGAACAAAGTTTTGGAGGAAATATATAAATGATATGGATCACGATTGATAGATTGTAATAAAAAAATTAAGATTTGCATAAAATTTTTATACAAAAGAGAAACACAATTTCAGACTGCTTTCTTTTTGTATCGTGATTATTTAACTTGTTTACATTTAGGAAACAAATCACCAAAACAACACCAATAAAAAAAATTCTGTATATTTTCCTTTTTTTTCTAGAGAAAAAAGGTCTTTAAAAAATCTAGAATTTCCCAACTCTAAGTTCAAATTTCTCGAGTTCACAAACATTGTAGACTCCATCACCCCTCCCCCCCCCCCCGTGATGATGCCTGTGATGGTAATTTTTCATCCTTCTGATGTCTTATAGTCCTCATCTCAACCCCTTGTGGCACGGGGGACATACTTATGAGACCAGGTAATTTAAATTTTTAAATGCTACAATGGCACTAGAGTTTTGATTATTATTTTTTTGGTTTGCTATATATATGTGATATGCAGCTTTTTCACATTTATAAATAAATTTCTTTTCAAATTCTAGTATCATTCATTTATATGGACACTTTATAGATGGGTGCATAATGATAGAAACGATACAAAAACAAAGAAATTAATTTGCGTTAAATGTGTATACCTTTGTATTTGCAATGCAAATGCTTAAACCTTAATATTAAAATTACATACATGGTTTTTCAATTAAAATTAAAGTAATTGCTTAGAAAAATTATATATGTATACATTAATTTTTTTAAAATATATATTTTACGAAACTTATGCCACAATGATAAGAACAAAATCGATATTTGGAAAACTGCTGAACATGATTGGTGGATATTTTTGCATATCATTTAAACATGCATTTAAAAGGGATTCTAAACATATTTGTTTAATTTGCAAAACATTTGGTCTACAGAGTGAATCAAAATGTTTTTTTTGATTTTGAAAGAAGGTAAATTTTAGCTTATAACAACATTGGAATGTAATTTCAAAGAATTGTTGATGAAATTAAACTTTCAAAGACTGTCATTTTTAATTTCTTATAGAATCTATTTATGTTTCGACAAAATTTACATGGGCCAAAATTTATTTCAAAACGATCCCAAAGTTTCATTATTTGCTAAGCTGAAAGTAAAATAATGACAGCAAACGAATTTAGAAGTCAGATAAAGAAACCAGCACCAGTATTTATCTTATGAAGAACAACAAAAATACCTGGATTTTTTTTAACTGCAAAACCATGTCCATGTTTGCAATTACAATCTGATAGTAAAAAAGTCTACTGTCTGTTGCAGAGAAATACTTGAAACAGCAAACTAATCAGCCTAAAATTATCTTCAGTGTAAAAGAAGTTTAATTCGATATTGCAGATAATATTCATTTATATTTCCAAGGTTTTTAAAATAAACAACACATATTTTCCATGCGCAAATTCAGTAGAGACACTCTAATGGTTTGAGCTACCGTTTCCTCCACAGATAAGCGTATAATTGCTTTTCTAATTGAATAAACAAAATAGAGATACCTTTGATCGCATGTTAGAATGGCATTTGCTGAACCTGAATGAGAAAATTTCTGACTTTTGCAAAATTTCCAAAAAGACAATGACTAAATTCACTCAAAAAAGTCACAAAAAAGCAATTTGCAGATAAAAATGATCCAAACTTGATCTGTCAGCCATTGGTCCAAATCTAAATCTCATGAACAGCGTTTGGGGTATTATAAGGCACAATATACAAAGAAAGATGGTTAAATCGTACATCATAACTCAAAAGCAGAATTAAAATCTGAAATTTAGAAGGTATGACATGTTTTGTCTTCTCAACACATTCAAATCTATGTAAACTTTACGCTACAAATTATTTAATACTTTAAAATTATTAAATACAGCAAACACCCAAATAATATGGAATATCTCTATAACATAAAATGCTGTTAATCCGCACAATCAAACGTGACGAAAAAACTAAACAAAATGTAAAATAATTTTTGTAAAAAAATGCTAAAAAAGCATGAAACCAATTAAAAAATCTTGAAAAAACGCACATTTCATCAAAGATTCATGATTCATTCATTTAATCATTATTCATCCCATTCTCACTCGCCTTTGAGAATGTAGAGGGAGGGTGCTTTCTCGGCATTTTTTGAAAATTTCAAATTTTTTATAAAGTGGGGAGGGGGCGTTTGATTAGGAAGGGCGGATTAACCGGATTTTACGGTAATTTACAGAAATCTGTTCCGTTCTTATCATTTTGCTCCCGGTACATATTGAGTAAAAATGGAACATATAATATTATATTTATAAAAGTTATTTTAGAATGTTTTCTTTGTGTTTAAATTAAATATTTAATATGATACAATAAATTGATATGGTTCATATAAGGATTAATATAATTATATTTTTTATTTAGACAATCACATGATCGTTCCTATCATTTTACATGCCGACATAGCAATGGAATTACTTTGTGCCAGAAAGGGTTTAATTTGTTAGTTGAATTTTGGATCACCCTGTATAGTATAATTATAAACACATGAAAACTACATATAAAACACAGCAAACTGTTACAATTACTTTTAAATTGGAGTACAGACAATTTTCTTTTACTTTGGAGAAAGCAAAATAACAAAAGTATATAAAATTCATTTTAATCACAAATTCATAATATTTAATGAAAAAAAGATGCGTGTATAAATTACATTTAAAGCACAAACTGTTACAATTATAGTAGACTCCTTCAAATCCACAACTCTCTAAAATCTGCGCATAATTAATGGATGTAAACAATGAAAAATTCAGTTCATATATAGAGACAAAATTTGACTTTTTTTACTTTTATATCAATTCCATATATATTTTATAACTTGTAAATTTATTAATATTACTGAATTCATGTTTTTTTATGAAAAAGAATAAACTTATTTCTGAAAAAACTCAAGATATTGCTGATATCATTGATAATCACAATCTTCTTACCAAATATATTTATGAATTAGTCAAGCTTTTTTAGTTATTAAGTATAGCCAAACCAGAAAAAAAATCTTTATTATTTTATGATTTTGATATGAATTAGTAATGTATCTTTATGGAGCATATTTCAGTGAATAATCTAAGAAAAATACATTTCATCTTTATAATGAATATTTAATCATACATTATTGGTTATTACTTGATCTTTGCTTTTAATATTTTATTCATTTAAAAAATTATCTAAATTTTTATGATTTTATTACTTGTTTTAATATTTTATTATAGTGTAGGCATTCATTATAGTTTTGGTTGCATCATTAATTACATATATAACATCATAATATATTACTGAATCAAGATTTTATTGTTAGGATTACTTTAACATATTTAATGATGGTATTATTCTAGGATAATATATTATGAAGAAAACAGAACATAATAACATCTCATTTTAAATTTGATAAAATGCAGTAAAATATATATTGAATGAAATTTTAATTTATAATTATTATAAGTTAATAATTTCAGTTGGTTGATAAAAAAGTGGTATTTTTCCATTTCAAGGCTTTCACTATTTCTTTTTATAGATATACATTATTTGACAAAATTTAGGCTTTAGGAAGTGAGATTTATTGTCAAATGATACAAAGAAGTGATTAATATACACTACACATATGTGTACATATCATGATTGTTTTTTTACAGACAATTTATTTCTGTTTCTTTAGTAAAATAAATAAATGATTTTTTCCTTTTAAATAAATTATACAAATGTTAAAAAAAAAAAAAATCACTTGAGTAAATGAAACAGTGAATAGGTTTCCAGAAAATATTTTGCCAAACTTACAGTGTATATTGGTTATTTACATGGTATTTTATTTCTAAAAAAAATCTTAATTGTGTCAATGAAAATATCTATTTTAAATAATGTGAATTTTAATTTATCAACACCTTTAAATTCTAAACTAATAAAATTTTCGGCTTAATAGTTACTATTCTGCTAGAAATATATTCGCTTTACCAGTATGCTGGATATTTAAAACAACTATAAATGTCGGCAAAAATAAAAGTAGGAATGCATAAAATTTTGTGTCATCAGACATTCTAGACAAGTTCTCACAACTTCCAGAATTTTCAGTAGAAGAATAACTAAAGAAACATGTCTTACCATTAATTTGTTTTAATAAAACAGATCGATCTGTAAATTGTTAAAAAAAATAATAAGATATTCGTAACTCAAACAATATCCAGGCTTTAGGAAATGAAATTTATCGTCAAATGATACAACCAAGTATTTATATATGCATACATACGTAGATTGATCCAAAACAAAAGTTTACAAGCAGAAGCATTTGAAACGCAATAATTGTGGGGCGAATATTTCCACCCAGGGTGGTTGATGCTAGTTGTCCTACGTGGTTTTACAATTAAGTAGTGTCAGTATACAGACACTTAAGAGCGACAGTAATGGCACGACATCTAGAAAAGTGGTTTTGCATAAAGGTGAGCCGTAATTTGATTCTTATGGACCAAGAATGTGACCGCATCCAAAATTCACAGACAAATAGTTGAGGTATACGGGAATACTACCAAGGCAGGATAAATAAGTTGGTCGAAAGTTCTGACAAATGCCTAAACAGGTTTTGCAACTATGTGGAAAAGTAAAGACCAGATGTGTCTCTTGATTGCCATTTGCATCTTGTTTCTGTTGTTAATAAATACTTTTTCCTTTGCCTTGTAAACTTTTTTTTGGATCACCCCTCGTATATGTGTACATATCATGACTGTTTTTTATACACAATTGACTTCTGTTTGAGTAATACAATAAATAAATGGCCTTTTCATATTAAATAAATTATACAAATGCTTTAAAAAAAATAACTGCTACTGTAAATGAAACAGTGGATAGGTTGCCAGAAAATATGTGCCCAAAGTTACAGTGCATATTCATTACTTCAGTGGCGTAGCAAGCGGGGGGCAGTCTGCCCCAGGCGTCACCCTCTAAAGGGTGACATCCAAACTTCATTAGCAAATATATATGTATAATCTTATAAAATTTTGGTAAAAATTCTGAATTAATATGAAATTTCTAGTGCATCATGCAATAGAGTTAAATTTCTTTTCTTGGAGTAGCTGAAATTTTATACAGAATGGGGTGTCTAAATAAGATATGCACTAGCAACAGAATCCTACCTATAGAACAAATTGGTAGCAAAAGCAAAAGCAAATAATAATAATAATAAATTCTAAAAATGGGCACCACATGACTTATGTGAAATATGGGACAAGTTATGAGTCGCCAATGTGGTTTCTTATATGGAAGATCTAAAGGTAAATAAAGATTTGGTGATTTCCTCTGCTATAGTTACCATGCGTTCCTTTGCCTACTTTATTTCTATATCAAAAGATTATATAATCTTTACTTTAGTCTGTGTCTGCACTCTTGATTTCCAATAAAGCATTAACTTTTGATTGTAAACTAAACTGCGTAAAAAGTATATAGTCAGGTGATTTTTTGAAATAAGAAATAAAAAAATGAAGTAATAATCAAGGAACAGAAGTTTTGTTAAAACATCAAAATCAAAAAGGCTTTCTCATAAAGGTATTCACTTTTGTAGTATTTTGTATTTAAATTACAATTTTGCATCCATTTCTTCGAATTATCTATAAAATCATGTTAAAGGCATGTAAAAAATGTTGAAATTTTATTTGTAATAACATAGAGTTGTGATTGAAAAAAATATGGCGGATTTTTATTATTTCTTAGGGGAGCGGGAGAGTGAGACCATTCACATCCGCCCCGAGTGTCAGCCATCCCAGCTACGCCACTGCATTACTTATATGGTATTTTACTTCTAAAAATATCTTGAATGTGTGTTAATGAAAATATCTATTTTAAATAATATAATTTTTAATTTGACAACACCTTTAAATTCTAAACTAATAAAATTTTCGGCTTGATAGTTACTATTCTGATAGCAATATATTCGCTTCACCAGGGTGCGGGATATTTAAAATGACTATAAATGTCGGCAATAGTGAAAGTTGTAACGCATAAAATTTTGTGTCATCATACGATCAAATCATAAGTTCTAGAATTTCCAGTAGAAGAATAACTATACAAACATATCTTACCATTAATTTGTTTTAAAAAAGAAGATGGATCTGTAAATTTATTTTTAAAAAAAGACACCTACAGTTACAATTGTTGATAATTTTGTTGTGAATCGACGCCATTTTATTACAGATGCCATCACATGAATGAGTCATATATACAGAATTCAAACATTCATAATGATTCAGTCAATAAATGTTATATTGTTGTTTGTTACGAAATGTGTAGCTAATTTTTAATTAACAAAACAAAATATTTATTTATAAAAAAGAAACAGGAAGAATTTTCTAAATTCGGTAATCTAACACTTAAATAGGCCCTGGGGTTTAAAATTGGATTTTAGAAACTGAGGATATTTTTGCTTAGATTTGGCTATGTTTAAATGCTATGTTATAACCAGTATCACAACAAGATATTAAAAAAATGCTAGCCATATTTCCGTTGCAGCACTTAAATAATTTAAGATTTATGGATTCAAGAATCACTCTCGATGAATCATGATATATTTCAAGAGTCATTCTTTTATTGGCGTCTTGTCTCTTAAGTTAATGGTTATATCAAGAATAAATACATAATTTTTTACACCCAACTTCTTGTGAATGCTAAGGTATAGTAGTTTCTTTCGTTATTGTTCAATTAAAAACCATACAATCTTATATTTGATTATGACTGGAAGAAATTTCACATATCGCTACTTTCATTTTTGCTGATTTATCATTGAATCACTTAAAGTATTATTAAAACGTTTATTTATAGCAGATAATTTCGCTTATAATTATTTATTTTTAAATAGTTTAGTAAATATTATTCCAATTTCAATTAAGATACAGCAGATTTGTTCGATTTTTTTTTCAAATTTATTTTTAAAACATTGACTGATCTAAAAATGAATTTCATTCTATTCTATTCAATTGAAACTAAATATTTTTTAATAATTCATCACATAATAAATTGATTTTATATTGTTTATCGAAATTAACATATCAGAACATATACAGTTAAGGGGGTTCTTCACTAACTTCAAAGCACCCACTCCATGATGACTGAGCCATCCTTAGAGGTGTACGAGATCTGCAACCACACAAGACCTCGCGCCTAGAGAGGCCTCGCTATTGGACATGAAATATTTTTTCTTTAATAAAAAAAGAAAGGTATAATAGAAAATCTTTAATATAAATTTAAATTTTTAATCAAGAAAATATACTGTTCTTGACATAAAATATACCCTAGGTTGGAAGAGGAACATTAATCATCAATTTGACTTTCAAAATTGGTTCTGTAGTTTTAGAAATAACCCCTACAAATGCACAAATAAATGCTACTCCATTATAATAGTAAGGGAATCAAACCCTGGCTATCCAGAACACAGTATGTAAGTGAAAGCCTATCTTTTTTTTATTGATAATATATATCACATTATGTTAAATAGCAAAAGGAAAGGGCCTCACAAAATTCATGCACCAGGCCTCACTTTAAGCAGTCTTCCATAAGGACGGCTCTGCATGATGTTAATCTAAAGGTCAGGTTGTTTTCAAATTCCTCATGTAAATTTGATTATTTTTAAATTATGAAATTATTTATTTTATTTTTTCATATGATAACTGAGCTCCAACTTTAATCTGATGATTTTTCACATTTTTGAAATTGGTTGCAGATTTTTCTTAAAAAGTTATTTTCAATTGCAAAATGAGCTTCGAAATTGAAAATAACTTTTTTTTATAATCTGCAACCGAAATTGAAAAAGTAAAAAATAGCCATCATTAATATTGAATTAGCTATATTGTGCAGTTTTTTTAAAAACATTCAAATTTAGACAAGAAATTTGAAAATATCAGTTTAACATTACAGATCAGATATATTCAGGAGATTAAAAAGGTGGATCACTCAGCTTTAGAACTCTCCTCTGTAACATTAAGTCTATCGATGTTTGATGCATTTGTATATTTAAAATATCTTTGGGGGAAATTAATATTTTTAACTTCTTTTTTCTGACTACTATTCTTTTTAAAGGTTTTTTTTTTCTTTTTTGCTTAATTCTTAAAATACTTGTAAAATATATGCTTAATTCAATATTTTATGTGTTAAAAGTTGATGATTAAAATATTAATAATACAGCCAAGGATCGATAATCGGCAGTTTTCTATAATTTGCGTTTCTTTATGAATGTAAACAATGAAACAAACAGTTAAGAAAATTTACAAATTCTTGATCCAAAAAGGATTTTTTTTAACAAATAATTAAAAAATCATAATAAATGACATACTTTTTTTAATTATCTTTTTTTCATTTTTAACTTTTTTATTTTATGAACAGTAAAAAACAAACTGTATTACACAATGTATGTAATCTTTTTTAGTTAAATGCATATCTATATATATCCATTTTTTAAAAATAAAATAACTTTAAAAAGGCATTTTTTGAGATGGCCTATTAAATTAATGGTACTTCTAGGTTATCCCGTCGACCAAAAAATTATCGCCAAACTATAAGATTAAATGCCAATAATGGATGATCGTGAATGTCACATTCAATGCGATTCACGTGTTTAAAATGTCATTAAGGGATTTTATTTTGACTTTTTATTAATATTTTTATCAATATTCTACTAATTATTTGTTTTTCGTTATTTAAAATAAAAATTATGTCAACATGTATAATTTGGCTATTAGTTTGGCGATTTGTATAATTTGGCAAAATTGGTCGATGGGATAACCTAGAAGTACCAAATTAATTATTAGTTTTCATATTTATCTTTGCATATTATACTTATTGTAGAATTAAAATGCTGTCTAGGAATAATAAAATGATATGTAATCCATTATACTCTATAATCTGCAATATTCCATAATCCACATAACCTTTGGCCTGAACTTGTGTGGATTATAGAACTTTGACTGTATTACAAAATCAAATCATTTGTGGCAGGTATATGAACAGTTTTGACATTTCTGGGATATTGATTCATAGTTTTGAAATAAACATTTAACACTCTATTTTGCTCTAAAGATAAATAAAAAAGGTTTATTTAAAAAAAGATAAAAGATTTGTTTCTAAATTCAAATACGTAAAAATTTTATTCACATTGCTAATAATGCATCGAACCAAGTAAGTGAAAATTTCCCTGTTTATTGCTTTTTCACTCTGTTGGATTTTACAGTCTTGTTAGCAATTTGAATAAAAATTCATGTGATTACAATCAAGTTTACTATTTCCCGGGTTTATTTCACCATTTCAATTATCATATGAAAACTATACCATTTAATTATTAAAGTAATTAACAAAAAAATTGAAAATATGTAGTAGTATGCAAATCAAGAGAAGATGCAAAAGCAATCAGAAAGTAAATGGATTATTTTTTTAACTAAAATCAAACCATTTGTTTTAATTTTTTTTTTCATTCACCTTTATGATTTTAATGAAACTTAATTGAAAAAATTGAACTTTTTAAATCTTCTGTATGGGGCACATGCCATTCAATTCCACGAATATGTACATTATTTAAGCATAATTTTATAGCACACTTTCTTTTATTAATGTAAGGTATTACAACTACTCAATGATAATGTGTTATCACTGGTTACACTCAATAGAGTAAAGGGTCATTCCATGTCAAATCATCCAGAAATTTTACAAAATGTCCCCCACCATCTCAGATTTTGAAGAAACTTGGTACATGAAAACATACATATATAAGATGCTACCTTATGAAATTTTAATTGAATCGAATTAAAATATTTTAAATTACAGGCATCTGAACATATGACACTTTTCCTTTTCTATGGCCATTTTTAGAAAGTTGATTTTCTGTATGGTTCCGCAAAATACTTCATAACTCTTTACCAAATATTTAAAATGGGGTCATTCCATCTCAAATCACCCAGATTTTTTCAAAAATGACACCCACCATCACCAATTTCGATAAAATTCAGTGAATTTGTAGAATTTCAAATGCTGATTCCAAAAATATCAATTATATTGAAATTGATCAAACGGTTTGTGAGTTATGAATCTTTAAATAGCTCCCAAAATGGCTGATTTGCCGCCATTTTGAATAGCACATGTGGCAACATAAGAGTCCATAACTTCTTTCAGGTTTAAGCTAGAGTTTTCGAATTTTTTTTGTTTTGTTCAGAATAAAGTAATCTTTCATTTAAACCAATTTTTGTGAAGCTAATTCCATAAAAATGCTACCAGAAAAGGACGTTTTGTCATTTTTTAATTAAAAAAAGGTGCAACTTCAATGGCTATTTCCCCCCAATGAACCCCCTTCAATTTTCATCTAATTGCATAGATAGGCACCTCAAAGTGTGTTTTGATTACTGATAAAAAAATTTTAATGGGCAGTTCACAGGTTCTTACTTAAAAAAATAAATTCAATTTTATTGACTTTCTCGAGTAGCAGAAAACACAAGATAATGTTGATATTTCTTTTATTACCAGTAATGTGATACATTTTTACATTTAAAAGTTTCATAAGGTTTTAAATTGCATCAGTGGCGCAGCAAGGAGGGGAGGTTAGAGGTTACCCCCCCTCAGAGCCATGACAAAAATACGGAAATTTCCATTTTTATGTACTAAATCATTTAAAAGAAAACTAAAGTTAAAATTTTATCTGTTTTGTTCAAAATCAGCCGCTTTATTGAATCAAATTTTATGTAAAAGTTTGACTCGTTTAAGCAGCAGTAGTATATTTTCTTTTAAAAATGGGGAAAGCATATGGTAACAGTATCAGTATCGAAAACTGGTCACTCATTTCAGAAAAGGCCAGCATTCATTTATACTATTGGAAATCAGCCGAAGGTTAGAAGGAATGGTCATTTCCTGTCACTGTCAATGCCGTCTCGGGTTTTTCAATACTGCACCATTGGGGAGTCTTAATTAGTTACATCTGTTCTTGCTCTTTTTCTGGAAACGGGGCTGGACTCTCAAATTCCAGGAAAAACACAAAAACGCATGCTCGCATGCCTTGGAGGGGGGACTTAATTCCACAAGCATTCTGTTGTTAGTTGCTGTACTGCTAAGGTCTTTTATTCTGCATTTCTCTATGACTGATATTAAATCCTCTTCAGAGAAGAAAATTATAAAAAAGATGGACATAAGAGATCCATTTTTTAAAAATCTTTTGAATTCCTTCAATTATTTTTAAAATCCAGGTATGTTTGGAAAGTATATAATTCGTTTATATTTATGTTTTTGGAAAGATATTAACAACGCCGAGGGAAAGAGGGGGGGACGAAGAGGGCGGTCGCCCCAGGCGCAGAGATTTGGGTGGTGCTAAATTTCTAATTATTTTCTACTTACTACTACTTTAAAAGGGCTACTTTCAGGCAATTTTTTTAATTAACATAATTTCATATTTAAAAAACGCCCGAAATAGACAAGTGGGTAAACGGAAAAAAGGGACCGGAAAAACAGTTATCGGAGAAAAGTGGCATAAACTACAAAAGTGGAAAAAAGTTACTGGAAAAAAAGGGACAAGGAATTGATTTTGGGGATTTATTATTGATTTTGGGGATTCACTGGTTAAGTATTTTAGGGGGATCGTGGGGGGAGGTTCTTAATTTATGTAAAGGTGTTTTTAATGCTGAATTAACTGTTTTGGTTCAATTTTCTGGATGTATGATTACTCACCCCCCCACCACCACCACCCCTTCCGCCCTAAATTAGATAAATGGGTTTTTATGCAATTTTTATCCAACGTGTGTAATTTTTTAGATTAGGTTCTTTCTAATAATGATTATATATAGTATATAATGCCTGAAGAGTTTTGAGAGTTTAATGGTTAAGAAAAAAGGGGGAAGGGGTAACCTCTAAATAAAACTAATAGTTTTTTATGCAGAATTATCCGATTCGCTTGGAATTCGGACATAGGTTCATTAAGATAAGACGTATCTCTGATCAGTCATGGGGTCCTTTTGCTTATTGCCTTATTTGAGGATGGGAAATTATCACCCTCCTCAAATTAGATAAATCGGTTCTTATGCAGAATTATCCGATGTATTTCAAATTTTAAATATAGATTCTTTCTGATAAGGTGGATCTCTGAATAGTTTTAAAGGTTTAATGGCTAAGTATAGTAGCAAAAACAGATGATAATCCCCCTTAAATTAAATAAATAGCTTTTTATGCAGAATTATCCAATTTGCTTCCGACTTCAGATGTAGTTTCTTTATGATAAGGCGTATCTCTGATTAGTTATGAGATTTTTTTGCTATGTATAAATAGGGAAACGGACGAGTATCACCCCCCCCCCCCTTAAATTAGATAAATTGTTTTCTATGCATATTTATCCGATGTATTTCAAATTTTTAGTAATACAGGTTCTTTCTCATAAAGTAGATCCTTAAATAGTTTTAAGGGCTTAAAGGTGTATCAAAAAAACGCTTATCCATCTTCAACAGCTCGAAATTTTCCGATACAATTTCAGACACATTTTTAAAAGTAGAAACATGAAACTTGCTGAGGGGATTCTTGAAGGGATGTATGAGATGTGCCATGTGATGCCATTTTACGCTCAATTCATTGGAATTTGATTTATAAACAATTACCTTATCAGTATGACCCGTTTTTTCGTTCCCAGATCTCCCGCTTCGGAAAAATCGGTTCGAAAGGCCGTCTTTCATTGCTTTTTTTACAATATTTTCTGCATTTATCAAAGAATCGACAATCACGGCACCTTGTGTACTTTCCAAATAAGAGATTTTGAAAGTTTGGTGCATTTGAGAGCAAAAATGAATTCAAAAATAAATCTGAAAATAAGCAGTTTGAATCAAAATACACCCTTAATGGCTAAGTATAGAGGGGGAAACTGGGGATACCCCTCTTAAAGTACATAAATGGCTTTTTACGCACTTGCTTCAAATTTTGGATGTAGGTTCATTATGATAAGGCGTATAAGCTAATGAATATAGTTAAAATAGGGAGGAATGCAGCAGTCCATTCAGGGAGACCTTTCGGGCGAAGAAGCTTGTTTTTCCCATTCAACGGAGGGGGATGTCCGGTAGATATCGTGGGCAGTAGTCTCTTAGAAAATTTGTCAATCAGGGGATTTCCCTGTAAAAGTTTGCCGCAAAAATACACAAGTAACATAAAAAAGGTAGTTGAATGCAACTGAACGCAAATAATAAATAAAAACAATTTTTCTTTATTTCTTAATTTAATGATTGAAAACAATTATGTCAGAAAACATTATAGCACATTTTACCTTTTTCTTATAATGATTAATTTCCATTCATATTGCTTTTAAAACTGGTTTATTTATTTTTTTTATTTGTGAAAACAGTAATGTGCTAAATTATTTGTTGTAATCGTCATTCTCATTTACGCCAAATATTTATCATTTAAAACTGGTTTTTCACTAATTAATGTCCATATTGCACATCACAAAATATAATATAAAACATTTTAAAAATATATGTTAGAAAATGTTCAAACTATGTTGTATGTCACGAGTGAATGAACTAATGAATTCATTAATTTGCAGTAATAAAAATAGTTTTTTATTACTAGCTTATGTTAGTAATTAGAAAGTTAATTGTTTAAAAACCTGTAGTTCTTGATAGATATTCAGATTTGAACGCTTAAAAAAAATTAAAAAACAGATTTAAATTAAAAAAAAAATTAGAAAAACAGGATATTTTTTTTTCTTTGTTAGGATATTTATAGAATACTGAAAAATACTATGCAGAAACATAAACCACAATTTTAAATGCCAACAGCTATTGAGGATACATAAACAAACCCTTAAAACTATTCAGGGAATCACTTTATGAGAAAGAACCTATAGCCAAAATTTGAAATACATCGGATAATAGTGCATAAAAAACAATTTATGTAATTTAAGGTGGGAATAATCGCCACCCCTCGTTTTTAATAAGCAAAACAGCCCCATAACTATCAGGGATACCCCTTATCTTAATGTACCTACCTTTAAAATTTGAAGCAAATCGGATAATTCTGCGTAAAAACCCATTTATTTAATTTTAGAGAGATTATCCCTAATTCCCCCTCTATACTTAACAATTAAACTCCCAAAATTCTTCTGGCATTATACACTGTGACAACGTACTGACAACTTTAATCGTGGCATATGATAGATAGCGAAATCTTGTGAAAAGGTATGCAGGGGTGAAAGTATCTTCATTAAAAAGCTGAGAAGAATATGTGCTATTAATCTCAAGGGACATGCCTAGAAAATGATTGCACTGGTCTAGTAGCAATGAGCTGAGGGAGACACTGGCAGCATGAAAAACCAATTTACCTAAATTAAGAACCTCCCCCGACTCCCCCTTTCATACTTAACCAATAAATCCCCAAAATTAGGAAAGAAGTGAAAAGGTGAAAAAACAAAGTGAAACAAGGTGAAAGTGAAAAGGTGACAAAAAAGTGACAAGGAATTTTCAATTCCTTGTCACTTTTTTTCCGGTAACATTTTTTCATTGTCCCTTTTTTTCTAGTAACTTTTTTCAGTGTTACTTTTTCCGCTTTTGTAGTTTGTTACTTTTTTCCGATAAATTTTTTACGGTCACTTTTTTCCCTAGATTCAGGCAAGTAGATATTATGATTAAAAAGCTATGTAACTGAGAAATGTTCTTCATTCTTTGATAAGATCTTTCAGAAGACGACTCTCACAGTGGATAATTTGAAATGAATTTACGATGGGAAAGGAGAAAAAAAAAGTGATGCCGCTGGACTTGAAAAAAACCTGAGTTTTCAGGACCCAGAACTTCTAAAATTCTGGGTCCCTTTTCTAAAAAAAATGGGTCCCCACTCATAATAAGTCATATTTGTAGATGCAAAAATTGAACTTGTTCATTTCCAAAAGAAAAATGAATAATTATTGCAATAATTATTGTTTTAATAATAATAAATACATAAATAAAACCAATTTTAATTTTTTAAAACCATTAAGAAAAATTTTAATGTGCTAAAAAATGTGCAAGATAGAAATTTAATTATAAAATATTGAATATTTGAATGTAGAAGACAACATGTAGCATTATTTTTAAATTTCTTTTTTAAAAATGAGGCAAGACTGATTTATTGAAAAAGACATTTTAGCTGAAAAAAAGAATACTTTTGTTGAGTAAAGGGTATGCTTTGTTTAAAAAATGGGTGCTTTCAGGAGTCACATTTAGTCAGAAAGACTTGGAGTTGTCATACACTTATTGTGAAGCAGGAAAATCTGTTTTTGGAACAGCAAAAAAAACAATTTTGAAGCAAGAAAATTAGTTTTTGGATCAGGAAAATTCACTCCCGGCATTAACATTTTCTCCTCATGCCCCTTTGACAAAAATTGTTATTTCGCGATCTTTTGACGAGATCTGCCATTTTTTCAGGATTTTTTGACAAAATTTGCCGCTGTTCACGAATTTTTTGTCAGAATTAGCCGTTTAGTCACGATTTTTAAACGAAATTTGTTGTTTTTTCGCGAATCTTTTGACGAAATTTAACGGGAAATAGTCGTTATTTCGCGATTTTTTAACAAGATTAGCCATTTTTTCGCGAATCTTTTGGTAACATTTGTCTTTTTAAGATCTTTTGACGAAATCTGTCGTTTTATCGCGATTTTTTGGACAAAATTTGCTGATATTCGCGAATTCTTTGATAGAATATGCCGTTTTATCGCGATTTTGTGACGAAATTAGCCATTTTTTCGTGTATCTTTTGACGAAATTTACCAGAAAATAGTGGTTATTTCGCGATTTTTAAACAAGAGTCGCCTTTTTTGCGATTTTTTGACGAAGTTACGCATTCCACGGTACGAATAAGAAATATTTTTCTGCGTCCCATCCCAATTTTTTGCGTATTTTACGCGCTATAATGCGTTCGCGGCATCCCTGAGTTGCCATGCGATCAAAATCGCTTGTAACTCTTAATTTATTTATTTAATAAAAGATGGCGACTTTGTTATCTATAAGCAACTCTACCCCCCCCCCCCTCCTCCAGAGCCGAATTCTAGCTGCGCCACTAGTTGCATAAATATATATATTTAATGTGGCTAAAAAAAGGGGAATCCCATTGGAATAAATAAGAATGCCAATAATGAATTTTCGAAGAGATAGACATGAAAAGCAAAGGAAAAAGAGAGAGATTCCTGACAAATTGAAATTATTGCAGTTTCAATAAATTATAAATAAAAAAGAAATGATAGAAAAAATTCCACAAATAGGTTCATTATCTAAGAAAATTATGTACAAAATATGATAAAATTAAAACTCTTAAATAAAAAATACAGTAAGTAAAAGTTATACTAGTCTGCATGATATCATATAATTAAAAACCAATGACTGTCCTTAATGCAATTTTTTTAATACTAATTACAAAACTGTTCTTAGTTTTCTTCTGTCATGCATAGTTTGTTTGTGATCAATCAGTTGTTTTCGAAGATTCATTTTTCGAGAACAAGCATCATGTAGTAGCCACACATAATGTAGATATATACTTGTAGATACTAGTAGAACATAATTAAGGGTGTCCTTAAATCAAAAAGGGCAACTTTGTGACACATGCTTTAATTTATTTTTGTTCGGAAATGCATGAAACTAGCAGGTGTTGTTATTCAAAAACTGTCTAATTACACTCATTTTTTTGTTTTTTTAAAAACACAATAGATCTTTCATAACAAGCCTTCAAAGTTGACGCTTTTGAGCACATTTCCCGACGAAAGCAGAAAAATCGGTCGAAAAGCAGGAGAAAAAAGCGTGATCGCGTCATCGAAATAGCTTAGAACTGGATTTAATTATCATAAATTGGAAAATTGAGTTCGATTCGAAATCGCTTTCATAGTCAAGTATTCCAATTTCATATCTTTCTATTAAAAAATGAATTTGTAAATGTGTCAAAACGTTTTGCGCTTGTTGAGCGAAGCAGTTAAGAACACCCTTAATGATGTATCCAAGTTTTTAATGAAAAGGAAATAAAATTGAAAATCAAAGAGAGCAAATTTTAAATAAAACAACTTCATAATTTTTTTATCATTATTACAATTAGAGTTAATTAGATTTCGTCAGAAATAATTATTACTCTACCCTGTGTTGGAATTTCAGAAAATTTTTGCAGATCTATTCCTTTCATGACCTCTAGAACCCAAAATCACCCCCTTCCTCCCAGTTAAAAAATATTTATCTAAATATCACTTTTTTCGTGGGCATAACTTCCATAATTTTTCACAAAACTCTCCCAAACTGACACATGAAATCCAGGGACCAAAAATCTCAATCAAATTTGTTAATGGTCAGAATCAGATCGCGGGGTTGAAATAGGGAAGGATTTGTGAAAACTGAAAAAAAATCTCAATTATAATGCATATAATATTAGGTTAAAGTTATTATTACTTGTAGGAAAAGGTACAAAAATTTATGTATAACAGATTTTCCATTAAATTTAAAATGAGATATCAAGGGGCAAAAAAAGAGGGGGGGGGGTAGGGAGAAAAAATTCACAGATTAATCAATTCTCAAGATACCAAAATTCAGTTAAACTTATTATAAATCACCACTCTCAAAAATCTACACATAATTTACGGATGTAAATAATGTAGAGACAAAATTTGACTTTTTAAACTCTATATCAATTCATGTTTGTAATTTTTGATAATGTTACTGAATTTTTTATTTATTTATTTATTTTTATAAAGGAAGAATAAATTTATTTCTGAAAAAAATTCACATATTGTTGATTTATTGGTAATCACAATCGACTTATCAAATATATTTATGTATTAATCAAGTTTCTTTGGTTATTAAATCCGGCTAAACATGAAAGAAAACTTTCTTTTTTATGATTTTGTTGTGAATTAGTAATATACCTTTATGAGGCAAGCTACACTGAATAATTTAGGGAAAATATATTTCATGTTTATAATGAATATTTAATTGTACATTATTGATAACTTGACCTTTGCTTTTAATATTTTAATCAATTTAACAATTATCTACATTTTTCTTTTTTTAATTTATTACCTATTTTAATATTTTATTATATTGTAAAGCATTCATTTTAGTTTTGATTGTATTATTAATTACATTCAAATTACTGTTTACAAAAAATATCAATAAAGTAATGACCACAAATCAGAAAAATTCTAAAATCCACATAATTTCTGATCCCAAGCTGTGCGGATTTGAGGGAGTCTACTGTTATTTAATTTCGAAATTTACATCTGCCTGTAAGCTGAGCTGGCAGGGATTTAAAAAAATATTAATTATCTGTTCTTTAAATTGTTATTGATGTAGATATATTTTTAATAGCATGTTTACTGTGCATGTTATATATTTTATTCTTAAGTATTATAATATTTATTTAATAGTTGCAACTTATTGCATTTTGTACAAAATAAATGTATAATTTTGCAATAAAATGTGACTATTTGTAAAGCTTTTCCCGTCATTTCTTTTTTACTCATAATTTACTGAGACATTGCAAGAAATTTCAATTTGTCAGGAAAATACGTGTATCTCTTGCGAAAATTCATTATTGGCATTATTATTCATTCCAAATGGATTCTCCTTTTTTTAGCCACATTAAATATATATATTTATGCAACATAAAACCTTATCAAACTTTTAAATGTAAATATGTATGATATTTTTGGTAATAAAAGAAATATCAACATTATCTAGTGTTTTCTGCTACTCGAGAAAGTCAATAAAATTGAATTTATTGTTTTAAGTAAGAACTTGTGAACTGCCCATTAAATTTTTTTTATCAGTCATCAAAACACACTTTGAGGTGCCTATCTATGCAAATAGATGAAAATTGAAGGGGGTTCATTGGGGGGAAATAGCCATTGAAGTTGCACCTTTTTTTAATTAAAAAAATGACAAAAAGTCCTTTTTTGACAGTTTTTTATAGAATTAGCTTTACAAAAATTGGTTTAAATGAAAGATTACTTTATTCTGAACAAAACAAAAAAATTTTAAAGCTCTAGCTTAAACCTGAAAGAAGTTATGGACTCTTATGTTGTCACATGTGCTATTCAAAATGGCGGCAAATCGGCCATCTTGAAAGCTACTTAAAAGCTCATAACTCACAAACCGTTTCATCAATTTCAATATAATTGATATTTTTGGAATCAGCATTTGAAATTCTACAAATTCACTGAATTTTATCAAAATTGGTAATGGTGGGTGCCATGGTCTGGGTTATCTGACATGGAATGACCCAAAAATGTCCCATTTTAAGATCAGTGTTTTCAATAATTTAAAAAGTTAGTAAATATTTATATTTCTACTTTTCAACCGTCGCTTTTTCTTAAATTCGGCAGCTTCAGAGGAGAAATGTCAAATGACAATGCATTTAAAATAATTTTAACGATCTCACTACAGAACGTCAAATTATTTCAAGAATTCCTTATAGGAAAATTTTACTTTCAAAAGAGATCATAAATGCTCATGTAGCTAACAGCAAGAATCAGGACTCCAGATAAAAAGCATTTTGATTAAATATTTTTGAATAGACATGGGAAAATATAATATTATATTCATAAACTAAAAAGTATTAAATTATTTTAAAATTAAGTATACTTTATTGTAATTATTATATTTAAATTATTTTTAAATGAAGTTATAGTCTTTATGTATCCATCAATAATTTTTTTTATCATAAATATGTTTATTTATTTATTAGGAAAAAGATATTTAAAAAAACCTGGTTTACACCAAATAAACTGATTTTTTTTCCTGTTTCTTCCAACCCTGATTAAAATACAATATTTTAAACATTTTACATCCAAATTATGGTTTCTTAGCGACTGACTATAACTTCCAACTGATGAAATTATCTTATTTACACTATATCTCCTGAAATTAAGAACAAATTAATAATTAACCATGCACATAGAGAGGGGGTATTAAGTTACTTAATTTATTTCGTAACCTGTTCCAAATACAAAAGTATCCGAATTTTAATTATTTAAAAATTGTAAATGAAATAAAAAAATAAAGAGAACGATATTGACTATTCAATGGAAAAGAAAAAAATAATAATATAAAAATTTTGAAATGCAAACTAATTTATTAAAAAATTCTTGCACGGAATGAACATTTTTGAAATGGTGTCTTCATATTATATTTAAAAAAAAATCATTTAAATGTATAGAATTTCAAACAAGATGTTTAAAAACACATTCCTAAAGGATTAACATTAGCGAGTGGGTGTTTTGGCATTAATGAAGTAGACCTTAAAGGTATTCTTAACTCCCTTGAAAAACCTGCTACATAATATTAAACATATTTCGAATTTCTCATTTAAATTTGAATTTTTTTAAAAGATTTTTTTGGTTGCAAAATTTTTTAATAAGGCTTTTCACTTTCCCTTTTGAAACTGGTTCTGAAAGTGAAAGTACCCTTATTAAAATATTTGCCACTGAAATTTTAAAAAAGTAAAGAATAGCCATATTAGAAATTGACCCCAGCTATTCTATAAAAAGATAATAATAAACATTTAAAAATATTCAAATATAAAGGAAAAATTCAAAAATAACCTATCCATAGGTTTAACATTACAGTGTGAATGTTAAGTGCTTGAAATAGCAAATAGCCCAATAAACAGCCCCATCCATGAGGGAAAGCAATAAAATTTGTTTCAAAGCAATCACAATACTGTTTTGTACTGAACGAAAAATATCTTTGAATTTTCTCTATCTTAAGGAAAGTAAATATGTTCATTCAATACCAATTGTGAATATTAGTTTCTGCATCTAGCCATAGAAAATGAAAAAAAAACCTAAACAATTCATCTATCTTTGTAAAATTATGATTGAACCTGCATAACCTTAGCCATTAAAAATAATTATGGATTTATTAACTGTTCATCATAAAGAAAACATTATTCAAATCATTTTTAATAAAAATCACGGCTACTACTTGGTTATCCTGTCGACCAATTTTGCTAAATAAAACAAATCGGCAAACTGTTCGCCAAATTACATAAATTGACATAGTTTTTATTTTATGCAACAGAAGAACAAATAAATTAGTAAAACACGATCAAAAATACAAATAAAATGTTGAAATAAAAATCACTTGATGACGTAACAAACACGTGTATTGCAGTTAATGTCAAATGTGACATTTACAGTCATCCATCATTGGCATGTAATTTTATATTTTGGCGTTAGTTTTTTGGACGACGGGATAACCATGTAGTACCAAATCATGCAACAATCCTTTTGCAGTTTATCCTATCCTATGCAAAAAAGTTTAAGGGTGTATTTGTGCAGTTTATTCTGCACGATTTTAAGGCTGTTATTAAATCAAAAAGGGCAACTTTATGACATAAATTTTAATTTATTTTTGTTCAGAAATGTATGAAATTAGCAGATGTTGTTGCTCAGAAACTATCAAATCGCACTCAATTTTCCATTTTTTTTTTTTTTTTTTTTTTTTTGTAAATACAATAATTTTTCCGAAAATGGTGTCAAAGTGGGCATTTTGAATTTACTTTCTACGTGACAGAAGAAAAACCAAAAAAACTCGTTTTGTCACGTGATAAAAAAATCTTATAAATCGATAGGTAATTTCTTGATCCAAAAATAGAAAACTTAGTTAGATTCTAAATCGCATTCATGGTAATGCTTTCTTAAAGCTCTTGATTATTTTTTTAACTTCAGTTAAATAAAGCAATAACTTCCTTCCAATGTTATTAGACAGAAAAATAAAAAGTAAAATATAAATTTTATTTGAGAAATCAACCTCACTAAAAAACTTAACTTTTCGCAGTATGTAATAAAAGCAGTGTAATCTACACAAAATTAAAACATTGTAGTTAGGGTTATTTTAGAGCTTGTAATTTTGTTTTTCTTTTTTTTAGTCCAGTCAATTTTATAGCTTTGCATTTTGCAAATACTAATGCATTATCTTGGATATCACATTCATAGGAAAAAAGGTGTAACATGATTGTTTGTAATCTGAGTTAAAATATCTGATAATTTTTGTTATTAAAGAGAGGATTTTTTAAAATTATTTATACAAAATTGAGTATGAGTGTAAAATAATAGATATAAGGTGCATCAGCTGCAAAAAATAGGTGACCAACTATATTTAAAAAAAGATAATTTGGTTTTATATATAATTTTGTTTTGCAAGATGGAAAGCAAATTGCAGTTTGCACAATTTTCATAATGAAATACGCTTGCTGATATAGATTTTTTTAAAGACCCAGCATATAGATTAACTATTACTTTTTCCAAATCTCTTTCTGCAATTTCATATTAAATTCAACAATATTGCTCCTAATCTGCTTCTAAACACACCTAACTGCAATTTTATTAATGTTTAGTGTTGTTGCTTTGATATTTTTTATTAAACGTACTGAATTTTTTTATTGTTTTTTTTCTAAATGAAATATTTATTTCTTCCGTCTCATCTGAAATTCTGTCCTTATTACTGTACTGTCTACTGACTCTGTTAAAAGATACTCCAGTTTAAATCTGCTTCATGATGTTCTTTCCACATTTTGTCATTGAATTTGCATACACGGATCTATGAATGTATTCCAAAGCTATATTTTAAAACTGAAAAAGAAAATCTATTTCGTTATACTCACAATCTATTATACAGGAAGACGTAAGGTTATCGAGACAAACTTTAAGGGTTGGTGGTGGATATCACAAAAATTCAGATTTGCATAGCAGCCGTTGGTCGGGAACACTTTCCTGGAGCGATAGTGAAGACACAAAACACAAGAAAGGGAGAACACAAATAAGAGGAAAAATATATTTATTATCTTTATCACAGCAAAAAACTGATAAGAAAGATCAGTAAAGAGACAGCGATAATCATCAAAGTTGGTGTTCGAAATTATGACTTTTGGCCGTAATGCAGGAAGCACATCACTTTCGTATGGAAAATCTAAAGTTCTGGAAAATTCTGGAAGTGTCCTGGACTTCTCCAGAAGCTGCCACATTGTGTGTGACAAGTTCCTCAGCACTTACCAGCATTGTCCCAGCATTTTTTCAGCACTAAAAATAATAAATATCTTTCTCTTCCCTTTCGTGTCCTTTATTCCCTGTGTTTTGTGTCATCACTACCACTTCAGGAACATGTTTCCGACCATGGGTTGCTGTACAAATCTGAATCCTTGTTATGACCCATAGCTCCTCCTTAAAATTCGCCCAATAATCCTTGACACCCTGTATAAAACTTTAAACATAGTTAAAATGCTATTAAAGGGTTCAATTATTGCAATACAATGTAAATCGCATCAGTGATGTAAAATGTTTTCCTCAATAATCATTTATATTAGAGTGGAAAAATTCTTAAATTTGGAGGAGTTCTGACTAAACATTTTTGAGTATTGTAATACTCCTTGCTTTCAAAATAAATACTTTTACTTCAATAGTTATAAAATGTATCATTGTTTTAATAAACGATATGAAATTATAAAATTAATTTCTGAAATTATAAACTTTTCTTTATTTTTTCTTATAAATGCTATTTTAAATTTCTTATAAATTTCTTATATCTTTAAAAAACTTTTATTTATAAGTACGTTATTCATAAATATTTGACTTATTCTTCATTCTTAACATTCATTTCTAATTTTTATTTATACTATTTTCTTTTTGAGAAGTTTTTTTATTTTATGGTGGCAATTTTTTTAATTGTTCTATATTAAGTTATAATTTAAATCTTTACGTAATTAGAAAATTAATTTGGCAATCATTGGCTCTGGAAGCATCAGACAATTGGGTATCTATTTCAATTCAATTTTCTGTTTTAATTTAATATTTTTATTACCTTTATTTTATTTGTAAATTTCTTTTTCTTAAAAGCTGATAGATTGAGTTAATTTGATTTATTGCAGATACAAAAGCCATCAATGTAAATGCACATCACATCACTCAAAACTCTTTTTTAAGTGTGAAGCGAATATGAAGCGAAATATTTCTTTTCAAGAGTGTTTTGGAAAAATGAATTCTGAAATGGAAGAAAAACTGTTTGTTTGTGGGGTATGCAGCAAAGGATTTTCAAGAAAAGGTGATTTAAACAGGCATTTATTAATTCATACTTCTGAAAAAGCATTTGTGTGTGAGATATGCAGCAAGAAATTCTCTCGAAAATGTAGCTTAAACACGCATTTATTAATTCATGCTGGCGAGAAAAACTTTGTATGTGAAATATGCACCAGGAAATTTACGCGAAAGAGTAGTTTAAGCACACATCTGTTAATTCATACTGGTGTAAAACCTTTTCTTTGTGAAATATGCAAAAAGAAATTCTCTCTAAAGTGTGAATTGAGCCTACATCAATTAATTCATACTAGTGAGAAACCTTTTGTTTGTGAGACATGCAACATGAAATTTTCTCAGAAGTCTCATTTAAGCAGACACCTCTTAATTCATACTGGTGAGAAGCCTTTTGTTTGTGAAATATGCAACAAGAAATTTTCTCAAAAGAGTAGTTTAAAGACGCATCTGTTAATTCATACTGGTAAGAATTTTTTTGTGTGTGAGATATGTAACAAGAACTTCACTCAGAAGTGTAGTTTAAGCAAACATCATTTAATACATACTGGTGAAAAAGCTTTTGTGTGTCAGATATGCAACAAGAAATTCATTTATAAGAGTAATTTAAGCAGGCATCTGTCAATTCATAAGAAACCTTTTGTGTGTGAGATATGCAGCAAGAAATTCTCTCATAAGACTGTTTTAAGTGAACATCTGTTAATTCATATTGGTGAAAAACCTTTTGTTTGTGAGACATGCAAGAAAACATTCTCTCAGAAAAGCAATTTAAGGAGTCATATTTTAATACATATTGGTGAGAAAGCGTTTGTATGTGAGATATGCAACAAAAAATTCTCTCAAAAGAGCAATTTAAGCACACATTTGTTAAGTCATACTGGTGAAAAACCTTTTGCGTGTGAAATATGCAACAAAAAATTCTCTCAGAAGTCTAGTTTCGGCAGTCATCTATTAATTCATACTGGTGAGAAACCTTTTGTGTGTGAAATATGCAACATGAATTTTTCTAATAAGAGTAATTTAAGCAAGCATTTATTAATTCATACTGGTGATAAACCTTTTCGTTGTGAGATATGCAGCAAGAAATTCCGTCATAAGTGTAATTTAACTAGACATCTCTTAATTCATACTGGTGAAAAACCTTTTGTGTGTGATATATGCAACAAGAAATTCTCTCAAAAGAGTAATTTAAGCACACATCTGTTAATTCATAATGGTGAAAAAACTTTTGGGTGTGAGATATGCAACAAAACATTCTCTCGGAACTATACGTTGAGCAAACATCTTTTAATGCATACTAGGGAGAAAAGTTTTGTGTCAGATATGCAACTTTAATTTCTTTTAAAAGAGTGTTTTAAGAAGCCTTTTTTGATGTGTTGAGAAAACTTGTGTAAAATAAATACAAAAAAAATCTCATAAAGCATTCTGTTAGTTTTCACTCCGATAATTTGCTAATTGCAATTAAATGACTTATATACCACTTCTGTTATTTAAGAACTGCGCTTATATTACTATGATAATAGTATTTTATTCCTTATATTACAGAGACTAAAATGAAGCGTCTACCAACAAAAATTTTGCCAATTTAAGCTATCAAATTAGCTAATGAAAAGGTAATTTCTGGCAAATACATTTTTTAAAAATCTGGCGTTATCTTTTATAGTAATGCAAAAAATTGCACGTTTTTTTTCATAGCATTTATGTATAAGATAGAGAATATTTAAGTCAGAAGATTTTTTAAAATTAATTTCTCACAGTGAAGTTCTTTGATATTAAAATTGTCTTTCTTATAAACTTTTAACCTCCTTAGTCCTGAGACAAATATTTCATAGGTCTACAGATATCAGCCTAAATTTTCTATAAAACATCTAAAAAAAAATGTATCAGTATATATATCGATGCTTATGATATATACACACACTTTATATAGCACAAATTTATTAAAAATCTAGAAGTATGTTTAACAATTCTAATAGCATTTAAATTTATATAATTAATGTTTTTTAGTGTCGCTCCAGGCATCATCAGGATTAAGGAGGTTATGTTGGGAATATTATTTTTAAAGGGGTACTGCCTTGAATTCCCCTTAATGTTGAAAATAAGATATAATTAAATGTGTTTGATATTCTGATTGTGATTTTAAAAGGCAGTAAGGTGAGGTTTGAAAATTTAAATAAAGTTAGCTGAAAAGCATTTTAAAATTATGTTGTTTTCATCAGGAATCTATAAAAAGAAAATATACTAATTTGATTACAGTAGCATTACTAATACCTGTAGCTATTAAATTACTTAGTTTCAAGATCATTTGAATTCTGATTGTTTTTTCACAAAAGAATAAATATCTGATGCAATTTTTAAATGTCAATAAATGTTGGTAAAAAGCATTTAATTTTTCGTTTTCTTTTTCCAATTCAATCTCCCTTTAATATTTTTACACATAATTGAAAAGTGTCACATACTTCTACTTAACTCTCTTCCACATGATCTTTATCTAATTCTCGGGAATTAATCAGATTGTCATGTAATTGATCTATGATTGCTATCCCACATTCACTATTGAAAATAAATTTCCTAGTACAGTAGACTCCCTCAAATCCGGACTCCTAAAATCTTCAACTCTCTAAAATCCGCACATAATTTACAGATGTAAACAATGAAACATTCAGTTCAGATATAGGGGTAAAATTTGACTTTTTTATCTTTTTATCAATTCCATATATTTTTTAATTTGTATTTTTTTTATATTACTGAATTCATCTTTTTTTCATGAAGGAAGAATAAATTTATTTCTAAAAAAAATCAAGATATTGTTGACATTACTGATAATTACTTCTGATCAAACACATTTATGTATTAATCAAACTTTTTTGGTTATTAAGTCTGGCTAAACCTTAAATAAAACTTCTTTATTTTATGATTTTTATGCGAATTAGCAATGTATTTTTATGAGGCAAGTTGCATTGAATAATTTAAGAAAAGTTCATTTAATCTTTATAATGAATATTTAATCATAGTTATTGATGATTAACTTGACCTTTGCTTTTAATGTTTTAATTATTTAAAAAAGTATCTAAATTTTTATCAATTTAGTTTATTACATTTATTGTATTTTAAGCATTCATTATAGTTTCCATTGGATTATTAATTACATTCAAATTACTTTTTAAAAAATGTAAACAAAGCTATGACCAGAAATCCGCAAAATTCTAAAATCAGCAAAACCTCTGGTACCAAGTTCTGCAGATTTAAGGGAGTCTCCTGTAATTATAGTTTGTTCAGAGGTGCAGTAAAAGTAATTCCTTTTTACGTTATGGTCTGTAAGGAAAGTCCGTCATGGATTATTTAACACCACTTCAATTATTTCTCAAAAGACATGAGCATGTGTCTCTGAGGTTTCTTAAAACATGGAATGGGACAATTTTCGTCGACGATCCCTACCTATGACACAAATAGACCTAGTCTCTTGCGCGATAGCGCTGTCGCCGGCAGGCGACCGCGGATAGCGCTAAAGTACCTTACTTACGACCCGAATAGCCTTGCACTCTTAATAGAAAAAGAAAAAAAAATAAGACAAATTGAAACCGGACAAATTTAAAAGAAAAAGTAGACAAATTAAAGATATTGAGAGACGGTTAGTGGGCGGGCGGGGCTCTGAAGCTATCGACTTTCCCTGCGTTTATCCCGAACATATATGTCTCGGACGGTGGTTGGGGGTGGGTGAGTGGGTCATCCGTCGCGGTGAGCGACCAATTTTCGTCGACGACCCCTACCTACGACCCAAACAGACCTAGTCTCTTGCGCGACAGCGCTGTCGCCGTCAGGCAACCACGGATAGCGCCAAAGTACCTTACTTACGACCCGAATAGCCTTGCACTCTTAATAGAAAAAGAAAAAAAAAGACAAATTGAAACCGGACAAATTTAAAAGAAAAAGTAGACAAATTAAAGATATTGAGAGACGGTTAGTGCGCGGGCGGGGCTCTGAAGCTATCGACTTTCCCTGCCTTCATCCCGAACATATATGTCGTCAATTGAATTAGTTGAAAACCCGTTATTCTCAAAATGAAGCGAAAACAAGATAGTTTGTATCCATATATTCATTGATTAGTGTCAATATAGAATACACAATACGGGATTGTACTACTACATTTGGATAAAATCCCTCATTTTTTTGCTTCATTTTGGAAACAACGGATTTTGTCCGTTTTCTATAGACGATTACTTTCAGAATTTTCAAGCTATGTTTTTGAGACTTTTACAAAAGTTGCTCTATACATTTAGCTAACATAATATGCAAATGAAATTTTGATGTCTTTGACGCTTGCGCAGTAAAAAATTATTTAGTAAACATACTCATTTTTCATACAATTTTTATTATTTTTTAATTCTGATTACATGTCTGCAATGATGTTTGTAATATTTTCTGAAAAAAATATTATTTTATATTAAGAACTCTGAAAATTATAAGGAAAAAACTTGGAAAAATTTGGGACCATTTTTATAAAAACCTTAATTACTCTGCGAGTATGCATGCTATTTGCATAAAAATGAACACAGTGTATTACAATAAGGCATTCAATCATAATCTAGAGTTTGAGCACTTTTGCTACATTAGTTTTGACAGGGTTATTCAAAAGATATTCATTCTTTTTTAATTTGTTGACGGTCCCCTATGGGATTTCGGTAAAAAATCTTCACGGCGATGTATAGCATATACAATTATATTTATACACTAAGAGTTTCGAGATGATTCCTCATGTATTTTTCTAGATATTTAGTAAAGTGTCTAAAATCGCAAGTGTCCAATAATCAATGGCAATATAGTATATATATATATATATATATATATATATATATATATATGACAGAAAAACGATAACCACTTTTTAAAAAATTAATTTAAAATTCGAAATTTTAAAATTTCAAGTCCCATTTTATTTTAACCTCAATTCTAAAGCTTAAAAGCAGTTTGTCTTTGATAAATTTATTTTCCAGCAATACACCTTATTACTTTGAGAGATCATTTTTAATCACTGTTTAAGATCATGAAGTTTTAAATTGTACATAAAGCTAAGGAAATGTAGTGAGTTCAAGCTATAACTAAGTTTTAAAAATATTCAGATCTTGCTGTTATAGTACACAATATTATGAATACAGTATAGTGGTCGAAATTTTGTGTGTGTTCCTGTGAATACCATCTGTTTTCTTTTATATTGGATGTAACTTGTATTAAACCTCAGCAACGTATATCAATTTTACAATAAGTAATAATTTTAATATAATTGAAATATTTCCAGACAATGTTTTCCCATATAGTATGGAGTTGATTACTTTTGTGTGTCTCTGTAAATAAATAATAAATATTCTTTGAATCAAAGATTGTGCAGAATGTATATTTTAGCATATAATTCATAGATTCATGTCAATTCTATTATATTCAAAAGAATGTAACATCATTAAAATGTACTTGAAATTGTTTTTTCCTATTAACGGTAATGTTATGAAGTGTTTTTGATTGTCCCAATAATTAAACTTTACATCCTATTTTCAGGAAATTTGAAACGATTCGACAAAATTATGCAACGATTATATAATTTGAATCTCAAATTATTTAGTTGAGTAGTTTTTTGCTGTGTTATATACGGACAGTCAGACGGACGGAGAGACTGAACGACGACTATCGGTGCTACGTATTTATATAATTAAGAACGCGCCTAAAAATACTCAAATCTTGGTGAAATAATACACAGCATTTCGGATACAATATATGAAAATCTTTCGTGTGTCTCTGTAAATACTATCTGCTTTATATTATACAGGAAATAACTTTTGGTAATCTTCAGGAATGAATATCAATTTCAATTTCATAAAATAGTTTAATACATTTAAAACGCGCGTCAAACAATGTCCTGTACCTTTATGTAATGGAGTACTTTTGTGTGGCCTTGTAAATCAAAAACAAATGTTCTTTGCACCACAGATTGTACAGAATGTATATTACATTACATACTTCATAGATACATATCGATTTTATTATGTTCGAAAAAGTGTAGTACCATTAAAATGCATTTGAAACAATTTTTCCCCATTGACCGTAATATATTGGAATACTTTTGATTGTCCCTGTAATAGAACTACGCATCCTATTTTCATAAAATTTGAAATGTCTCGCCAAATTATGTAATAATTATATATTTTATATTTCAAACGATTCGGTTGAGTAGTTTTTTGCGTCGTTATATGTGGACAGACAGACGGATTGAACAACAACTATTGGTGCTACGTATTTACAAAATTACGAACGCACCTAAAAAGATGAATCAAACGCAACTCTCCTTTTTGTGGTTTTAGCTAACGAGCCTAGATAGCCTGTCTTTTTTAACATCACAGTGCCCCGATCCTTTTTAACTAATTAAATAATATCTCCTCCCATTTTTATATTGTCGCGATCTAGCGGAAATAATTTGAGTTACGGCATTTAAGTTGTCCGGAATAGCGAAACTCCGTGTCTTTTGCACTCCATGATTGCCGCCAAACGTGTTGTCCAAGCACTGATCGATTTAGGAGTTCTAAGTCAAATAAACATGTGCCTGGTTTTCAAAGGACATGTATGAAAAGGATTAATAAACCCAGATCCCCTAAAATAGACTGTTTTGTCTTTCCTATGATAGGATTTGATCTTGGGGGTTAGTCGAAAAGCAAATTCCTTCCGTGGATCCATGGCACGTAGGTCATCGGCTTCAGCATCCCTATGGGCGTCGTCGCCTAGTGGCTCGTCATGGGTACTTCGGGGGAAATTCCAAACGTAGGGACCATTCGGTTCCTCCGATAGGCAGGTGAGCTGTCGCTATCGGCCGTTCATCCTTCATTTGGAAACATCCGTAGACATCCGACAGCGGTGAGGGGGGACGGATCGGTACGGAACCGCCTAGCGGTTTGCGAAATGGGACCCGAATCGAAGTGCTGGTCGCGTGAGTCATATGGGCTTGACAGGGACGGACATGAAGTCTCTCTGTGTTGCCTGCCAGTATCTACATGATTCTCACAACTTATGTGAACACCGAGAGCTAACGGAAGACGACCGATAGCGGAGTGCCGAGTCACTTTCAATGGACGATTTCCGCTGCGTATTGGAGTAATCGAAATATGATGCCGATAAACTAACGACTTGACGGATCGCGCTCTCACAAGCAACGACCTCGATATCTTACAAAAAGTAGGCAAGGATTAGTCAGCTGCCGTATTTTAAATCCTTCTGCCTTGCCACAAACATTCATTTGGACCTTTTTCCCCTACTCAACAAAAGCGAAACGCGGGCTTTTCGAGGTGAAAAGTCGTGACGGACAATTTTATTCTTATCAGTTAATGCACTCACAAACGAAACGAGAACAAAAATTTTCACAAAAAAAAATATTTTTTCTCTTCTCGAAACAGAATCGCAACTAAGTTAAAACAGCTGTTTTCTGTGTCAAGTTTAACAGAGCTGCGTGATACGGCGGGTTTCGAGGTCGCGCGTTCACTAGCATATTTGATTTGAAGCCAGTGCGTGTGTGTGTTTATTTATTTGTTTTCTTTTCTCCATTTCCTTTTCTCTGATTCGCTTTCAAGGCATAATGGATTGTTTCAGGTAAGAATGTTTTCTTTAACCCCTTCACAGCGGGAGCATTTTACAAAGTTTTGTCACCGGTTTTTTAAAAAAAAATTTCTTACTTATTAAATCGAGAAAATACCTCAATCGAGTAAGGCAAATCTTGTAGTATTATTTTATTGTTGGGGATAAACAAGGGGCCTTTTTGCGGTACGTATACGCGTCGTTCGTCTCCAAGGGATTAATATTAGCATTGGCGTTTACATTATTATTAACATTTGTTCTTACTAAACCCCAAGAAAATTACATGTCTTTCGCAGTAATATAGTATATTGTATGCCAAGAATAATATTTTCATGTAGCTTTCAATGTAAATAATGTAAAAACTAAGTCCAGCTAGATTGAAGATTTTAAAACAGAGAAAAAAATATACTAATGTCGAGATAAAATATTTAGGGGAGCTGAGATCTACACACATTGCAGGGGAGATATGTGGCTCTTATTTTACTGGCGGCAGAGAAGATATGAAAGGAAAAAGTTAACTTCTTTTAATACTTTAATTTAAAATTTAAAAAAAATTAAAGTCCCATCTAATTTTTTTTTCACTTTAATTCTAACGCTTAAAAGCAAATTGCCCCTGATAGCTTTGTTTTCCAGCAATGCAGATTATTATTTCCAAATGTTCTTTTGAATGCTCTTTAAGATGTAAACGCTGACCTAAACACATCGTCATGTCTTGTGGTTATAACTAACAAACCTGGATGGCAGCTTCATGCAAGCATCAGAATGCCCAGATCCTTTTTAACCAATTAAATTAAATCACTTCCCATTCTTCTAGTGTCATGATCTGTAGAAAATAACGTGAGTTACGTCATTTAATTGGAGGATGTTTCATCTACGTTATGATCACGTGGTCAAGGCAAAAAATTCTAGGTTAAAGAATAAAAAGCTTTGTTAGACGCAATGTAAATCCGCACCAGCCCATGAAACAGTTCTTAGGAAAAGCAGGAGCAGCCCCCTGCTTATCAGTTAGAAGTTCTTTGAGTAAATTACCGATATCAAGTGGACCTTTTGTAGCCTCGAACGCAGATTTCGAAAATCCTCCATAGTCCGGAGCGGCGAAACTTTGTCTTTTGGACCCCAAGCCTTAACAACAATCCTGTCCAAGCACTGACTTATTTAGAATCCCTACGTCAAGTCACGGGGGCCTGGTTTTCCAAAAGACACGTGAATTCATTTTTGTTCTGATCAGAACATCAAAATCAAAACACGTTTAACAATTTGTATATTTCAATATTTTTTAAACTTTTTTTCTTTGCTCAATTTAAAGTAAATAACGACAAAAAATAAAATTATACAGCTGCAAAATACTTTATTAAAAATCAGTTCCTATAGCATGAACAAAATATTTACAATAGAAATCGGAAAAGAAAATATCTTGTTACATTCTTAAAGAGAATTTTTCATTTAACAAACGACGAATTTCTTTTGATATGACTGTGTACATCTAAATTCGAAGTTGACTGAAAAAGTCTTCACTGCAAACACAGTAAATTAAAAAAGACTAAAAAGAACTGTATGCCAAGTCTTTTACAGAAGTCCTGGACTTTTGAATCAATATAATGATGCCTATCCAAAACAGATTCATCAGTTAACCTATTGTTAACAACCAAGCAGGCTTCTGTGTAATGTGAAGATGCAGGTAGATCTGATTTGAATTTTTCTGGAACTATTCGCACATCTCACAGAGAGTTTTTCCAATGGGAATTTGCAGTCTGTCATGCAATTTAATTTTTGAGAAAACGTCTTAAAACTTCTCAACAACAAGGTGCCCCTTTCTTATGAAATCACAGGTGAATATCCAAATGGGATTTGTGAGAATATCGATCGCGTATCACCTCAGAAGAGAAAAATTTCGCTTTAATAATGTGTTTACAAGTGGGTATTCAAGGAAGATTTTTTTTTAAAAAAAAGGTGCATTTTTCAGATGAAAAAAAAGTTTTTCTTTAGTGTAAAATTGTAGATCGGTATTCAACGGACATTTTTGAGAAAAGCCTTTCTTGCACACCTCACAGAGGAAATGTTTGTCCTTAGTATAAAACCGCCAAGTGGGATTTCGAAGAAAACGTTTTATTACATACTTCACAGGAGAATTGGTTCTTTTAGTATTAATTCGCAGGTGAACATTTAACGTAGATTTCACAGAAAAACTTTTTTGTTCAATTCACAAGAAAAAGTTTTCAATGCGAATTTCACAGGAAGCAAATTCTTGCACAACTCACAAGAGTTTTAATTGTTTTTTTTATGACCTCACACATGGACATTCAAATGATATTTATTTCTAAATCCTTTATTGTACACTTCTCAAGAGAAAAGATTATCTTTAGTATGACACAGCAGGTGTTTATTCAACTGATTTTTTTGAGAAAAGCCTTTGTTGCACATCTCAGAGAGGAAACGTTTCACTTTAGAATGAATTCGCATATGCATATTTAAATCAGATTCAGCAAAAAACTCACACCTCACAAGAGAAATTTTACTCTTTAGCATGCATTTTCATGTGGACATTTAATTTAGATTTAATAGAAAAAATTTTTTTGCAAACCTCACAAGAGAAAGGTTTCTCTTTAGTATGTATTCGAAGATGCACATTTAAATTACATTTATCAGAAAATCCTTTATTGCAAATTTCACAAGAGTAAGGTTTCTCTTTAGTATGTGTCCGCAAGTGTTTATTTAAACAATCTTTTCGAGAAAACGTTTTCTTGCACATTTCACAAAATAAAGGTTTCTCTTCAGTATGGATTCGCAAGTGTTTATTCAGAGAAGATTTTTGCGAAAACCGCATGTAGCATACCTCACAAGAGAAAGGTTTCTCTTTGGTATGGATTAGCATATGGGCGTTTAAATTATATTTGTTAGAAAACCCTTTGTTGCACTCCTCACAAGAGTAAGGTTTCTCTTTAGTATGTGTCCGCAGATGCACATTTAAATGAGGTTTTCGAGAAAAGCTTCTGTTGCAAATCTCACAAGAGAATGGTTTCTCTTCAGTATGTGTCCGCAGGTGCGCATTTAAATTAGATTTTACAGAAAACCTTTTGTTGCATATCTCACAAGAGTAAGGTTTCTCTTTAGTATGGATTCGCAAGTGCGTATTTACAGTAGATTTTTTAGAAAACATTTTCTTGCAAATCTCACAGGAGAAAGGTTTCTCTTTAGTATGTGTCCGGAAGTGCTCATCTAAAGAAGATTTATGCGAAAACGTTTTCTTGCATACTTCACAAGAGAAAGGTTTCTCTTCAGTATGTATTCGTAAGTGCGTATTTAAATGAGCTTTTTGGGGGAAATTTTTGTTGCAAATCTCACAGGAGAAAGGTTTCCCTTTACTATGAATTCGCAAGTGGACATCCAAATGACCTTCCCGAGAAAACAGTTTGTTGCACATTTCACACATGAATAATTTCTCTTTTGTGTGAACATGACACTTCCCTAAATTAGACATTCAAAAAATTGTTTTATACACTTCACAAGCAAAAGACTTTTTCTGTCCATGAAAAAGAATATGTCTATTAAAATTGGATTTGTTATACGTTCTACTGCATATCTCACAAATGGAATAGTTTTTTTTTTCTTCCAATACGAAGGTTTAATTTTAAACTGTTTTTTTCAAATGTTTTACAAAAGACTCGCTAGTGAAGTTCATTAAAGAAAAACTATGCTGCAAAGTTAAATTAGGTTTCTGAAGGACATTTTATTTACATCACACAAGTAAAAGAGGTTTTTATCCACTAAGAGGTTTTTATTTAATATGTGTCTTTCTTCTTACAATGAAATAAAAAAATATCGAGATATAGGAGGTTTTTTGCAGATAATATCAGAAATGAACAAGAATGAGTTAGTTATATCTATTTATACTTAAACTGCTTTTCTTTCCTTTTGAAATAGAGTCAATTTTATAAAAATTGACACGCTTTCAATTCAGAGCTTTTTACAAAAGGTCATTCTAATAAGATTCAAAACTCAATGCTCTTCCATATAGAGTATTGATAACATAAATAAATTAGAAACAACTGTGTATCTTTTGAAAATTTTTGACTCTTTCATTGTTGCATTAAATATATAATCTTTCAGGAATGCAGAAAAATTCTAAACATATTTTTTAAATTTTACAATCATAACAAAGTTGACATTTTCTTAGTAATAAATTAATTCCAAGCACTTGATAGCGTTATAAAAATTGTTGTCTAATAATTACAATCTTTTCCGATCTGATAGCCTGCTGAAGAAAATAAACACAGTTCCACTGTTTCAAACTAATCCAGAAGTTTTAGAAAATCCTCACAGAACCAGTTTATTATGCCAGTGTATAGAAAATGTGGGGGAAATGAGTCCATAGTCTTCAAACGCAATTTGTGTTTTGAAGTGTCTTCATGGTATGGCTAGATTGAACTTCTAAAACAACTGAATCTGCAATATAAATAAAACACAAAATTAAAAATAATAAATAAGTCATAAATATTTAATACATTTTATTCCAATTGTTAATATTTGAATTTAAATTGTTTTATATGAAAATATCTTTTGAAAAATATTAGACTAAAAATAAACTGGGACTGGAACTATGGACTAAAAATAAACTACTTCAAATTTTTTTATGTTTAACAGTTTTTTTCTTTTTTTTAACACAAAAATTTTAAATGTGGTGTAATAAATAAGATTTTTTATTTGATCTTGTAAAGATTCTGAAAATTAATGTTGGTTTAGATTAAGCTTTCTGTTAAATGTTCTTTACTGTCACATCTAGAAGCAAAAACATACTAATAAATCTGCAGATCAGGAGCCTCAACGTCAGCTTCGCACATCATTTTTAAGCACTCTTAGGGTAATATAGAACTTCCCGCAAACTGTAATTTAAAATTTTCAAATTTCGCAATTATTTATAAGAATAAAATAAGAAGTTTTCAGCCATCAAATGCGTTAAATTAAAAATTTAGTTATGTTAGGATATTCTGAAATTTTCATGATCAATTATTTCTGTTTTTACAGTAACATAATAGATTTCTTCAGGGGGGCGGAGCCCCCCTGAATCCCCCATAGTCTCATTAAATTTAAATTTGTAACTTTCTATTAATTGTGCTGATGGCTATCATATATCTTCCATTTTTTATACATTTTGATTTATAAGGATAAGTAACAGTTTGGAACAGCATTTTTCATTATCCTCATATTTCTAAATGCCTGCCAACCACAAACACCTAAATCTGATATATAAAGAACTTTTGTAAGCGTAAACTCAGTAATCTAAAGTTTTACAATTTTGTTTCCGAAAAAAAGTTTTGATTGCTGCTCTATAATATTTATATCTAAAACCTTATCTGGATACATAATAATCTACTCGATAGAATTAATTCAATAAATCCATCTAAAAATAGGTATGTTTCAAGACTTTTAAAACCAAAAAGTAATTATTCTACATCCTGTCCATTGACAATTAATCAAACCACAAATGTGATTTGGTGCAATGAAATAGTTTTTCTGATAGCTATTCATTAGTATCCAAATTAAAATTAAAATCATAATGTTATAAATACCGTTCATATTTAATTCAAACGAATGCTTCAAAGAAATTACCAAAGATTAAAAAATCTTTTACTTCCCTCAGCTGACTCTGCTGCTTTATCTTTCATAATCTGAATTAATTAAAGGGTTTTTTCACAGACTACAAGGGTGACTGGTGACTTCATTCTCGTATTACAGTAAAACCTCTAAATAACGGACACCTCAGGAACGCAGAAATTGTCCGCTATTCGGAGGTGTCCGCTATTGGGAAAACCTCAAAGGTACAAAAATTGCTAACAAATGCTTAATATTTCATTATTTTACATTTATATGTCCTAAAACCTTTATTATATGATTAATGAGAAACTAAAATTATTTTTTAAACAATAAAACTTAAATAAAATTGTGCACACTTTTAGCTGCTGTTTTTGCATTCTTATAAAAGATATCTGTTACAAAAGTTTTCTTTTGCTCACGATTACATATGTAAATTGTTTTTCAATGTGACGTTATTGGTTATTCTACAGTTCCAAGCGGGGATGGGAATTGCACTTTTTGATCACTAAAAACATAAAATCATCCGAAAGAACATAGACATTTGAATGCTCTGGAAGATGTCGCTCCCAGGCAACCCCCTGAATTCAACACTGAGCGTGGAGCAGAAATTTCTTCAGTCCATCCTCTACGTTTATCTGTGATTGCAAAACATGTGACACATTGCTCTGATAAATTTAGAGACTTTTTTTATTTTTTTTCTCATTTTTTTTGTTAAAAAACACTTTTTTATTCTTTATCGCCGAAAATAGTGTCCGCTATTTGGAATGTCCGTTATTCAGAGATTAAACATACAAAAATGTAGGTTTTGGGAGTGGGGATTGGAAAACTGTCCGTTAAATAGAGGTGTCCGCTATTCGGGAGTGTCTGTTATGGAGGTTTTACTGTATTAAAAAACGATAAATGAATAAAATATGCGAATCATGTCTTTTTTCATAATTGATAACATGAAAAAAAAATTAATCAAGTCGTCATCACATTTCAATCGCGACAATACGGAAATTTATATGGCCTTGACATACCTTAGTTATAAAAATGTGAAAATTTGAGCCAATTATTATAAACTATTGGCAAAAAAGAAAGTATAACGAATGTAAAAAGAAGTGCCAAGTAAAACATTGGAATCGACGAACCTTTATTCGTAAAATAAAAAATGATGCGTGTTGATGCATGAAAAACTGTTCCAGAGATCTTTAAAACGTCTCTCAAGCAAATAGCAATGATTTTAAATAAAATATCATTTACAAGTGAATTTTAATTTTAAAAAAAGATCAGTAACAGGAAACGTTCAAAAGGGCGCCGCTTTGGACAGCCCTGGTTTATACGAATGAAAATATTAATTTCCTAATCTATGATGTCATTTTGTGGAGCATAATTTTGTCCTTTACTAACCATTTGCTTTTTAATATTTTTTCAATTGAAATTTTCGATTAAAAATTAAACATTTCTGGACCGAATTTTAAAACTCTAACAAATATATAAAAATAAGTTGCAAAATAATATCAATAATGTATAATTCTATTCGGAAAATTTCATCATCCATAAATTATCTTTTATTCCTTTAATCAAATGAGCTATTTTCTTTCAAGAAATGAACGACGTATGAACCAAATATAGCAAAAAAAAAAAAAAAAACTACACAGCTAATTCCGGATACTTTACCAAGATACTCATTTAATTTCAAGTTAAGCGGAAGTGTTTTGCGGCAGTTATCGCGAAACAAACAGACAGACAGAATGACAGACGGAAAACAAAAAATTTCGTGTCTCCAAAGTAATCCTTCATGGTTCGGCAATTATGTCATTATTCGTGACTTATTGATATCCATGTTCCTTGTAATTTTTATCGACTACTATAAAATCCCTGTTTTATTTGAATTATGACGTCATATTTCATCAAGTGAAATATTTTTTAAAAATATAATTCTTTTTTATTTCTTTTACTTCTAATTATGCCCCCATTTTTATCAGAAAAATTTTTATTAACGAAACAAATATCCATGTTTAATATTTAACGAAAAGTACTATATCTATCCTTAATTCTTATGTCATATTTATGTATTTTTTCTTAGTTTAATTTTTTAAATGGAAATTGCTCAATTGAAACTCATTGCCGTTTAAAAATTATTATTGCAGATTTTGATTTTCTTTGGCAACGATAAAGGAAATTGGTTAAATTTTATCTAAAAAAATACCTATGGAATCTATATGAAAAAGATCGAAATTTTGAATTACTAAGGAAGATATTTGAATAAAATCAATAAAACATAGCCTATGTTCTTTTTTGGTCTATAATATACTTATACGCAACGATACAAAGACAATTCATCAGTTTTCATATTGACTTCATTTATACTTTCGTACACGCTTTCAAATTTATAACATTATAAGGATAAGAATTAGGATGAATAGTTGCTTAGCAACCATTAAGAGAAAATAAAGAATATGAAATAAATACATTTGAAATAAATAAAACTGTAAAACAAATTAGTTTATATTATTGGAACGCATTTATAAAAAAAATCTCTAAAATTTACAGCAATAATTAAAAAATCTGACAAATGCTTCGAAAAAATTTCAAAATAATACGAATAATTTAACTTGTAAATTTCAGTATCCATTTATCATTGAATTTCACTAATCAAATGTGTCATTTTCTTTCAAGGAAAAAAAATGAAAATCATTGGATTTGCCACAGAAAAGCATTATTGCGCAAAATAAAATATTCTATATTTCCCGAACGAATGAATCAAATCTAACAAAACATTATACAGCTTAATCCCAGTTCCTCATTAACATACCCACTTAATTTCAAGTCAATCGAATGCTTTTTGCGTCAGTTATCGTGGAACAGACACAGACTAACAGACAGACAGAAACCAAAAAATTTCGTGTCTCCAAAGTAAGCCTTCACTCATAGTTCGGCAACCAGAAGTAGAAAGGGAAATGAGCAAGGTATTAAGATATGTAATCTGGATAAACTTAAAATGTAATTTTAAAAGAATTTATGAGTTACATGTTTTCTTATCAAACTTCATTTCCAAAATCACGCAATCTCATGCCAGACTTCATTTGTGAGAAAATATCATCACTTTAAACAAAGTAAGTGGCCCCACCAGTGGCCGAGAGGTACGGACCTCTCACCTGGTAGACGGCAGGTGCTGGGTTCGAACCCAATCGCGGCTGTCGTCCTAACCGTTCGGAGTTTTCGTGGTTTTCTTCGAACCTTGCGTAAATACGGGTTAGGTTCCCTTAGAAAGACCCCCACGTAGGGCACTCCCCCTGGTCCTATATCCCTAGTGTAGATAATCGGACGACAAAAATACACTAAACAAAGTAAGCCTCTGGTGGAGGAAGCGAAAACATTTTTTTAAGAACAAAATTTTGGGACAGTTAAGACAACGTATAGATATGAAAGGTTATAATAACATTAAATTTGCAATGCACATTTAAACTATTGGATTATGTTTTTTTTTTTTTTTTTTTTTTTTGAGAAAAGATGAAACGTTTTGTAAAGAATTATTTTTATTGTAACTATACAAAAATTATTATAAGAAGTTTTTAAACAGAAAAGACTATGTCATTTTTTAAATGAAAAAAAAAATGACTATGCTGTGGTGATTCTTTATTATGAAAATAATGCCTGAACGTATGGTATAATTAATATATAAGGAATTTTGTGCATAAATTTTCAATTTTTAGTCTTCTCTTATCGAAATGGTCATTTTAGAAAGAGGGAGGGGGTGATACTTACAGCAGTGTAAAAAACAGACTTTGTTTGAGGTAATTCTGCTTCTGTTTTTTAAAAACAGAAAATATTTATTTTAAACTGTACAAAAATAAAAGATAAAAATGCATGAGAAAAGCTCCCATTGTTTTCATACATTAAGAAAATCAGTTGCTTTTTTTGCTGGAAATATTTTTTTCGAAGAAATAACACTATGAGTTTTTGCTATGCAATTCATCATTATGATTTATGTGATGTTTTTTATTACGAAAATAACACCTGAAAGTATGATTTATTTCATATAAAATATCAAAAAATGTTTTATTTTAAACTACATAAATATACGAATGAAAATGTATGAAAAAACATGCAAATTAAGGTTTTTGAACGTAAAAAATAAATTTGTTTATCAGGCCGCCGACAAAGAACAGCTTGTACTATTCAAGGGGGGAGAAACAGTTTCCAGATTAAATTAATTAAAACGGATTAATATAAAATGCATGGTGATCAATACAAATATATACAATGTAACCTCCGAATAATGATTTCCCGTCAAAGCGACCAGTAAAAATGACCGCTGTTTAGAGGTTAGTGTTATTCAGAGGTTTCATTTTTAAGAAATGAAAATTACATAAATTTAAATAGAAAAGCCATCAATTTAATTACTTTCCATTGCTTCAATACGTTTAAAAATCAGCTTTTTTGGCTGCAATATATTTCGCTGATAAAATAACAATGAGTTGTTTTCCCAAAAATTTCATCATTATTAGGATTTAATGTAAAATTTTGGATTTCACGAAGGTTCGTCAAAACTTTGATATATGAAAATTTGGCATGATTAAAAAATCTCTTATATTTTCCCTTCCACATAATTTATCTTTTTCTCTTTCTCCTATCTTAAACCACTTGTTGCACGGAATCAAATGTAGAAGTATCTGCCATTTTTTTTTTTTTTTTTTTTTTTTTTTTTTTTTTTTTTTTTTGCCCAGCCTTGCTAGTTTTCATGTTTGTAATTCGTTTAGAGCTCACTACGACTTTCAATCGCAATCAAACGCTGAATTTTAATATGAAAATAAACTCTCAAGTTATAAGAAGTAGCCCAGATAAGACAGACTCGAAAAATCTCAAACATAATATGACCAATATGTAACACTTGCAGTTCGAAAGTTTCCAGAAAACTGGAAGTTCCAAAGGCGAATAATGTTTATATAATCTATCTTTCTGTTATTCCAAAATGTAAATGCTTTTTTACTCCCCCCCCCAAAAAAAAAAAAAATAAAAAAAATAAATTGAAACTTTCACAGCAATTTCTGGTGGTAAACGCATATTTTAAAGACCACACCTGAAAAAAAAAGGTACAAAAAGCTAGATAAGAAAACACTACGGCATATCACATTGTCCGTTTAACGGATTATTTGTTTGTTGATTTTCCAGTACACTCAATGGAGCGAAATTGTTTCTGCGCACTTTGACCTTCTAGAATTTACAACATCTTGCGGCAGAAGTGTTTATCAAAAGAATTAACAGATCAGTTAATAAATTAGCATACTTTGAGAAAAGGTTGTGGTCGTAGCTAGAAGTGTACGATAGGGGGGGGGGGAGGCTCAGAGGAATATAGGGGGGCTCATATTTTTTGTTCTCTCTCTAATGCAGAAAGATAAATTAGTGCATAATCATACTGTTGGTACTATGTTTCTCATTAAAATGTTGTAATAACTTCATTTTATGCTAACAAAAGTATATGATGATGAAAATTTTGAATGTATAACTGGTGCAAAATTAAACATCCTGTTAGTTTCATATGTACCAACAGGTTGAGGGAGTGTTGAAATACGTATTTTAGGTACAATCTAGTAGCTCTGCAAAACTCTGAAAGGGTCTCAAATCTAAATTAAATTTTTGAACAGAATTTCATTTGAATTTTCGGAACATTTAGTGACCTTGGAACTTATTCCAGGGGGCTCAAAATATTTTAGGGGGGCTGAGCCGCCCATAGCGCCCCCTTAGCTACGGCCCTGGTTATGGTCACAAATAACTAGAACAACAGTTTAATAAGCAAACTCTAGTATTTTGTTATCCACCAACCTGCCATAGCTGAAAATTGTTGACATGGCATGAAGTTTGCAAGCTCGGAATGTAAAATTACTTCACTTACAAATGAATCTTCTAATAAATTTTTTTTACATTAATTAAAGAGTAAGAAGTCCCTTATGTTTAAAAAAGGTTATACATTTGAGTAACTAATATTTCAACTTTGCATAATATGGGAGTAATGGTTTGTTTATTTTTTAATTATTAGCTAGCCAAATTTAAACTTTTAAACTTTTTTTTCAAGCATGGATAAACTCTAAAATTAGCAAATGAACTTCTATATCAGGGTTGGCAAGTTTTTGACAGTGTACGGTTTTATCCGGTTAAAACCGTGGTTTAAACCGTCATGGCTAAAACCTCTTGTCAAAAACCTCGTCAGAAACCTCAAATACTACACTGATCTGTAAAATTTGACATTAAACATCTGTCCCAAAAATACAGTATTAGATGTAATATTAAAAATTCATTTTTACTGTATATTGTATTTTATAATGTATACTATACTATACTATATACTACTACTTGTATACTATATTTTGTATATTATAATTTCCGAAAAAAAAATTGTCATAAATCTGAAAATTTGGCCTGCCTCCAAACTTGCTCAACTAGCAATGCTTCTGCTATCAAGCCCTGCTAACTCAGCACCAATTAAGAGAGTATTTTTTAACTTTGGCTTCATACATTCTAAACTCCATAAACCATTTGGGTGCAAATAAATGTGCTAAATTGGTTAAGTGCTATAGGATGCTATGGGGTAAAATTGATCCAGATTATTAACTGTACAAAATCATTTTCTTCTATTTGAATATTCTAAAAACAATGTTTTATTACAATTAAAAAGTAATTTAATTTTTTTGTAATTATTAAATTACAGTATAATTAATTTTAAATAAAAAATTACTCAATGTTTCTCTCTTGTTCTTAAAATGTTTAAAGAGCATTACACGTTTTTGACGGTTTAAGCCAGTTTTTGACGGTTTAAACCAGTTTTTGACGGTTTAAACCAGTTTTTGACACTTGTCATGTCAAAAACCAGTTTCTGACGTCAGAAACCCAACCCTGTTCTATATAATTCAATAAACTTGATGAAGGAAAGACAGGTTGGAAAACTTATTGAGATTTAAACTTAAAACTGGAACTTAATTATTTTATTCCAAAAAGCTTACTCCCCCCCCCCCCACGAAAATCAAAATTCAACCCTAAACAATCAGAGTCAACTCAACATGCAATGAAAAAATTATTGCCAACCCGATCGAGTTTCTATCCGAATCACAGGTGTGAACCTATATATATTGGTATATTCAATATATAGGGTATATATATATTGAAAAGTAAAAACTAAAAGTAAAACTGAATTATTGCAAATTTTAGATAACAAACTTAATTTTTTTCTATGCTTTTTACACTGAACATGTCCAATACTTTGCACTACTTCACTAATTTCGATTTTTTTAAAAACCGAATTACCTGACTAGACGCTAGTAATCTACATTAAATGAAAATCTCATAGTTGTCAATGTCAATATCGCTTATTATGATACACAGCAAACAATGGTACAATTAAACTTTCCGAGGTCCCTCTTAAAAAAATATACATATGTATACAAATTTAAAAAAGTTTCACTTTCCCTGTGTGTGTATGTACGTTGACTAGCGAAATTTGTCGCATGTATGAGGCTGAAAATTTTTGTGAAGATAGTTCAAAGCCTCTTATAATGCACTGTAGACTTCAAATTTTAAATTTATAATAATTAGCTTGGTTATAAATTACAATTCAGAAATATTAGAAATTCATGAACACATGTGAAAGCCTAGAAAATAAAAAAAAGAACGGGATGAGAAAAGACAGACAGAAATATCTTTTTACAAACTAAAGCTATTGAAAGAGGTACAAATACAGAAACAGAATGAACTTAACTCCAGAAAAAAAGTGTAAAAATCAAATCATACGTTAAACAGTTTTGTGTGGACAGCGTACTTGTTTTTGGTACTCATTTCACAAAAAAATACAGTAAACTTCTTCGAATCCGCTACACTAAAATCTACAACTCTCTAAAATCCGCACATAATTTACAGATGTAAACAATGAGACATTCAGTTCAGATATAGGGGCAAAATTTGGCTTTTCATTTTTCTATCAATTTCATGTATATTTTAATTTGTAATTTTCGTTAATATTACTAAATTCATGCTTTTTCATAAAGGATTAACAAAATTATTTCTCAAAAAATTCAAGATATTGCTAACATCACTTGTAATTACAATATTCTTACCAAATATATTTGTGTATTAATCAAGCTTTTTTTGGTTATTAAGTCTGGCTAAACCTGAAATAAAACTTCTTTATTTTATGATTTTGATGTGAATTAGTAAAGTACCTGTATGAGTCTACAGATGTAAACAATGAAACAAAATTTGGCTGTTTTATTAGTCTATCAATTCCACTTATACTTTAATTTGTAATTTTGATTAATATTACTACATTTTCATAAAGGATTAACAATTTTTTTCTGAAAAAAATTCAAAATATAGCAGATATCAGTAGTCATCACGATATTCTTACCAAATTTATTGATGTATTAATCAAGCTTTGTGGGCCTTTAAGTCTGGCTAAACCTGTAATAAAACATCTTTATTTTATAAATTTGACCTGTATGAGGCAAGTTTCATTGAATAATTTAAGAAAACTACACTTCATCTTTATACAATGAATATTTGATACATTATTGAATATTAACTTTGCTTTCAAAATTTTAATCATTTGAAAAATCACCTAAAATTTTATTATTTAAGTTTATTACTTACTTTAATATTTTATTATATTGTAAGCTTTCAATACAGTTTCGTTTGTATTATTTATTACATTCAAATTATTGTTTAAAAAATGTAAACAAGGTACTATCTAGAAATCCACAAAATTCTAAAATTCGCACAATTTCTAGTCCCAAGGTGTGCAAATTTCAGGGAGTCTGCTGTATTAAAAAAAATAAGAAAACTGAAGTAAATATTTGAGAATTTTTTTTTTTATAAAATCAAACAAAAACTCATTGGATTAAGAAGAAATTTTAGCTTACAAACTAAAATTTTTTCTATGCTTTTTATACTGAACATGCCCAATATTTTGCACTGATTACTAATTTCGATTTTTCAATGATATTGTTCCCCGTTATTCTATAAAAGAACATCATTACCTATCCTGTAATGATGTTTTGCTGTATCAACCCTTTGATGATTTAAATATTGACTCATTTAAGTTAAAATTCTGAAATACTTCTGCACAGAAGTGAAAGCCTCCCTCATCAATTTTCGAAAATTTCACTTTTTTTTAACTACTAAGAATGTATTTATTAAAATACAAAACATTATTCAATGATGCACAAAACAAGAACTTGAATATGAAAACTTGTACAATGAAAATAAAATAAAATATCAACGTTTTGCGATGTCTTCAGAAAAATATGATATTGAAATGACTAAAAGTTTGCTTCCTGATCGAGGGATATTATTTCTAATAAAATAAAATCGAAATGAATCAGACGTTTAAATATGTTGCTTCTTGCACGTGAGTGATAATTAAAATATTACAAAGAGATAAAAAATTAAGATTTTACGATGTTGTGTCACATTTTTGGTATATTATAGGATAAATTATCATACAAGGTTTGTTTTCTTGTGCAATGATTTCAACAAATTCTCTTACTTTACCTTCCTTCAACTGGATTATTGCATGGAACTATGAATTTAGCCTTTTCAAAGTTAATACGGTAACGCTTGATCGTCAAGTAGAAGTGAGAAAGAGCTCTCTGTGTTTACTCTGTTTATACTGCCTAATTCATTTTTTTTTTTTTTAAATACATTACTGATTTTTAAAGCTTTGTAGATTAAAATGTAAATGTCTTATTTTTGATGGTTTGCTTTGTACTTTTTATTATTTCTTTTAAATCTTTAGTTGAAAAACAAGCTATCTGTTTATTTCTGCACAGCAAAACATTTTATTTAGGTACTTACCTGATGCTCATGATGTGATTCTGTAAACATTCAACTTTCAGTTTTGCTTAGTGAGCTGTATAAACAAATGTAAACCACACATAATTTTCTACTTTACAGTTTCTATTAAGGGGATATTTGGCAGGCATTGTAACTTTTTGATAGCTGATTATATTTTAATATAAATTTGTAATGCAGATTAATTTACTATTACAGTATCCCTCAAATCTGCAACTCTCTAAAATCCACACATAATTTACGGATGTAAACAATGAAACATTGAATCAAGATATAGGGACAAAATTTTACTTTTATATCAATTCCAAACATATTTTAATTTGTAATTATTACTGATTTATTATTACATGTTTTTTTCTTGAAGTAAAAATAAATTTCTGAGAAAATTCAAGGTATTTCTAATACCAATGATAAATATAATCTTTTTACCAAATATATTTATGTATTAATCAAGCTTTTTCGTTATTAAATCTAGCTAAAGCTGGAATAAAGCTTCCTTATTTTATTATTTGATATGAATTAGTATTGTACATTATTCATGAAGCAAGTTTCATTGAATAATTTAGGACAAATACATTTCATCTTTATAATAAACACTTAATCATTTTAAAAATTATCTAATTTTTTATTATTTTAGTTTAGTATATATTTTAATGTATTGTAAGCACTCATTATAATTTAGATCGCATTAATTACATTCAAATTACTGTTTAAAAAATGTAAACAAAGCAATGACCAGAAATCCAAGAGTCTGCTGTATTTCATCCTGCTCAAAATTTGAAACAAATCAGCCAACTTACATAGGAAATAGGATTTTTTTTTTTTTTTTTTTTTTTTTTTTTTTTTTTTTTTTACTATATGAAAAAAAAGAGCTTTTTTAATCTTTGCTTGCAATGCAAACTTGCTGTTACATTCACAGGATCTCTTTTATATTTAAAAGAATAGAATTTGCATAGATTTTTATCATGCAAAAAATGAGGAAAAAAATAATAGTCTTAATTTTTTTGGAGTGGGGTTGACTTATACGAGGGTTTTGAATTTTTCCGTATTTTTAATAACATATGTTAGGGGATTGATATATACAGAAATATGTATGGTATATAATATAATATAAACTTTAATAAAAAAAAACTACAATCAAAGATCTATAATCTGCAGAAGTTAGGGCCAAAAATTGTGCGGATTACGGAATATTGTGGATTATATAATATTATGGATTATATGTCATTTATTATTAGTAGACAGCATTTTAATTCTATAATCAATATAATATGAAAAGATAAATATGAAATCTTATAATCAATCCAACATGCTATTTCAAAAGATGCCTTTTTAAAGTTATTTTATTAAAAAAATTGATACATATGTGCATTTAAATAAAAATAATTACACATACATATATATATTTTTTCCGGAATACAGTTTGTTTTTTAATGTTAATAAAATTTAAAAAAGTTATATTAAAAACAATAAATGTTTTATTATGATTTTTTTAATTTTTTTTTTTGTTTAAATTTTTTTTTAAATTTGTATATTTTTTTAACTTTTTATTTCATTGTTTACATTTGTAAAGTCATGCGAACAATAGAAAATTGTTGATTATGTTTGTGCAGATTACCGATCCTTGTCCGTATATTCAAACTTAAAATTACTAAAACTTAATTAAAATATAAATTACTCCAAAATTTAAAAAATGACACTCTTCTGAAAGAAAAAAAATGCTTTCGTAATAGATAAAGTCTTTTATTCTTTAATAATAATAAAAAAAATCTATACATGGTTTCTCTGTGAAAAACAAATCATTACAAAATTCATGCAAAGGAAACGATGAAATTTCGATAATGTTTTGACTTCAGAACTTTTTACTTTCAACCAATAGCCGTGAAGGGCAATTTTGCTTCCCCAGCTTTGGAGCGCCAGCGAGTCATATGACACGGAGATTCCAAGTGAAAGAAGCTGTCTCTTATTCTCGCAGTGACATTCTCTTGAATATTATTTTGATATGTGTGTGTTAAGTTAATAAAGTCTATTTTTATATAAATCCTTCTGATTAATAAATCAATATATTTAGCCACAATATGACTTCGCAAAAACAGCTTATGAAAGATTTGTTTAACAGTTTATGTTTTGTAATTTATGATCTAAATTCTTTGCCTTGATTTATTTTGAGAAGAGAATAGTTTTAAATCTTTTTTTTTTATTTTACTTGGTAAAATTTTAAATTTCATTGTTTTTTCTGTTAATTAAAACAGGTAAATAATATCATTTTCCACTTTAAAAGAAATATTTTAGAATCAGAGATATTTTAAAGAAATTGAAAAAAAAAGATAGCCATGTACTATTTATTTCACAGGCAGGAATTAGAGCAGAAAATATGATGATACAACCTTTTTAATGGTGACATCTTAGAAAAAATTAAAATATCCCCGTTCTTTTTGATTTAGCAAGAAAGTTTTCAATGCACCAAAAGGAAAAAATAAGTCTGGAGAGGGTGATCAATTAGACTATAAACACACAGGTTTTTTTCCTAACAGTGTAAATGACAGCATGATCCACACAAACATATTTTAAATAAGAAACAACACCTGAATTCTCTTATTCTAGTAGACATACAATACATTTAATTAAATGAACAGAAAACAATGTTGTGAAAAGAAAAACAATTTTAAAAGAAATGATTTTATAATTTACGTTATATTAAAAATACAGTCCATGATTATTTAACATGTGACATTGCGATATTATCAAATTATAATAATCAAGCAAAATATTTTCTTTGTTTTTAAAAAAATCGCACGCTAAAAAAATAATCAGAGCAATATAAAATATATTTATTTATAGAATAATAAGTGGCAATTTATATATATTTTTTGTCGCGTTTGCCATTTTTATTTTAATAAACAATGTTCATTTGGATGCATGTATAAATTTGGGAAAAGTATGTATGGTTTACGAACTGCAATTTACATACTATAATCGTAAATAATACATATTATGAAACTTACTTTACTCCAATTGTTACATTCTTTAAACTAATTAAAAGAGAAAAACGCACAACGCGATCACAAGCCAGAACACAAACACATGAAATATTTCAATAGACGCCAATACAATGAATGAATCACAAAAGAATTAATTCATGAATAATGATTCAATCAATAAATTAACTAATTAAACAAAACATTTATTTATATATATAAAAAGAACAGTACCGTAAAATACCGTTAATCCGCCCCCCCCCCAAACGAAAAGAAAAATCGTACAATAGTTAGGGGAGGGCGCTTACACGGGATTTTTTCGAGATCGTTCAACAAAACTTACAGGAATGAAATATCATAAAATGAATGATTCGTTGAATGAATCATAAATATTTATACTTGAGAAAATTTGGGTTTTTTCTTTTTTAAACTTAAATTCTGTCGAAAAAACGCAGAAAAAAGGAGAAATTAGTAAAAAAAGCCAAAACAAGCATGAAATCAATTAAAAAATCTTGAAAAAACGCGCATTTCATCAAAGATTCATGATTCGTTCATTTCAAAATGATTGACCTCGCTCTCAAGCGCCTTTGAGAATCGGGAGGGAGGGCGCTTTCTCGGGATTTTTTGAAAATTTCAAATTCTTTATAAAGTGGGGAGGGGGCGTTTGATCGGGAAGGGCGGATTAACGGTATTTTACGGTAAGCATGAGTAAGAATTTGTGAATATGTTAGGGTACTTTCTTTCGAAAGTTTGGAGATTAAAATGTAACATCTTATTTTCAATGGTCTGCTTTTGTAATTTTTGTTATTTCTTTTAAATCTTTAGTTGAAAAACAAGCTACCTGTTTATTTCTGCTTAGCGAAACATTTTATTTAGGTACCTACTCAATGCTGATGATGTGATTCTGTAAACATTCAACTTTCAATTTCGCGAAGTGAGCTCAATAATCAAATGTAAACCACACATAATTTTCTACTTTACAGTTTCTATTAAGGGGACTTTTTAGCAGGCATTGTAACGTTTTAAAAACGGATTATATTTTAGTAAAAATTTATAATACAGCTTACTATTATTTCAACTTCCTGAAGATTTGAAACAAATCATGCAACTTACATAGGAAATAGGATTTTTTTTTTTTTTTTTTTTTTTTTTCACAATAGAAAAAGAAGAGGTTTTCACCATTCTTTTTTTTTTTTCTTTAATCTTTGAAAACAGCTATTCTCTTTAACTAAAATTCTACAATCTGCAATTTGATAATATGACTACAATAAATTACATGTATTGCAACTTATGTTCCACCGATAGTTATTTAAAGTATTATTAACCTTTTGCCGGGTGCGCAAATTTTCATTACATGAGCGGGAGCACTTTGTAAATTGTACAACAAGTGAAAAACAATTATTGCTGTTTTTCTTTAATTTTACAAAAAATTTACTTACAAATATCATGTAAGTTATCTTTGATTACAATTTATGAAAGTATTCTGCATTACACTTCTTTTGTTATAACATATTATAGCAAAAGTTTAGATGTAAAAAAAAAAGCTAATTGCTACTACAATCACAAAGAATAAAAATTAATAATGAATTACTAAACATTAATTAAGGTATTTCAGATTTATAGAATTAGTCCTATATTTCATCTATATTAGTCCCTTCCCATATCAAGCATAAGATTAGCTTTTTTAAAGGTTGTTTAAAGATAACTCTTGCGCATTTCATGCACTATTAACAGATTGAAATGATAGGTGCAACTAATTGTACAATCAGAAATACCACAAGTAACTTTCAGAAATTGGGTAAAGAGATCCATTAAACAAATACAAACGGTTATTAACACCCACTACTGCTTGAATTTTGTTTTAAAGAAAAAAGAAAGTGAATGTTGTACCTTTTACAATGGCTCACCTGACCGAAGGTTTAAATGTTTATTTATAGCAGATAATTTTATTTATTTATTTGTAAATAGTTAGGTGAATATTATGAAAATTTATATTTCCAAACAGAGAATTTGTTTAAATTTTTATTAACGGTTCATTTAAAATATTGTGTTGCTCAATTTGATTGTATCCTGTTCTATTGAAAGTAAATATTTTTATAATAATTAATCTCTAGTAATAATGTTTTAAATCATAATTACCCATTCCGCAGAACACGTAACAGCTATTTTTGCATAATTTATAGGGTGTCGCGTGTCTGCATCATCGCTGAAGGGCTGCGTTTTTTCTAATGTGGGGCAAGAAAGGTGCTATTTTTTTGAATGAGCAACAAGAGGAGCGCTATTTTTAAAATTAAGGGGAGGAGAACATCGTGCTCCCATGAAACCCTCTGGAATAAACTCTGATTATTAATTACATTCAAATTGCTGCTTAAAAAATGTAAACAAATCAATGACCAGAAGTCTGCACAATATCTGGTCCCATAGTGTGCAAATTTCAGAGAGTCTACTGTATTTTAAAAAAAAAAAGAGAAGAAAACTGAAGTAAATATTTGATATATATAAAAAAATATAAATAGAAAAGTTTAAAAAAATAATCTGAAGTAATGCAAATTTTAGATAACAAACTGAAATTTTCTCTATGCTTTTTACACTGAACATGTCAAATATTTTGCACTGCTTCACTAATATCGATTTGTCAATGATACTTTTCTCCATCCAAGTATAAAAGGACATCAGTACCTATCCTGTAATGATGTTTGACTGCAGCAATCCTTTGATGATTTAATTTTGCAATCCACCCTGATTTAATTATTGACTCATTTAACTTAAAATTCTGAAGTACTTCTGCACCCAAATAAAAGCCTCCTCACATCAATTTTCAGAAATTTTGTTTAAAAAAAAACTACATTACTGATTTTCGAAGCTTTGCATATCAAAATGTAAATGTCTTATTTTGGATGGTTTGCTTTTGTACTTTTTATTTTTTCTTTTAAATCTTTAGTTGAAAAACAAGCTATCTGTTTATTTCTGCACAGCAAAACATTTTATTTAGGTACTTACCCAATGCTCATGATGTGATTCTGTAAACATTCAACTTTCAGTTTCGCTTAGTGAGCTGTATAAACAAATGTAAACCACACATAATTTTCTACTTTACAGTTTCTATTAAGGGGATATTTGGCAGGCATTGTAACTTTTTGATAGCTGATTATATTTTAATAAAAAATTGTAATGCAGATTAATTTACTATTATTTTAATTTGCTGAAAATTTGAAACAAATTAGTCAACTTACATAAGAAATACCGTAAAATCCCATTAATCCGCCCTTCCCGATCAAACGCCCCCTTCAACCACTTTATAAAGAATTTAATATTTTCAAAAAATTTCGAGAAAGCGCCCTCCCTCCCCATTCTCAAAGGCGATTGAGAATGGGATGGATCATTATGAAATGAATTAATCATGAATCTTTGATGAAATGTGCGTTTTTTTCAGGATTTTTTAATTGATTTCATGCTTGTTTTGGCTTTTGTTTTTTACAAATTTCTCCTTTTTTCTGCTTCTTTTCGACAGAATTTATGTTTTAAAAAGAAAAAAAAATTTTTTTTTGAAGTATCAAAATTTATGATTCATTCATTTCATCATTATTCATTCCTGTAAATGGAACAATGTAAGTTTGTTCTGGATGGCCTAGTTGCATATCAACTGTACGTCCAGTCTAGAGGTGGTTCGGCTATGTGAGGCATTAGGGAGCCGTGAAAAAGAAATATTGTATAATAGTGGTTAATCCACGAATAAGATATAAGAAAATTTGTCTAACAACTAATAGAGAGAAATATGAAATAAAGTTTAACAAAATGTAAGAGAAAAAAGAAAATATTCCATTAGTTCCAAAAACACATATCAGTCAAAATAACTACTGGGACAAGCCCCGTTGAAAAAGGAAATAATTCAGAGACCATACATCTTAAGCATAAAAAGTTAGTGCTAGTACCTAGCAATTAAAGTTTTTTTTTTTTTTTAGTAGACAAAAACAAGACAAAAAGAGAATACATAGATAAAAAAGAAGAGAGAGAAAAACTCAGTCTTCATCATCCAACAAGAGAGAATATTTTGGGCGTTTACGGTTGGCAGGGTCGGAGACCTCATAGTCTGGCAGCTCAGCGATAAATGTCTCATTCGGAATATTGTAAACAGATTTGTAGAAATTTTTAGCAAAATGATTTATGCATTTAGTAAGAGATGTTGTGTTTAAATCACTGCGGATAGTTGTGTTTCTCAAGTATCGGTGACCATTTCTAATGGTACGCAGGCATCTATTGTGAGATTTGTTGAGATAATGCATGCTGGTTTTACAGGCAAATCCCCAGATGGGACAAGCATATGTTAGAATGGGACGAATGCACGCATTATAGAGAATTAATTTGTTGTGAATAGAAAGGGTTTTACCTTTTAATAGAGGAGTTAGAGTTTTGTAAACACCGGCAGCCTGGCTCTAATTTTAGTGAAGAACGATCGCGGAAAAAACCTGTGTAATCGCCCCCCCCTCTAACTATTGTACGATTTTTTGTCACGTTTGGGTGGGAGGGGGCGGATTAACGGTATTTTACGGTACTTTTTTTTGCACAATATGAAAAAGAAGAGGGTACTACTCTGTTATTCCTTTGACCAATTTCACCAAATTATACATATTGACATAATTTTTATTTTAAATAGCAAACGAAAAAGCAAATAATTAGTAGAATATTAATAAAAAGTCTAAATAAAAATCACATGATAGCATTTTAAACACGTGAATCGCATTTAATGTCATTGAATGTGACATTCATGATCATCCATTATTGGCATTTAATCTTATAATTTGGAGATAATTTTTTGGTCGACCGTATAACCTAGTAACACCAAGAAGAGTTTATTCATTTTTTTTTTTTTTTTTTTTTTTTTTTGCTTGCAATGCAAACTTGTCGATTCATTCACAAAATCTGTTTTATATTTAAAAGAATAGAGTTTGTATAGATTTTTCTCATTCAAAAAATGAGAAAAGAATAATAGTCTTAATTTTTTTGGAGTGGGGTCGACTTATATGAGGGTTTTGACTTTTTCTATATTTTTAATAAGTTAGGGGATCAATTAATACACAAGTATGTATGGTACATAATTTATATGAACTAGTGTAAAAAATGAACTATATTCAAATATAAAATTACTAAAAATTAATTAAAATACAACTTACTCTAAAATCTAAAAAATGTCATCCTTCTGTAAGAAAAAGTGCTTTTGTAATAGTTAAAGTCTTTTATTCTTTAATAATAATAAAAAAATCTATGCATGATTTCTTTGCACAAAACAAATCATTAGAAAATTCATGCAAAGGAGCTGATAAAATTTTGACTTCCAACTAAACTGAAAGGAATAAATAAAAGCAAACTACATACCGTAATTTCCGGTAGATAAGCCGCACCGTTGTATAGGCCGCACCAGTGAAAAACGACAGAAAAAAATTAAATTTACATCAGATAGGCCGCACCGGCGTATAAGCCGCGGCTTATACGCCGCACAAACAAAAAAGTCTATTAAATAGAACAATTTTGCTAATTCATTTAAAAATAAACAAACAAAAATGCATTCTTTAAATATATTTAACGAAACAAATATTTTTAGTAAATAATAAATAAATATAATTTGCCAATGTATATTTATATTGTAACTTATTTATTTATGCTGAGTTAGTCCGCTTTCATTTTTGATATGCCCCAGTGTAAAATTGAAAATGAAAATCGAAATAAATTACGAAAAGTAAACAAGGTTTTACAAGGTTTTTAAATTGCAACAAGCCGAAAATTATTAATATAAATTTTCCATGGAGCCACAATACTGATTTCAAACGAAAGCGAAAGTACAAAATAAATAAAACTTAAACAGTGTGTTGGGCGATAAAACGCAAAAAGAGACTGTGCTTATTAACCGCAACTGTCTTTTGTATTTTGACGCGATCTTCATCGGATGACAAAGAGAAATCTATTTTATAACTGTTTCTAAAATTACTTCTCTCGCTCTCATTATTTCATTATTTTACAGCTGAAAGTGCGGTAAAAAAAGACTTTTAACCCTTCTCCTAAAATGCCCTTTTGTAGGAATGGTTGTTGAAATCGGCCGAAAATTTGTCATTTCTCATGCGTCGTTAACTGGAAGGTAAATTGGCTAAAAAACATCTAGATACTGGTGAAAAGTAGAATAGTCACATAAAGATTTTCCACCCCCTTAATCTGTTTTCCGATGAAATACATAACAATTATATTGATTTAAAAATAAAATGAATTTTTCAGTATCATTTGGTAAAAAATAATAGATTAAGAAAAAGTCGTATGTTTCTCTTTTTTCCTGTTTCTTTAAAAACACACCTTTTTACTCATAGGTATGATGCGCAGGTGTTCATGTAAATGAGATTTCTAACAAAATCTCCTATTGCACAATTCAATGCTTTCTTCGATATGAATGCGGAGGTGGGTATTGAAATGAGATTTCTCAGAAAGTTTTTGTTACAGACCACACAGGAGACAACTTTCTTGCTGGTTTGAAAAAAAGCGAGTATTTAAATTAGATTATTCAGAAAATGCTTTGTTACACACTACACACATAAAAGGTTTCTCTTTAGTATGAATGCGCAGGTAAATAATTTTCTGTTTAGACATACAGGTAAAATACACTTTCTGAGACATAAAAACATACAAAATTGACACGTGTTGGTATTCTTAAATCATATGTAACAGAAAGACTTTTTTCATTGTTATTCCAAATCGCTTCAATAGTTAGACCTGACGATTTTAACTTTTTACATTCAAAAATGAACCAGAAATGTGGCAAGAAATTTCGCGTTCTTAAATAGTTGATTTGAGAAGTGTTTTTATAAGAAAAATTTTACGCATTAAAAAAGTTAAAAGTGAGAATGAATAAGAAACGTATAGCTAGTATAGATTTCAGACCTAAGTCAAATGTTTCTATTATTGTGAAACACTGATTATCAGAATATTAAAATGCCGAAAAAAACTAGAAAACCGAATATTATTGAAATGAAAATTATTGATCGTCTTTAAAGGCTGTTCTGAAATTTAAGCTTCTTATTTTCTGATACATTTGCGAAGATATTTTCGTTTTTAAATGCATAAAACTTCCAAGAGTTAAAAATCACATACCAAAAAATCGGATGGAATTTTTTGTTTTCATATAAAATTAAAGAGCCTTACTAAAGAAGCTATCAAAAATGTGTTTTAGTGTCCAAAAGATGAACTATGATATCGTAGATTTGATGGCAGGGATACGTGAAACATGATTTAATTGCCATAAAAGAGAGTTAAAAGAAAAATAATTAACATTTTCGTTATTATAAATTCTCTGTTACAAAAATGGCCCTAACAGCACAGTTCTGATGATTCCACGTTTACATTTTTTGTAAGCATAATTAAAGAATATATACAGTTTAAGAGAGCCTTGGATTGGAAAATGTTACAGAGCATCGAAAGTCTGAAAATAACATAGGTCATGCACGGTCATGTGACGATTATGTGGGAAATGACTCGGAGGAAGGCATGATGTTATACTGAGAAAGTATCTTGTTACACAATGCACAAGAGAAACATCTTTCTTTGGTATGAACGCGCAGGTGTGTATTGAATTGAGATACCCCTTTTTTAGTTGCACACGTCACAGGAGAAACATTTCTTGCTGATAAAAAGGAATAAATAAGTATTTAATATAGAAATAATACTGTGACTGAATTATTACTGCAAATATGTCGACGATTTGTAAGAAAAATATTTTATTTATTTAATGATTTATTTTGATGGCGGTACAAAATAGAAATTACGTCTCCATTATATTCGATATATTTATAGAATTATTAAAACGTGATCAATTAAATTTCAGCCCTAAGTATCATTGATATTGACAGTGTGAATTGTGAATTAATCCATAAAAAACAAAAATGCATTTATTTTTTCTTTAAAATCTTATCTAAATTTTTTTGTCGAAATTTCTTTAAAAAAATTAATAATACTTCATTTTCTATTCTCAATTTAAAAATCAAACATTATTTCTAAGTTTTCGAAAATGCACTTACTTTTTCCTTATTGATTTCGGAAAATTTACAAATTTTCTGTTTTACAGCTCTAGGTGATATTTTGCTTGCAACACCGGGTTGGAAATAAAAAAGTTCATTGTATAGGCCGCACCGGCGTATAAGCCGCACTTGGAAAAAAATAACTTTTAAACACGTATAAGCCGCGGCTTATCTCCCGGAAATTACGGTAGTGTTTGCTCATTTTTCTTTTTTTTTATTTTGTTGTACGACTTTTCGTGTTATGCTCTAATTTTCTTCGAGTTTAGTTTAATGAAAAATTGTAACGCATCCTAATTTACTCTATCAATGCTGAAAATCTAAGTGAAATTTGTAAATTATTGATGTAGATAGAAATTTTTAATATACACAGTAAGATTTTAAAAAAAAACTTTTCTTTTAATTATCATTTCTGTTTCTTTACTGCTAAATAATCTTTTGGTACTTACTTGGTTATCCTGTCAACCTAAAAACTATCGCCAAATTACAGGATTAAATGCAATAATAGATGATAATGAATGCTACATTCAGTGACATTAATCTCGAAATATGCGTTTAAAACATCATCAAGTGATTTTTATTTCAATTTTTGATTTGTATTTATATCAACGTTTTACTAATTTATTTGTTCTTTCATTATTTAAAATAAAAATTACGTCAATATGCATGATTCGGCTATCAGTTTAACGATTTGTACAGTTTGACGAAATTTGTTGATGGGATAACCAAGTAGTACCTTTTTTTCCAACGCACTCAAACAATTCAAGCTTGCAAGCACTATTATAAAATATTTAAAAAATTCAATATACTGACCCATCTTCATTACTAAAATAAATTAATGGTAAGATGTGTTTAATTAGTTATTCTTCACAAAATTTTAGAACTTGTAATTTGATAACAGTATAAATTTTCCAAGTAGGTGAAAAAATCCAGGCCTTGTAATTTGATCGTATGATGACAAAAATTTTACCTGTCAACTACTGCATTTATGGACTGATTCATTATTCATGAGGTCTCCCTTTTTTCATGATTCATTCATTGTGTTGGTGTCTGTAATAAAATAGACAAAATGATCCTATTCTGATTGTAACAGTAGACATTTTTAAAATTCAATATACTGACTCATCATCTGTACTAAAAGAAATTAATTGTAAGATATGTTTCTTTAGTTGTTATTCTGAAAATTCCAGAATTTGTAATCTGATCGTAAGATGACACAAAATTTTATGTGTTACAACTTACTTTTTTATTCACATTCATAATTGCTTCAAATAATCTTTGCACAGGTCAACCGAATAACTTTGCTTGCTGAATAATTTATTATTTTACAATTTAAAGATGTTAAAATTCACATAACATTTAAAACAAATAATATAATTAGGATAAACAAGTTTTTTTTTTAAGAAGTAAAGTACTGTAATTAGTGGATTAGTACTTTGATATTTACAGTTGCTATATATTTATTTTTTTATATTAGCGTTACATATCACATTTTTAAATATGGTATTGTAATTATAATATTGATTTTTAAATTATAATTTAAGTCTTAATGTACGTTTGTTATTTAAAAAATTTACAATAGATGGCGACACTGCAAAGAATTACGGTAACACTACATAAAATATACATATATATTTTTTTTTTTTAACATTCGTTTTTGAGCATTTTTAATTGATTTTTCTCAATGTTTTCAATTATCCAATTCCTTGCTATTTTGTATTGCCATATTATATGTCTGTATTATATTGAGATATTAGTATTATCATTAATCTTCCAGCATCTTAGTTATGCAACTTCTGTAATCCGAAATTTTCTGTAATTGGGACTCGCTGTAATCACGACAATTCCAGATTAAAGAAGTTATACTGTATTTAACTATATTTATGTATTGAATCAAGCTCTTTTGGTTACTAGGACTGGATAAACCTGAAATAAAGTTTCTTTATTTTATGATTTTGATGCAAATTAATAGGGTATCTTTATGACAAAAGTTTCATCAACTAATTCAAGAAAAATGTAATTTTCTAAGCATGTTTAATTGTATATTATTAAATATTTACAGTTGATAATTTTTCTATTTTACTTTTCATCATTTCATTTTATTGCATTTACTTAATTATTTTAATTCCAAGCATTCATTAAAAATTCGAGTGCATTATTATTTTAAAATGTAAGCAAAGCAGTGATCAGAAATCTGCAGAATTCTAATACCGAAACAACCTCTGGCCCCAAGCTGTGTGGATTTGAGGAAGACATGTGCACTAAACTTGTAAAGAGTGGGGGAGGGGGGATGTTTTCAAATCTAGTTTATATTGAAGTATAAGCTTTTTTTTTTAACTGTAAGATGATGGACATATAAATTTGATATTTGTTTGAAGTCATATTAAGGCTCTCAGTACTTTTTTCTAATAAAATATTGCTGGCACAGTAATAATTAAAAATAGATGATGTTATTATTACTGTTTCATTGTTACAGTCAAGGATCGATAATCTGCGCATGCATAATCCGCATTACTTTACGAATGTAAACAATGAAATAAACAATTAAGGAAATTTACAAATTTGTGATAAAAAAATTATTTTTTAAAACAAATAGTAAAAAAGTTGTAAAAATCATATTAAAACATATACTTCTTTTAAATATAACTCCTTTATTTTATTAACAGTAAAAAACAAACTGTATTACAGAATATATGTAATTTTTCTCATTTAAATGCACATCTATATAAGTTTTTATATAAAATAATATTTAAAATGCCTTTTTTGAGATAGTATATTAAATTAATTAATAGATTTCAGATTTATCTTTTCATATTAAACTGATTATAGAATTAAAATGTTGCCAAGGAATACTAAAATGACATATAATCCATAACATTCTATAAACCACAATATTCCATAATTCACACAATCTATGGCCACAGCTTCTGCAGATTATAAAACTTTGACTGTATCTTGAAAAAAAAGAAGGGCCTGACATTTTAAATGTTAAAAATGCTTGTAAGAATACAAAGTGGTTTTTTTCTCTACAGATGCACTCAGCACTTTTATACTGGTAGTAATGGGCACACTCTGCAATAAAAATAAATGTGTTTGTTCTCTAGTACAGAAAAGTACGGGAAAACCCAAAGTTGACGAATGTTCTTTGTGTATTTGAAAAGTTTATTTTCAACGTAGAATTCTATAACGATGCATTTTTATAGAATGTAATTTTTTGAAGTGTTTGTAAAATTAATCTCTGGTATTGATTGTATTTCTTAACTTCTGTTAAAACATTCTCAAATGATAAAAATACAAGTAATTAGATTGTTGTTTATATTTCTGAAATTTGTTATAGCTTTCTTAAAGACTGCATACCAAAACACATGTGGATAGTAGCAGTTCATCATAAAAATTGGAGTACATCACAAAATAGTTCACTGTGATCTGATTATTTCACAGAGGACAGGGTTAATTGGACGTTTGTGTCATGTGTCATACCGGAAATAAAACATTATCGACTATTCTTGGATATTCTTTAGGTGAGACAATGGAAATGGATCCATTTTTATCATTTCTAGTGTTTTGAAACAAGATTACTTCTAACATCACTCGTAGCATAAGGGCAGAATTTGTGCTTTGTTTGAAATTTTTCGAGTTAGCTTGACTTGCTACTAGTAAAGCTGTAATTTCATCAGCAATGATATTTGGATTCATAGAGAGAAACCATATTTAATTATAATTAATTTTTTAACTAACTATAAACAGTGAAATTACTCTTGAAGTTATTAAATATTTAATGTTTGGCTATCGGACTGCTAACAAAGCATAGAACCAACATAGTGAAAAATTTCCAAGCCAGGGATCAAACCCGGATCACTTGCAATTCTGCTCCAAGTGTTCTACCATTTAAGCTACAGGGACAAGATTATTTCAAGTGTAATTTCACTGCTGATAGTCAATTGAAAAATTAATTATAATTAAATATCTATTCACCGATGCTGGAATTATTTCTGCCTCAAGTTATACAACAAGTTTGTGTGCTCATGTAGACGTTATCATCTTGTGCTGAAGTTGTTGCCTTACCAAAAAAAAAAAAAAAAAAAATGTGAGTAAGAAATGGCAAGCTGGACATCATCCTCATAGGTTAAATGGTAGTGCACTTGAAGCATTCTTAGAGTTCTGGGTTCGATCCCCGACTTGGACATTTTTCACAATGTTGGTTCTACGCTTTATTATCAATGTGATAGTAACATATTGAATATTCGATAGAAACCATGTGTATCTTTTAGAAATCAATAATGTTAATAATAAAATACAGTGAAACTTTCATTTGACAAAGTCTTGTTGTCACACCTAAATACTTCATTATAAAAAAAATTCCTTAAATAAAAAAAAGTTTAAATTCATGGAATTTTTATAATAATACACACATAAAATGAAGGAAACACCTAAAAGGGAAATATTAGAAAAATATACTTGAATCCGGCAATATATTTTTTAAATTTTCCCCTTATTTGTTGAACGAAGTTCACTTAATGACTTAACTGATTTGAGAAAGTGCAGTTTTCTAATGCACAGTGCACAATAAAAAATCGTCAAAATGGTCACCATGGTAAGATATTCAAACAAAAGTTGCAACATTTTATTTACAAAATGCATTTATGTTTTGGCTTTTTCGAAAAAAAAATTTGCATTTAATTCCATAACAATTATTTTTTAAAAATAATAATCACTAAATATGTTTTTTTTAATTCGAATATTAAAAAAAAAAAAAAATTAAATGGATGCAGTCGAATTTTATTAATGTGAAATTTCGTTTAACATAAAATGATACTGATAATAATCAAATAAGCCTGAAAATCAGTTTATTGCTTGTTCTAGGATTCAACAATAGTTTCTTAAGGGAACTTTACATACATTTGAATACACCCATGTCGTAATATGGGAGGTTATTTTCAAATCTTTCATTTAAATTTTAATATTTAAAATTTTTTTAATAAGATAGTTGAGATTGATTGGCTATTTTTTACTTTTTTGATTTTGGTTGCAGATTTTTTTTTCAAAACGGCACTTTCAATTTTGGAACTGAAAATGCCTTTTAAAGAAAATTCTTTAACCAAAATCGAAAAAGTTAAAAAATGCTATATTAAAGATGGAACTCAATTATCATTTTCAAAAGAAAAAAAAACGTTTAAAAATATTCCAATTTAAAGAATAAATTCGAAAACAACCTGCCCACTGAATTAACAACATGGAGCAGCTTTTTTCAAGTGAGTGAAAAGTCACTTCCAGATATGTAAATTTTGATATAAAGGCACCTCATTATGCACTTAATTATTTAAAAAATAAACTGCTTCAATTGAATAGAATACAATCACATTCAGTCCATAAGTAACACAATGTTTTAAAAATAAACGAGAAAGAAAATTTCAAACCAATTTGTTGTAGTTACATTGAAATTTCAATAATATTTTGGTAAACTATTTTTAAATTAAATAATAATAAACAAAACTGTCTGCAATAATAATAAAAAAAAATTTGGCACTACCGTAAAATACCGTTAATCCGCCCCCCCAAACGAAAAGAAAAATCGTACAATAGTTAGGGGAGGGCGCTTACACGGGATTTTTTCGCGTTCGTTCAACAAAATTTATAGGAATGAATCATCATGAAATGAATGAATCGTGGAATGAATCATGAATTTTTATACTTGAAAAAATTTGGGTTTTTTTTTTTTTAAACGTAAATTCTGTCGAAAAAACGCAGAAAAAGGGAGAAATTAGTAAAAAAAAGCCAAAACAAGCATGAAATCAATTAAAAATCTTGAAAAAAACGCGCATTTCATCAAAGATTCATGATTCATTCATTTCAAAATGATTGGTTTCGCTCTCAATCGCCTTTGAGAATCGGGAGGGAGGGCGCTTTCTCGGGATTTTTTGAAAATTTCAAATTCTTTATAAAGTGGGGAGGGGGCGTTTGATCGGGAAGGGCGGATTAACGGTATTTTACGGTACTTGGTTAAACAGACAACTAAAACACTATCACCAAACCATAAGATTAAATGCCAAAACTGAATTATCATAAATGTTGCATTATCCTGATAATAAACATGTTAACACGCTTTTTTAAAAGTCAACAAATGATTTTTTTGCGATATTTTGTTAGTATTTTAAATTAATATTTCACTAACTTATTTGTACGTTCGTTATTTAAAATAAAATTTATGATTTTTTGAATAATTTGGCGAAATTGGTCGACGGAATAACCAAGTAATACCAAACATTTTTATAATGCTTTAAATGACTCGATAAATAGGCAAAAATGAAAGTTGCTGCATATGACATTTCGTGCAGCCATTATGAAATAACAAATTATACAGTTTTTAGTTGAACAGTAATGAAAAAAACTTTTACTACCTTAGCATTAACAAAAGGTTGGGTACAATGAATAACTTGGTATTACACAAAACGGAAGAGACAAGAAGCCAATAAAAGAATGACTCATGAAATAATGAATTACTTTATAAATTATGATTCATTGAAAATGAATTGTGTATTTATAATTCTTAATATTATTTATCAAGTTTTGCAGCAATGGATATGTGGCCAGTATTTTTTATACTGGTGAAAGAACAGCCATTAAACAAGCTTTACTAAAAAAAAAAAAAAAAAAAAAATCTAATTTCCTTCCAAAATTAATTTGCATCGAATTTTTATCCTGTAAATATATTTAAGTACTAGATTAACGAAATTTGAAAATGCATCGCATTTTTTTTATAAAAAAAATATTTTGTTTTGTTAATTCAAAGGCCATTGGTATTTAAATTCAAAACATCTACTGCAGGAGTGTTCCATTTATTGAGTCATTCATTATTTATGAATGAGCTGTTTATTCTTGATTCATTCATTGTGCTGGCGTCTGTAGTAAAATAGACAAAACGCCAAACTCAGATTGTAACAGTGGTTACATTTTTAAATCAATTTACCCACTCATTTTCTTTACCAAAATAAATTTATGGTATGATATGTCTTTTTATTTATTCTTCTACTGAAAATTCTGTGATATGATCGTTTGACGATACACAATTTTTTGCGTCAGAACTCATTTTTACAGACATTTATAGCTTTTTTAAATGTTCCTCACACAGGTAAACCAAGTATTTTACTAGCCGAATAGTAATTATCAGAACGAATACTTTATTATTTTAGAATTTAAAGTTGTTAAAAAAATAAAATTTCCATAATATTTTAAAACAAATTCTTTCATTTACATTTAAAAAAAAACTTTATTAGTTGCTAACATACACTGTAAATAACTAATGCACTACAAGTAAAGAAAAACTATTAAAACTGTAAGTTTAGCAAAATATATTTTGCGAGCCTGTTTTCTGCTTCATGCACACAAGCAGTTTATTGAAAATTTGTACAGTTTATTTAATATTAAAAGGCTATTTATTTATTTCATTATGCAAACAGATGTCTCCTTAGTTATTTGTATCATTTTGCAATAAATCTCATTTTCTAAAGCTCAAATTGTGCGGATTAACTATCGAACAAAATTTGAAAGCCTCTATAATTCGAAAATAACACTTTTTCTATCAACCAATATTGTGAATATAATTTATTAACATACAATAATTATTAAGTAAAATTTGATTAAGTATATATTTTATTGCATGGTATGAATTTTTTAATTTCCTGTAATTTTCTGCTTTATGTGTAATTTATATTTTTTATTGGTATTCTGGAATATATCCATTGTTAAATATGTTAAAGTAATACTAACAATAAAATCTTAATTCAGTAATGTTATACATTCAAATTATACAATCAAAGTTCTATAATTCGCACAAGGGGGGGGGGGGGGTCAAAGCTTGTGTGGATTATGGTTTATTATATACATATGTGCATTTAAATAAAAATACATATATGTATTACATATGTTCTGTAATACAATTTGTTTTTTACTGTTAATAAAATAAAAGAGTTATATTAAAAAAGTAGATGTTTTATTATGATTTTTTTATCTTTTGTTTAAAAAAAATTTCAAATTTGTATATTTTTTAATTTTTTATTTTATTGATTACATTTGTAAAGTAACACAAATTTTAGAAAATTGCAGATTATGGGTGCGCAGATTATCGATCCTTGACTGTGTTAAAAGTGTTTTTCTTTCATTTAAAACAATATTGAAAATAAACTAATTGAAAACAGAAACAATTTTCTAAATGCATTTCAAAAAGCTTAAAAAAAGAGAGAGAGAGATAGAGAAAGTATAGGATTCAGTTTTAGCTATCAAGAAATGAGAAATTTATATAAAAAAAAATCAAAATATTTTTGTAATTGAATTTACAAATCTTAAGTTAATGTGTGAAACCCAAAGAAAAATATTATTTCATGTCAGATCTCTAAAAAAGAAACAAAAATTCTTTGGTGAAGAGATATAGTCGTGTCACAAACAAAAATCGTACAAAAAATTATGAAATTTCTGCAGAATGGTAGCAATTGGATTAATTCCTTTGCTTTAGAGTAGTAAATGAGTTTTATTTATATTTATATCTTTTATTAATGTCATTTTATCATTATAACTAAAAATAACTTTTTAAAATAATAGAACAGATAATGACATCATGCTTTTAAAAAGAGGCAATTTCCTTTATGAAGATTGATATTACTGTTCAATACTTTTTCACTCTGCCAATACTGTGTTTGAGACACAAGGTAAAATGCTTTAGTGAATTAAAAAAAAAAAAAAAAAAGATGTCATATTAAAAAAAAAAAAAAAAAAAAAAAAAAAGAGTTTTTTTTTTCATAAAAGTGAATATTTTTATCACAAATGTATTTAAAAGACCAGAATTTCTGAGATTTTTACTTACTGTCACGGAAATTACAGGTACAAGTCAATAGTTTGAATAATTGCATTCCAAGCTGTAGCTGACAAATGCGATTTCAAATTTGAAAATTTATTTATTATTAACTAGTTATTTATTAATTAACAATTGCACATTGAAGTAGCTTTTAAATGGTGAGTACAATTTTGAGAACAGCATTTGCAAATTTTGAGATGATGAAAAGCATGGTGGATTTAGATTTCATGGGGAAAAATTTATGTGATTGTGTTAAAGTAAGAAAATTTTTTGCTTATTTTTCATTTCATAATATCAAGCTTACAACACTCAATTGATAACTTATTCATAAATAATGTTTTTGATTATATATTTCTGAATTTTTTTCATAACAATAAAGTATAATTTTTCAATACAGTCGAACCTCTTTAACAAGAACCTCAAGGGGAATCAAACTATATTTTGTTCATGTTAACAGTAATTCATGTTATCAGTATCAAGTCTTTGTATTTGTCTTTATAGGGGACTGTGAAAACAACTCACGTTAAAAGTAATTCACGTTAAGCCTATTCATGTTAACGAGGTTTAACTGTAATCCAAATAATTGAAGCTTTTGAAAATAGTATTTTGATAACTTTATTTAAGAATTTAATTCTTTTAAGACTTACTTCGACCAATATAAGTTGGATTTTATTTATTGTAGTTAATTCTTTATAATTAATTACAAATTAATATAATAATTCAAAGAATTTAAGACTTACATCAACCAATATAAGTTGGATTTTTTTTATTATAGTTAATTCGTTATAATTAATTACAAATTAATATAATTAATAATTCAAAGAATTTAATTCTTTTAAGACTTACTTCAACAAATATAAGTTGGATTTTTTTATTGTAGTTAATTCTTTATAATTACAAATAATTACAATACAAACAAATACAATACAAACAAATCATCCATAATAATTCAAAGAATTTAATTCTTTTAAGACTTACATCAACCAATAGAAGTTAGACTTTTTTTTATTGTAGTTAATTTGTTATAATTAATTACAAATTAATATAATAATTCAAACAATTTATTTCTTTTAAGACTTACATCAACCAATATAAGTTGGATTTTTTTTTATTGTAGTTAATTCTTTATTATTAATTACAAATTAATATAATAATTCTTTTAAAAATTTACTTTCGTCAAAATTTAGATAAATTTTTCTAGGTATTGCCAGCAGGTATGGAAGCAATCGGAATATGTATATAGTTTTTTTAAAAAATTAAATACAGTCATGGATCTATAATCTGTGGACCCATAATCCACAATTTTCTATAATCTGAGTTACTTTATGAATGTAAACAATGAAATAAACAGTTAAGAAAATTTACAAATCCCTGATCCAAAAATGATTTTTTTAAAACAAATAATAAAAAGAAAATTAATAAAAATCATAATAAAGCATGTATTTTTTAAAAAAAATTGTTCTTTTATTTTATTAACTGTAAAAAACTAAACTGTATTACGGAGCGCACCTAAGCTTACTGAACATTTGAAATGCCAACCTTTCAGTTGTAGCTATTTCAGTTTGTGTAAGTTCAGGAGAGTTATGAATATGAGATGAGAATGATGAGTGACGTGACTTCAGGGCAGGCCAATGAAAATACACTATTTTGTGTGCTTGTCGCACATTCTAGCAGTAACACAGCACCACCTGAGAACTAGAATTATGGGTTGGGAAGGTCGAATTAATGTAACCAATCATAGTCATCGAATGCAGAAGTTTCACCAACTTCACGAAAGGCAAACGGGAACCTTCAACTACAGGTGAACTCTGGTTGATTTCTCAAGATCCGATTTTTCAAAAAACTAAGCTTCAGCCGGAAAGCTCTTTTATTCATTCTATTTACACTCTAAATTTAGCAACAAACATAGTTGAGAAGTTGATGTTTATGAATAATAGCTCAAGTGTCGTCTAGTATTGATTTTACTTTTTACTCTAATGAATGTGCAAGGTGCAAAATGAATAAAGGAAAGCGTAGTAATGGTGATTCAAGTTCTTTAGCAGCTAACAGATCCCACATAGTGCTAAATTGTAATTAATGTAATTAAACAATAAATGTAATTATTATTTAAATGCACATATATATAATTTTTTAAAAATAAAATAACTTTAAAAATGCATTTTTTAAGATTACTTATTAAATTAATTACTAAATTTCATATTTATCTTTCCATATTATACTGATTATAGAATTAAAATGCTGTCTAAGAATAATAAAATGATGCATAATCCATTATACTCTATACTCCACAATATTCCATAATCTGCACAACCTTTGGCCCCAACTTGTGCAGATTATAGATCTTTCACTGTAACAAACTTTGTTGTGATATTTTTATCAATTATTTATTGATTACTGTTAAATTTAATGTTATTAAATCTTCAGTAATGCCATTCAATTTAATGCACATGTTTTATTTTAAGTGTAAAAATGTAGCATAATTGTGTTTTGTTAATAAAAGGTAAGTAATACATGACAACATTTCTAAGATTTTATTAATTAAAGTAAATTGAATAAATTGATTTGTAATGTATAAATTCATTAATAAATAAATTTCATTTAGATGATTCTTAACATTTTAGGTAGCTTTCATTTAAAAAAATAAAAAACTGTCTATTGCAGTCATCTAATGGAAAGCACTTAAAAAAATTTGGTATAGTTTCGCCGATCATGACTCCCAGACCACAAAACCATTCTCTGTCCAAATGTGTACATGTATGTCTACAGTAGACTCCCTCAAATATGCAATCCTAATTCCACAACTTTCTGAAATCTGCATATAATTTATGGATGTAAACAATGAAATATTCATTTCAGATACAGGGACACAATTTGACTTTTTTTTGTTTTATATCAATTTCTCATTTATTTTAATTTGTAATTTTTGTTAATATGACTGAATTCATGTTTTTTCAAGGGAGGACAATTTTTTTTCTGAAAGACTCATGATACTGCTGATATTATTCGTAATTACAATCTTCGTACCAAATATATTTCTGTATTAATCAAGCTTTTTCAGTTATTAAGTTTGTCTAAACTTAAAATAAAACTTCCTTTTTTATGATTTTGATGGGAATCAGCAATACTATATGTTTATGAAGCTAGTTTCATTAAATAATTTATGGGAAATGCATTTCATCTTTATAATGAGTATTTATTCATACATTATTGATAATTAACTTGACCTTTGCATTTAATATTTTAACCATTTAAAAAATATCTAAATTTTTATTATTTCAGTTCATTATTTAGTTTTATATTTTATTATATTATAAGCATTCATTATACTTTTGTTTGCATCATTAATTACATTCAAATTACTGTTTAAAACATGCAAACAAATCAATGAGCTGAAATCTAAAAATTCTAAAATCCGCACAACCTCTAGTCTCAAACTGCGCAGATTTCAAGCAGTCTACTGTATATAGATAAATATACACACTATATGGTCAAAGGGGACCGGCCACTTTTGATTTTCGACGTTTTGTTGACTGTCTAGAAAAATACGTGAGGAAACATCTGGAAACGCCTGGTGTATAAACAGAGTGGTATAGTTCATATAGTTCCGTAACGATTTTTTCCTTAAACACCTTAAGAGACCGTCAACAAATTGTAAAAAATAAATATCTTTTGGTTAACCCTGTCAAAACTAATGTAGCAAAAGCATTAAAACTGTAGATTATGATTAAGTGTCTTCGAAGAGAAATTAAGGTTTTTTTTTTTAAAAAGAGTTTCAAATTTTGCCAAGTTTTTTGCTGATAATTTTCAAAATTCTTAATATAAAAAAATGTTCTTTTCAGAAAATATGACAAACAATATTCTACATAATATCCTATAATCAAAATTAAAAAATAATAAAAACTGCAAGAATAATGAGTAGATTTACTAGATAATTTTGTATTGTGTATTCATGAAAGAAATCAAAATATAATTTACATAATGTGTTAGCTCAATAAATAGGGTAACATTTCTGAAAGTCTCAAAAGCATAGCTTGAAATTTCTAAAAAAAATAGTTTATAGAATAAGCTCAGTATCTATTGCTTCCATAAAGATAAAGGGATGTATCCATATTTCCCTTGAATAGTGTCAATACAGCACACATAATATTGAATGTGCATATTTTTTATTCTATAGACTGTGTTATGAGCAGCTCTGTTTTAAATCCATTTAGTGATACTCTTAATTCAGTTTCTTATCCAACTTACATAGACAAACCTATAAATGTTTTTTAAAACTTAAAAATAAATATAGTTTTTTATTTATTATATACAGCATCAAACATTGTTAAAATACTAATCAATGACTAAATTATTGCTGTACAATGTAGATTGTATTAATAATGCAATATGTTTTCCTCAATAATCATTTATATTAGTTTAAAAAATTCTTAAATCTTGAAGAAGATTGACCAAATGCTTCTAAATATCATAGTTCCCCTTGTTGTAAAAATAATTTTTTTCATCCACATTGCTTATAAAATGTAACATTATTTTCATAGACGACATGAAATTATAAAATTTTCTGCATAAGTTTGCTTTATTCTTTATTTATAAATGTTTTATTCATAAATATTTGACTTTGTCTCAATTTATAACATTAATTTCTAAATTTTTATTAATAATATTTTATTTATGATGAGGTTTTTTTTATTTTATAGTGCCAATTATTTGCTTTATTTATTCATATTTGGTTATAGTAAGAATCTTTTTGCAATAGTAAAATTATTCTGACCGACATTGATTTTGCGAGCATCGTGTATTTGGGAGTCTATTTCAATTCATTTTCCTGCATTAACATAACATTTCATAATACATTTATTTTTTGTAAATTACTTTTTCATGCATTTTCAAAGTTGGTAGATTTATATATTTATTTATTGCAGATGCAAAAAGCTATGCATGTAGATGCACTTCACATCACTCAAAATTGTCTTTAAAGTGTGCAATATGCAGCAAAATATTTCTTTACAAGAGGTTTTAGGAAAAGTACGTTCTGACTCACAGCATGGAAAACTGTTTGTTTGTGAGATATGCAGCAAAGAATTTTCGAGAAAAAGATATTTAAGCAAACACCTCTTAATTCATACTGGTGAGAAACCTTTTGTGTGTGAGATATGCAACAGGAAATTTTCTCAAAAGAGTAATTTAAACACACACATCTTAATTCATACTGGTAACAAACCCTTTGGGTGTGAGATGTGCAACAAAAAATTCTCTCAAATGAGTAGTTTAAGCACACACCTCTTAATTCATACTGGTGACAAGCCTTTTGTGTGTGAAATATGTAACAAGAAATTCTCTCAAATGAGTAGTTTAAGCACACACCTCTTAATTCATACTGGTGAGAAAACTTTTGTTTGTGAAATTTGCAACAAGAAATTCTCTAAAAAGAGCAATTTAAGCACACATCTATTAATTCATACTGGCGAGAAACAATATGTATGTGAAATATGCAGCAGGAAATTTTCTCAAAAGAGTAGTTTAAGCACACATCTGTTAACTCATACTGGTGAGAGACCTTTTGTGTGTGAGACATGCAACAAGAAATTCGCTGTGAAGTCTCGTTTAAGCAGTCATCTGTTGTTACATACTGGTGAGAAAAAGTTTCTGTGTGAGATATGTAACAAGAAATTCTCTCGAAAGAGCGATTTAAACACACATCTGTCAATTCATACTGATGAAAAAACTTTTGTGTGTGAGATATGTGACAAAAAATTCTCCCATAAGTGTAGTTTAAGCAGACATCTTTTAATACATACTGCTGAGAAAAAGTTTCTGTGTGAGATATGTAACAAGAAATTCTCTCGAAAGAGCTATTTAAACACACATCTGTCAATTCATACTGATGAAAAAACTTTTGTGTGTGAGATATGTGACAAAAAATTCTCCCAGAAGTGTAGTTTAAGCAGACATCTTTTAATACATACTGCTGAGAAAACCTTTGTCTGTGGAATATGCAACAAGAAATTCTCTCAAATGGGCCACTTAAGAGCACATCTGTTAATTCATACAGGTGTGAAACCTTTTGTGTGTGAAATCTGCAACAAGAAATTTTCTGAAAAGGGTAGTTTAAGCAGGCATCTCTTAATACATACTGGAGAAAAACCTTTTGTTTGTGAGACATGCAACAAGAAATTTTCTCTTAAGTGTAATTTAAACAGACATCTTTTAGTACATACTGGGGAGAATTGTTTGGTGTGAAATATGTATCAAGAATTTCGCTTAAAAGACTATTTTAAGGAAACTTAAGCTCAATCTGTACTATTGAGCCAATTTATGCGAGATATTAAAAAAATCGCAAAAGGGCAATCTTGTATTTGCTCCCATAATTTTTTAATTCCGATTAACTAATTTTTATAATTCTTGTATTTAGAAACTTCTAATTAGCAAATACTAGTATTAAAACAATATTTTATTTAAAATATTAGAGAGACTAAAATGAAACAACGAGCAACCAATTTTTTTTTTAAACTTGTAAATTAGCAAGAAAGGGTCTTCAAAATCATTTTTGCCAAACCATATTTTATATTTATTTGATTTTATCTTTATATTGTTTAAACAACTTTGCAATTCTCTATTTTTTTGACACAATATAGATTTATAAGTCTGTAAAATTAGCGTTATGATTGAGAATATTTGAGTCAAAAGACTTCTTAAAAATAATTTCTCACAATGAAGTTCTTTTATTTTAACACGTTCGCTGCCAAAGCTGAGGTAGTGCATCTGTCCATGGGTGCCTAAGTGAACATTTCTGTCACAGTTAGTTATTGTATTTAAGTTTTGAGAAATAAATGATTCATTTCAGTACGCCAAGTGTATTGTGTAGTTTCTTTCTGTGTGTCAAACAGCTAAACAATGCTTTTTTTTTGTATGGCAATACTCGTATTTGGCAATTTAGATAAGGATATCAATAACGAGTTATCTCGTAACTGGGAAGGAAAAACAGTTTACCACTACGAGTATTCGCGTAGTTGCCTGCGAATGTGTTAAAACTGTCTTTCTTATACATTTTTAAGCTAAAAATAATTGTTTTTTAAAGCGTACTATTGAAAATAAAAATAATTAAGGGTTTGATACAGTAATTATTATTTTAAAATTTAATAATAGTTCTGATGAGATTTGAAAAAGTAAATAAACTTTCTAAATGGGTTTTTAAATTCTGCTTTTCTCATCAGGATTCTGTATAAAGAAAATACCTTTCATTTGACTATGATATCATTACTTGTTGTTATTAAATTACTTAGTTTCAAGATCTTCTACATTCTTATTGTTTCTCATAAAAGAAGAAAGATCTGATGTGATTTTTCCACGTTAATAAAAGTTGGTAAAATGCGTTTGAATCATTTGTTTTCTTCGTCATATTCAATCTCCTTTTAAAAATTTCCAATGTACTTGAATACAAAAGAAAAAAAAAAGGCCAAATTTTGATTTTTTTTAAAATACGATGTTTTTTTAATATGGCAAAAACGTACAAAATTTATATTAATTAAATCTATATTACAATGAAATTTTATAAGCCTTATTAAATTAAAAAACTTCAATATCCGTCTTTCGATCTAACTTTACCATGTGAATATATGTGTGTGTAATAATTATGAAAATGATAATTAGTTACAATAATCTAAATCTGGAACTTAACTCTGTTTCTAAATATTTCATGAAGTATCGTCTGGGAATATAGTGCCCTTACTTGTTTTCTTGACCCTGAGGCCGAGGTGCTACACAGCACCCGGACATATATGGGTGATTCTCAAAAAAGGGGACAATTTATGTCTTTCGGCTTACAAAAAAATTTGAGAGGTTTTCTGTCATGTTTTTATATTTAGATATGTTTGACTTAATATTATTCATTATTTACACTTAAGAATTACTCACTTTTTAGTTAAAAACACCTTAAAATAACAGAATAAATGTTAAAAATGTCATTAGCATGGATGTCCACAGCAGCTGTGCCTTGTATATACTAGCTTTTTCAAGAGTTAATATCATGTTTATAAAATAAAACAAATGTTATTCTTTCTTTAAATTAATCAAGGAGAGAATTTATCCAATAAATTTCTTTTTAAAAATAAAATTATAATATATAAAAAAGAATTAAAGTTTGTCCTCCATATTCTATTTTCAAAACAAGGTCATACTATAACAGCTGGTTATTAATCAAAATTTCATTTTCACATATGACAATAGTTTGAAAATATGAAGTTTCTCCATGGCAACAAGTAGCCATTTTATCCCAGCCTGAAAATAGAAGCATGTATTGTATTTTAAGAATAGAAGTTGAATATTAGGGGCGTACATCAATTGTATGTCATTAGAATGGATAATAATTTTCATGTTTATTTTATAGTTAAAATTTTTATTTTTCTTATTTGCATAGGACTTTTGTGTTTTAAAAAGCCCCAGAAAGGACTATTGCATTGTGGTTATATTATGGTTCATAATCTTATTTAAATTAAAATTTGTCATTAGCATAGACAAATATCAGTGTCATTAGCATGGTTTTTCTGTCCATGCTAAAGACTTCTATGTGCATAAATGTAACCATTGCTTATATTGTATCTTTTATAAAGTTTAATTTTACATATAAATTTAGGTATTACAATTATTATCCCTAAAATATGCATTAAATCTGTCAGAAAATCACTAAGACAGCTTCTTACATTGTTAGTGTCAGAATGTTGCTCATGTAAACAAAGTTTGCTCTTTGGTAATGTTTTTATTCTCCTTATATGTATATATGTAAAAATGGAAACCATTTGCTGAAAAGGAAGGCTAGTAAATATAGAAAAAAAATATTTAAACATGAAGAAAATAAAATTTTCATAATATATTTATTCCATGCAATTTGTTTTGTCATTAGCATGGCTCAAAAAATACTAATTATTTTTATGTTAATTTTTAAATATTTAGCTCTGCTGACTACATGTAAAGTATACCTAATACTATATTAAAAACACCTATTTTTTTCAGAAATTTTGTTAAGAGTAATTTTTTTAAGATTTCACTTTTGAAATTGTCCCCTATTTTGAGAATCACCCATATATTCGGGATGAAGGCAGGGAAAATCGCAAGTTTCAGAGCCCCACCTACCCGCTAACCGTATTTCTATATCTTTAATTTGACTAATTTTTTTGTTAAATTTTTTTTGTTTTAATTGTACTTTTTTTTCCTTCTTTCTATTAAGCCAATTATCGTCGACTACCCCTACCTACGTCTCGAATATTCCTAGTCTCTTGCGCGAGGCGCTGTCACCGGTCGGCGACCACGGATAACGCCAAAAGTTTGTTACTTACGACCCGAATACCCTGGACTCTAAATAGAAAAAAGGAAAAAAGTACATTTGAAACCGGAAAATTTAATAGAAAAATTAAAGATATTAAAATACGGTTAGCAGGTGGGTGGGGCTCTGAAACTTGACATTTCCCTGCCTTCATCCTGAATATATATGTCCCGGACAGGTGGCCGACCTGATGTGGGCCCCTCGGTGTTTATGCACGAGCAAATTCTAGCAATTTCTTATTTTATCAACCTCGATTGGACGAAAAGTCGAGTGAACCTTGACCAATAGGCTGGTGTATTCTCAATTTGCAGCACGGCAGTCAGGTTCTCTGACCGCTAAACCACAATGCTTTAACAAATTATTTAGAAATAAGTGATTAAAAAGAAACAGCAAGTTGCTTTGAGTTGATTTTCTTGAGAGGGGGGGGTGGCGAGAATATGTTATACTGTACCATTTTGTTTATAAAAAGAAATTCCGCTAAAATAACTACAACTTTATACAGTCGAGTCTCTTTATAACGAAACCCTATCCAGCGAATTTCTCTTTTTAACGAATTTTTCGTAGGAACGGTTAATTTTTCCATGATTGCATTAAAAATAATCTCCATAGAGCGAAATATATATCTCCATTTAACGAATTTTTTCAAAAATGTTCTTTCACATATTCAGAAATCACTCCAAATTATTTGTAGAATTTTTTTGTTTTGTTGATTTCTGGTTTATGTTTCATAGCTGCATTCCTCTACCTTATTCCTTATTCCTTACCGCCCCCCCCCCCTAGAAAATCAATCTTTTTGCTTGGTTACACTTGACTTTGTTTTATTCAAGATGAGCATGCGTTCTTGGAAAGATTCAAACATTTGCTTGCTACTGGAGCGATTTGCAATTATCACAAAGCATTCTAAAAAATAAAACTATTCCATTGTCGCCATGAAAATGTTGCTTGTTTCTTGGTTTGGATAGTAAGGTAGGAATAAGGAAGGGATAATGGGCGATTGCTGAAAAGGTGTTTTTTTGCAGCAGGTTTTTATCTATCTAAGGTAACTTTTATTACTTTTAGAGTTTAGAATAGATGTTTGTTGTTTGTGGCGACTCTCGGAGTATTTTTTGTAGTGATAGATCATTTGAATGAAAAATTGTTACTAAATGTCATCTATGCTTGGGTTACCTTCTACTGCATCTGTATCAAAATTGCTTCTAGGATAAGCATAACTCTCTGTAAAAGTAATAATTTAGAAAATAATCAATAAGACACTGGAAAAAAAGGAAGTGACGAAAATGTTTGAGATCCTGGAAAAATTCCATTAAATGTTTCAAAAACTTAATTAAACAGCTAAAAAACAATTCTGTTTCAAAATTTAAACATCAAATGAAAAAATTTTTACCGTTTTTTATTCAACGAATTTTTCTATATAACGAATTTTTAGACTGAGCAATGGATTTCGGTATATAGAGACTTGACTATATTATCAAAAAATACAACTTCAATTCAATATAAAGACCTTTGTCTTACAAAACCAATGCTCTAGCAGCTGGGATGTTGCATGAAAGAAATACAGAAATTAAAATTGTGTTTAGAAACCAAGAAGTAACGAAAATGGTCGAATTAATTTAACTAAAGAATTTTTTCAAACTATAATTTGTCGTGTGATCGGATGTATTTGCCATTAGTATAAAAAAATTCTGGTCTATCCTAAACAAATTATCTGAATGAACTCTGTGATGAACAGACAGAGGAGTGAAGCAAATAAGGTTTCGTCATATCAGCGGTACCCCAACATGAAAGATAAAAGAAATAAAGTAAAACCATCATAGTCCAAGAGGCGACAACTCAAAAACCTAAGTCATCCGAGCACAAGAAAAAATCCTTTATTTTTGGAAGAGTAGTCATAGGGGAATCTAATGATCCATGTCTGACGGAAGTGAAGTGGTGCATAAGCCAAAAATTAATACCACTAGTGGTTGATTCGTAGGTTTAGAAATGTGTTTGTCGTATAATCAAAAGTGTGGAAACATTGAAAACTGGGTGCAGCAAAATACAATGCTAAGCCTACGAGTTAATCACTAGTGTATAAATTTTTGGCTTATGCACCCCTTCGCTTCTAGCAGACGTGGATCATTAGAGTCCCCTATGCCTACTCTTCCATAAATTAAAGGTTTTTTTCCTGTGCTCGATAGCTTAGGGTTTTGTTCTGTCGGCATTTGGACTGTCAGTGATGGCCGGATTCAGGACAAATTTTTGGCTTTTAGTTAATAATTATTATTTCATGCCCATTTTTCTCGAGATGATGATTAAAATAGAATAAAAAAATCAAAATTCTAATTTTTATACCAATTAATCTAATAAGATCTAATAACATAAATATACTTTTAAGAAGATTTTGCTTTTGCATTCTGTTGAGGATATCATACGATCATAAAATATAGCCTGTGGTTAAATACAGTGTGTCGTTCCACTTTGCCAACAATATTTTTGAAATGGGTCAATAGTTCCATAGATTAGCCCCTACAAACAAACATTTCTTTCTTATTATATTAGTATAAAAATATTTAAAAATGCGTATCATTACTTTCTTCTATCTTTACAAACAGAAAATGTTGGATTCATGGAATTTTTCGGATGCCGGTTTTCGACGGATTTACACGTTTTAGACTGCGAGAAACTTGTTTCTATAAAATATCTGTATGTAAGTCTCTGTGTATGAGACACAAAATTTTATTGACCTTCTACATTCAAAACTAATAAACGGAATTTAATAAAAAATCATATTCAGTTAGCCTTGAATATAAATTTTTGTTGATTAGTTTTGGTGTAAATCATTCAACAGGTGGTGTTGCTATGCAGCATTTTTCACGATTTCCTCAATCGCTTAACCTCCGGAACTAATTCACAGATTTTGATCAAACTTTAGATTCGGTTTGTTCTTAACATAAATTGACATCTTTTGTTTTACATTTCGGTGTAAATTGCTTTACAGTTTGCCCTGCTAGGCTGCATTTTTTTGCGATTTCCTCACTAGGTCTATCTCTAGAACTAATGCACGGATTTTTATCAGACTTCAAATGCGGTTAGTCTTTGACATGAATTGACATTTTTATGATATTTTGGTGCAAATGTCTCAATAGGTGATGCTGCTATCATTCATTTTCCAAGATTTTCGCAATAGGTATATCTCAAAGAAATACCTAATGCACGAATTTTCATTTAATTTAGGATTCAATTAGACTTTTGCACAAATTGCTCTAATTACGTATTGGTGTTAACCGCACAGTAGGTGGAGCTGCTAAGCTGCTTTATGTAGGATTTAAGCGATTTTAGCGATAGTCATATCAGTGGCGTAGCAAGCGGGAGGCAGAGGGGGCGGTCCGTTCCGGATGTCACCCAATCTTTATTTAACAAATATATATGTATAATCTTATAAGATTTTGGATAGGAATTCTGAAAAAAATGAAATTTTTAGCGCACGACGCAATAGAGTAAGTTTTCTTTTCTTTGAGAATGCGGAATTTTATGCAGAATGATGTATAAATAAAACATGCATCAGGAAACAAAACCTATCTATCCAATGAGTGGGTAGCAAAAGAAAATTTTTAAAAGAATTTTTTGTTTTACATGTAGACACGACGTTGGCTTATGTGGACTATGGGTTAAGTGATTAGTCAACACTGTTTTTTTTTGTGTGTGTGCAGGAAAACAGAAAGGAAATATGAAACGGTATGGTCGTTTGTTATAATAATATAGAACTTTGAGTGAAAAAATATGACGAATTGGAAGGGTTGACACTATTTAATCCTCCCCGGATGTCATCCTAGCTACGCCGCGAGTCATATATCTAGAACTAATGCGCTGGATTTCATATCTTTAGAATTTTCATAATGGGCATAGATATCCATTTAAATTTGGCAGTGTGATAGTGGATTTTGATGTATTAACATGTATGAGATAGAAAAAAGTTTTGCGATTGCCAAATCCGACAAAACATTATTTTTAATTATTTTTATAATTTAATTAAACATACTTAAAAATAAAAAAAAGTATATTTTTTCGAGATTTTTGCAAACTGTAAAGAGAGTCTAAAATATCCACTATTGGCATTTTTTGAAATTTTTCTTTAAAACTTATTTTTAAAAAACTACTAACGTAAAGTATAGTTTTAGCAAAACCAGTAAACGAATCAACCATTTTTCCGTTTATTATAATCATCTGAAATTTGTACCTCCCTTCCCCTTTGAACACAGTAAAGTTTGCGCTACCTAACCACTCCCAACGTTTCAGATTTTAAACTCAAAATTTAAGTTTATATCTAAGCTTCTAAAAAAATTAATGAAATGCAAAATGTAACGGAAAAATGGTTGTTTGTTATTCCAAAGTTTAAAGCGCCCTCTATCGGAATTTTTTGAAATTTATTTTTAAAACAATACTGACATAAAGAATAGTTTTAGTGAAAATCGCAAATCATTCCACCAGATTTCCCGTTTTTTATGATTATTTGAAACTTTAATGTTGGCTATCTCCTTCGGAAAACGTTTGGGATCCTTGGTTTCTTATTTAATATTGTTTGTCTTGATGTGTACTATCACCCCTATTTTTTGTAAAAACAATTTAGAATCCCCTGTATATATATATATATATATATATATATATACATTGAGGTGTTTGGAGATTAATTAATATTTTAAAATGAATAATAAATATTCTATTAGCACAATAAATTCAGTAATCAATATTGTTAAACTTAAAAAATAGATTGCAACACTTACTAGTTTTGCAAACCTTGCTGGATCACATTGAACAAGATAAAATAATCTTTAATTGTGCTCTATGTAATTGTAAATACCAAAATCTTCTAAAAAATGTGCCGGGAAAATTTAAAAATCATTTTACTAAAATACAATTTTCAGTTAGAAAGAACTTCTGAAAACCCTTCAATATTTGATATCTTTCTGTTGTAAATTTCCAAAAAACAAATAAAATCTATCATTGAACTTATTTTTTTAAGTTTGATCAGCTTCAGAAACTCTTAAAGAAATTTTCAAATTGGTGCTCGCAAAAATTACTCTTAAATGCAATAAAAATTCTAAAAATAATGTAAAACATTCTTTCTGAGTTTCTGATAGCTCTAAAATGTTTTTTAAATTGTTTGGATCCCACGAATTTCGTGTGTTTGAATAAAATTAGTTGAATCTCTAAGAACCAAGCAGGAAAAGCTGACTTTTCCTCACGGTCAAAAACACTTTTTTACTTTATATACCTATCTACTTTTTACTTCTTTTACTTATCTTTTTAATGCCTTTTTAGGAGGGGGGGGTCCTCCGTAAATCTTAAAAAAAGGTTTTTCACGTATAAGAATTCTGGTCATTTTTTGCTAATTTTAATTATTCGGAAACTTCTTAATGGAAATCTGGATTAATTGCATGGGGGCCATGCCTCAGTGGACATGTTGCTTTTACCCAAATAGTCATCAGCTAATTCATTGGTGATTAGGAAAATTAGATTTGAAAATAAGGGTAGAAAATTAGGTTGTGCCAAAGTCTGCAGACTCCTGGTTTGTTTTTCGGTGCTTTTGATTTTTTCCTCATTTCTCTGTGGTTTTTTCTTTTTCTTTTATTATTTTGACATTTTATTAAGTTGGCAATTAATGATAAAAAAGAAAATCACATTAAAAAAAAATTCCTTTTGTATAAACACTTAGGGATCTATTCTGCATTACAGAATATAGGCGGAGAAAATTTTTTATTGAAAAGTATAATAGATACTTTTTAGAATTTAAGATATTTTTAGATTGCCCAAAATCAACGCCATAAAGTATTTTTCTGTAAAGAAAATATCAATAACTTTGTGAAATTTATTAATTAATGCTTTCCTATTAGCCAGATACATCAAGTTGATTGCCAAAGATATCACAACTAACAGCAGCCTGTTTTTGATCTAAGAAGGAAGGTCTCCATACTGGGCATACCCAGCATTTTATGAAAAAAATACTAATTAAAATACTTATGTATGTAATAAAGGATCAGTCAAAATTAGCAGCGGAATCACATTAGATATTGTGTAAAACATAAAATATTTTCGAATATTTGGCGTGAAAAGACTAAAGAGTTATTCGATTTGGCGAGCAGCCCTTTTCTTCGCCAAAAGCAAACGATTATAATGAAACTCAAAACTGTTGGATATTTAGTTTGCGTGTAAATGGTATTTAATGAATTTAAACATAAAAAAGGAGAGACTTTAATATATTATATACATGTGTATTCATATTGTATTACATATATATATATTGCTCGTTGAAGTAGTTATTTAATTAATCGTTGGAAAATATCATATTGATAAAAATTATCTTCATACATTTAAGCGTATTCAAATATAAACGTCATATGTTTCCATAGCAACAAAATCTAATCGGTTATTCTCAATTGGACTTTGAACTTGAAAGAAATTTAATTAAATTTAAATTATGCATTTCGTTTTAAATCTCAAATTTTGATTATTAAATTTGAATAAATACATATAAATTTCGATATAACAATATTATACTTAAAACAAACTAAAACTTACAAAACTAAAGTTATTTAAATTAAACTTATCAAAACAAATTCAACATGAAACTTTTTTTTTCTTGAAATGTATTTGACACAAAGTATTTTTATTTGACACAAAGTAAATTACGTTCCATTGCCAACCGGCGATAAATCGCCAAATAACGAAATTTTCATTATTTTTTTTTTCGGTTACTGAATGGAGGTTCCGCCGAATTTTTTTATAAACGTATATATCCACACAAGAAGGACACTCTGTAATTTTTTCAGGTTTTTTGGGGTATGCCCGTATGGAGACCTTCCTTGTAAGTATTTCAGAGTTTAAAGCTCAAGAGTTTGTAGTTCAATTAAATGATTGTTAAATTTGTAAATTATATTTATTTATTTTTTTATTTACTAATTGATGAAATTTACTTATGCAATATTAGCCGGAAACAAATGCTGTACAATTTTTATTATTTTAAGTGCAGTTGTATACATATGTGTGTAGAATTGTACAAAAGTATAATCATCCCCATATAATATTTTTAATGCATTTTTGGAAATAATAGACGTATCAATTGTTAAATTGATTAAAATCACTGATTAGTACACATTTTGGAACAGTGAAACTTATCTGCAATTCAACAGCATTAGAATGCACATTAAAACCTCCATGTGGACACTTCCGAATAGTGTACACCTCTATTTAGTGAACATTTTTTAATTTACATCTCAAAAATTTGTATAGATTTGTCTTAGAATAATGCATAAGGGACTAATTTTGCAGCCTATTTTGACTTCTCATTTGGCATTGTTTGTAGTTTAGAAGTTCTACAATACTTGAATTGTAATGAGAATATACTAGATCTTTATTTTCATAAATAAAAGTTTATATATTAAAGAAGTAAAAGTACACTAGATTTTACAGTTACATTAAAATAGGGATTAATTTTTCTTCATTTCACATTAGAATAGATGAGAATTTTTGGCCGAGTTTCAGTTTGACTTTCAATCCAAACTTTGCGTTCGGTTACGGGCAGAGCTATCTGCTCAGATTTCAAGAGGGGGTGGAGGGTTGAGCAAAAATTGTTTTGTGGGATGTTTGAAAAGTAAAGTTATATGAAAGGAAATTCTTAGTAGGACCTTCTTCTCTGAAAGCAAAATTATATATATATATATGTATGTGTGCGTGTGGAAATACAGTGAAATATTAATATCGTATATGTTTATTTTGGTGTCTTTACAATCTCTAAATAAATATTTCCTGTATTTTCAAAACTAAACCTGCATATTTTTTCACAACAGTTTTTAAATATTCTGTTTTAAAATCTTTACTATTTCTAATTTTCGTTTCTCAAATATTTTAAAGGAAATTCTTGAAATTGGAAAATTATTCTCACAGCATGCGATACTTTAGATTTAGTACATATCGAAATTGAAGTTTCATTAAATAACAATAATAAGTTAAAATTTTTGTAAGATTCTAAAATGTTAGGGGAAAAAGAAACAGAAAAAGCTATCAATACATTTTGTATTAATTAAAATATTCCATAAATGTTAGCTACGGAATATATGTGTCAATTTGTGTAGAGAAAAAAAATCGTGTTTATATCGAGTGGGCAAAAAGTCCATAGAAACTTTAAAAAATTATTAAAACCAGAAAATTAATTAAAATTAAAAAACTGGTTGCAGAGTTAGAGTAAATTATGATAATTTATTATCAAATAAGTCACAGGAATTTCTTCAATATAGAAAAATATAATTAAAAAACTACTTATAGATGAAGTTGACGTAACCATATCAAAGAAACGATATGCTAATAACAAAAAGAATGTCTCCAAATCGTTGACTAGACCTATCCAGATAGCGCATTTATGGAAGATGCTTATGCAAGATGGAGTAGCCAATCACATTGCTTCTCCGGTCAAAGAATTTCTGATAATGACTTACTGAAGACAGAAAATCTTTAGCTGAAATTTCAGACTCCCATGTCCTCCTCGGTCTCTATATCTAACACCGGCAAACTTATGTTTATATAAATATTCGAAATCCAGGTTGCATTGATATGCTCCATTCAATCGGTTTCAATAGAAAGATATAATCCCCAGATAGGTGCTATATGTACATCCTCACCTGCTGTACTCTACATTGCTGCATTTATGTGATGGTTGTCACATGGAACACACACAGCTGCAATAAACGATTTGGAGACATTCTTTTCATTACTTGCGTATCTTTCCTAACATTTAGGTATGTCAGCGCAACCTATTGGCTTTTTTTAAATGATTTTTTCTTGTCTTAAAAAATATTCCTGACCTATAGATGCTAACTTTGTAAATCATTTTTTTTTTCAGTTATTTTTCAGCATTTTATAAACATTCAAAGATTTTACGGATGTTTTGCCCATCCGGTATGTACCGGGTTGTTATAATTAAAGTTCGCCTATTCAGAAGGCTCTAGAGACAGTTCTATGGCTCCAAACGAAGCAAAATTTCACTAGTACATAGTTGAAGAGAGCGCTCTACGAAATTCGAAAAAAAATTAATTAAAATTTTTATCATTAGGTGGCGCAGCGACAATATTTAAGTTGGTCGCCTAATCTAACACTATGCGATTTTTGGTTGTGGGGATTTTTGAAAGATTCTGTATTTAAAGACAGAAGTCCGACAATCTCTGATGTGAAAGACAGTATTAGACTTCACATTCGCTCAATATCACTGGACAATTTACGCAATGCTGTAGAAAACACAATTCTGAGAATGGAATGCGTTATTGAAAATGGTGGAGGATTCATTGAGAATGTGTAATGTTATTGTTCATTTCCTCGCTACCGAGTGATATGTTTTATTTTTATTGATGCAGATTATATGACATGAAATGATATTCATTTTTCTGTATTTTTTGGAGTCATAGGTCAGGCTCTAGAGCTGTGTGATTAGGTGAATTTTAATTATAACAATTCGATGTTCGTCTAAGTTTGTTAAAAATTTTAAATTTGTGTACTTCGTCTGGATTGACTGAAATTGATATAATGAATCTGCAAACATCGTCTTAAATATTGGCGCAGAGCCACCTATTGACAAAAAACTGACTATTTTTTTCGATTTTCGCAGAGCGCAGCTCTTCAACTGTTGAAATTTTGTTTCATTTGGAGCCATAGAACCGGTTTTAGAGCCTTTTGAATAAGCGAACTTTAATTATAACAACCCTGTATATTATAAAAGCCAAACATATCTATGCGTGACTCATACGTCATTTTACGAATGACACTTTCTAATTTTTAATAAAATTTCAGTTTTGCAATTTTTGATGCTGCAAATTTTAAAACTTCTAAATATCGCGCATTTAAAATTTTTTACACCGGCGTATAGGTAAAAAAATAATAATGTGCTCTTAAATGTAATTTGTTTGAAAACTCTATATCAATTTTTTTGAGTGTTTTTAAAGAAGAGTCGTAGCATTTAGTGTGCATTGTGTGTTCGGAAGTTTGTGTTTAAAAATATCAATTTATATTACAGAACTTTATGATTCTAGAATGGATGAATTAACATAGCAGAGTTCGACAAACAAATGAAGAAGATCTTGACCATAATTCGTGTTCGATACTATAAAAATAATCATTTTACCTTATCTGATATCACAGGAATATTTTATATCGTATTTATTATATGCAGTATTACTTCAGAAAATTTCAATTTACACTTAAAAGAATATAAATAGTGTAGTATGTTTTCAGCTAATAGCAATCGAAACTTCAAGTTTTGAATTAAAAGGATTTTAGAAGGATCAACTTAAAATATCATTTAAAAAAAGGATGATTACATATATAAGAGTAAATGTATGTTTTAAGTTCATATGTAAGTTTTAAGATAATGAAAATGATGTCAAGTAGAGATTTCACGGGCAAAAAGTTATATGATTGAGTGAAAATAGAATAATTTTGCTTTTTTTTATTTTGGAACACCAAGTTTAAGAGCCTTAATTGATAATTTTGTCATAATAACAGATTTTTATTATGTTTTGCTGCTTACATATACGATTAAAGCACAATTTTAATAATTTCTACAACTGAATTTTATAGAAATAATATTTTGTTAACTTTAGGCTAAATATCGTTTGTTTAAGAGTTAAAATTATCAACATAAGATGCATTTTTTTATTGTAACTAATTTTTATAGGTTTATTATAAATTATGGAAACAGTTCCCTCTCAAATATTTTCTATCATCGAATTTCGACGGGTTCTACTTTGTATACATAAAGACTAAATGCTGATATCAGATCTGAACTGTCCGCTTTCAGATGCATTCCTCAGTCAATTTTTTGATCTCAAAAGCACGAAATTGGTAGATGTTCTTATTCAGATATTATGTTATCGGAAATTTCATAACTATTTTTTGATAAAGCAAAGAATTTTTCCAATAATACTGTCGAATTCGGTGTTTTGTACCAAATTTACGTATCGAGAAAAATAGTAAATATCAGTCAAGCGCAAATAACTCAACTTGTAATTCATTTATCGAAAAGTGAAAAAAATCCAATCGATCCAAAATAATTTCATAGGTCCTTTTTTTTTACTTTTAAAAATTGAGACCGTTAGAATTTATTGTGTTGTTGGGCGGGAAAAAATATAGAGTAAGTTCTGGTATTAGTGAATGTTTGGAAAATATGGAATGCTTTAAAATCTGGAGCACTCGATGATGCAGAAAACTGCAAAACTACCAAACAGCATGTTTTTTAGAATTATTTTATACAGCAATAGTATGCTAAGAATACAAAGATAACACATGAACAAAGCATTCATACAGTACTTTTTCTAGAGGAAGTAAATATCTCAAAGCACTTGAGAACTTAATTCCAGAAATAAAATAAAAGAATCCCGAAATAATTCTTTGAAAGCCAATTACTTCCTCTTTAAAATACTCATACCGACAATTAAAATTTTAATGCCTCGCCAGGTTTTAAAATTTAGTAAAAAATATTAATTTGGTATAAGACTGCTTGTCTATTTATATTTAAATCATTTGTAATTCAATAATGAATGCTTTGAAACATATTAAAGAAATATGCGGGTGTCCTAAAATGAACTGCCTGATTTTAAAGTTTAATAACATGTAAAGCATGACAGATTCTTTAAAACCTTACACGATTGTTATGTAAAATGTTAGGAGATTTTTACCGCGATTCACGATTTTACTTTACAACAGCAGCGATAGATGGTGCCTCCCTTTTTTATCAGTATTAATGTGAAAGAAGGAGGTTAAATATATGCAGTGGTTCATGCCACCGAGCAATTTTGTTCTATAAATCCCATTCTATATATTTAATCTCCTTCTCGCACACCTATACTAATAGAAGAGAGATGATAAAATTCGGATCCCAATTTAGCGCCTATTGCTTGAAGCGCCATCTAGCATTTTTATTTGAAATTAAAATCAACAATCACAGTAAAAAAAAATTCTGAAAAATCACTCATGTTAGTATATTTTTAATAATTCTGACCATTTGTAAGTTAGTAAATTTTAAACATTTTAACACAGTCAATATATTTAGTAGCTGTGGGATGATGGCAGAAAACAGCACTTAAAAAAATTAAGCTGACTTCAATACATTGAACAGAGATTCTATTCGTACTGAAATTCCTAATTGCAAGCTAACCTCCAATCCCCACAGAAAAATTATTCGGCCAAGCCAGTATAAAAGATGATAAATAGACCCAATCCTTCAGAAATTAAAATTATTCATAAAGCACCACTTACTTATGCTGAAATTTTACTTTCAAATTATGATCGAAACTCATGAATACAGAAAAATAACAATATTAATGACTATTTAGGATATTATCTACATAAACACTACGAAAAATGTGACATAGACAATTACATTCAAATGGAAATCTAGTCACAAAATTAGTTTAGAATAAAAGAAATGAGAGATAAAAGAAAATCATAATTTAAAAACTCTATAAAGAAAAAATAGAAAATTTTCAAAAATGCATTGCTGAAATTTATCCAACGAAAATAAATTTCTAAAACTTTGACTAAATAAATGTTTAACAGGAATATAATTTTTACGAATAACAAATAAGTAAGATGCCTGCCAAACCAGTGCTTGAGGAAAGAATTTGGTGGAGTGCGTGGATCGCAGTCGGGTCAATAATTTTGACCAAAGCAGAATCTCTAAGAAATGCTGCTGGAAGAAAAGGAAGTCTGACCCGATCACAATCTACAGGAAATTATACGACCAGAATCTGTCCAAGTCCTACAAAAGAAAGGCCTGATCCAGTCCAAAACTTGTGAATGTAAATTGTCATAGTCCACACGTGACTCCAGCTTCGCCGTCTATCTCAAATCATTCCCCATGCATGATGTTGCATGTTATGATACATGATGTTGTTTTGCAAACACTTTTTTAGCAGAAGAAGAGTAGGATGATCGACCCTTTCATCCTCCAGTAGATCTAACATTGATATGAGATTGTTTGATATGATATAAAGAACATGTTTTAAATTTATATGCGACAAAACTAAACTAAATAATAAAGTATAATTTTAAATTTTGTATTCATAAAACATGTCATTACTCTGTAATGAATGACTGTATCGAATTACAGATGGTGTCATGCGTTTCAAAATTAAAAAATACATAAGAAACGATACAATACTTCATAGTATTATTAAAAAATCTCTCCCCCACCTCAATGTGTTAAAAACATCCTCTAAAAGATTGTAAAAACTCAATTTTTTAGGCGACTCATTAGATTTTCATTTCTAGTGCCAAAACGATGTTCTTCCGCAATTTTAGTGAGCGGTCGCCAGTTATTTAATTAGTTAATCTACAGATCAGGAGTCTCGGCATCAGCTCTGCAAGTTATTGTATTTTAATCACATTTTACATAATATTCAACATCCTCCTAAAATGTACGTCATATTTATTTCTAAATTACATAAATATTCATAATGTGAAATTCTTAGAAGGTTTCAAATAAATAGTAAAAGGAAATATCCAAATATAAATATTAACTTAAACTGAAACTATTTTATCTAATTCATATATAATTTAGAAATCTAGTGGTTTTATAATTTTTGTTTCTGGAAAAGTTTTGATGGTCATAAACGTACGATCTTATCTATACAGTTCCTATAAAACTAAAAGAATAAATATAAATCCTTAAATTATAACAAAGTGAAGGGGAACAAAATTACATTTAAGGGCATATAAATACTTTATAGTCCAAAAAACAGATATACATATTTTGTGCGCATAATCAGTAACTTTAAGTAGATCAGTATTGATTAAACAAATTATTTTCGCAAAAGGATAAAAAATAAACTTGGTAAAAAAAATACAGGATCACAAATTTAATGAGATCAGATACCCGAATAAAAAGTGCCATAGGTGAAAATGAACTATTTTTTACCCATCTTTTTTGTAAGCATCTCTAACCATATTCTCTAACCAAATCATGTAATAAAAAGCATTATTTAAAAGCATTTACATGTCTCTAAATATACTTTTTTAATTTTTAGCATGTTAAAATTTTAATTTAAATACATACTAATCTACTTGATAGCATTAACTTACAAAAATCACCCCCAAGATAGGCATATTTGGATACATTTAAATGCACTGGATAATCATTCATACTCAGGTTCAATGCTAATGACCTAAATCGCATCAAACTGGTATATAAGATATTTTGTTATCTATTTTATCTACATTAAATTAAAAAAATAATGTAACTAACTCTGTTTAAATTTGGTGAAAAGCTGTATTGCAGTCCAGATTATTTAAGATTAACTAATCTTTTATTTTCCATGGACCAACTTTCTGCTAAAATTTTTTAATCGCAGTTATTAAACGATTTTTTTATAGGTTATGAAATGAAGTTGTAGGGGAGCTGATGATATAAAAAAAAAGATGTGTCACGTCAAATAAATAAATTAATAAACAAAATATTTTCTTTTATTGGTAAACATGTATAAAATTCCACCAAAAATTATGCACATAAATTTAAAAAATTGGCAAATATATTGACAGTATTTCTAAATAAAAAGTAAAATTTAATTCCTTTATTTGGAAATTTTAGCATCCATAATTTACCACTTAAATATATTAACTAGAAGCATCATTTTCTTTCAACAAACAAAACTTTGAAAATTCTCTGAATCGCTATAGAAAAGCATTATATTGTAAAACACAATACAGTCGAGTCTCCCTATAACGAAACTTCATGCATCGAATTTCTCTGTATAACGAAATTTTAGTTGGAACGGTCCCCTTATCGCATGATTACATTAAAAACAGTCTCTATATAGTGAAACATCTATCTCCATATAACGAATTTTTCATAAATTGGTCTTAATTTATTCAGTTTTAAAAAGCTTCGAAATCATATGGAATCAATTTTCCATCAATTATTTTTGATTTATCGTCAGTGCTGAGTTTTTTATTTCTTTATTTTATTTTTATTTTTTTATTACTTCTTTCCTTTTTCTTTAAATCCAACGAATTCATACCACCTTCTACACACCTTTCCACGTCCTTCTCAAAACAGTATCAATTGGATTGATACACATGTAAGAGAGGAATCAATGAGAGACACATGAGAGAGGCCTTCAAATGAAAGGAAATGTTAACTACAATTTTTCATTCCTTGCTAAAATTTGAGTATGTTTTTGAGAGCGTAACAACTTAAAAATCAAAGCAACAAAAAATTACAGAGTTCTCCGTCTGAACTTAATGTAAATCTTCCTTATTTGATTTTCATTAAGCTTTCAAATAAATGTCTGTTCTCTTTTTTTAAAAGGCTTAAATAGTTAAGAAATAAAATGTTAGGTTAATATTTACTTTTAAACATTTCAAATTCTTAATTCAAAAGATCAAAAATAATATTTGTTCAAATTTCACATATTAAATACGATTTTTAACATCATTCTCTATACATCGAATTTCTCTATATAACGAATTTTTACTGGAACGGTGGATTTCGTTATATAGAGACTCGACTGTATTCTGTATTTGCAGAACGAATGAAACAAATATAGCAAAAACCATGCAGCTAAATTCGAACACGTCACCAACATGCCCATTTATTTTCAAGCTAATTGGTTTTTTGCAGCAGTTACTGCAGGCATATAGACTAACAGACGTAAATCGAAAACTTTTTATGTCTCCAAATTAAGCTTTTACTGGCATTTCAGGGAAAAAAAACATTTTCCCTGAACTACTATAAAACTGTGAAGTTTTGACAAAATATCCGAATTGTATTATATGTAATAGTCTACGCTGGATGTATGAATTTTCTTTCTTGTTCATTTTTTAAACATATAAATAATGGGAAAAGGTTAATGAATTTGTAATCCATGCTCCAACACTTGCAAATACACTCGAATTGCCTCAAATTTTAATATGCTATTGACGTTTTCTACAGTACGATTACTACACAAAATGAAGTGTGTAGTACGTAAAGTTCATTTACAGGAGCAGTCAAAGTGGATTGTAACATTAAAGTCAATGGGGAAAAGTAGCAAGAACATTTTGATTATCACTACTATTTGACAGATGCTTGTTTGAAGATTGTACATCTCTTGCAATCATTCACCAGTATGAATTAACCCATGTCTCTTTAAATCACTTTTATGGGAAAACATTTTATGCATATCTCACAATTAAAATGTTTCTAAGAAGAATGAATTAACAGATGTTTGTTTAAATTACACTTTAGAGAGAATTTTTTGTTGCATATCTCACAAACAAAAGATTTTTTACCAGTATGGATTAAGAGATGTGTGTTTAATGTACTCTTTCGTGAGAATTTCTTCTTGCATATCTCACACTCAAAAGGTTTTTCACCAGTATGAATTGAGAGGTGTAAGATTAAATTACTCTGATAAGAGAATTTCTTGTTGCATGTCTCACAAACAAAAGGTCTTTCACCAGTATGCATTAACAGATGCCTTCTCAGGCAACTCCTGTAAGAAAATTTCCTGTCACATATCTCACATGCAAAAGGCTTATCACCAGTATGAATTAATAGATGTTTGCTTAAACTGCTTTTTTCAGAAAATTTCTTGTTGCATAGCTCACATGTGAAAGGTTTCTCACCAGCATGAATTAACAGATGCCTACTTAAACCAGCCTTTTGAGAGAATTTTTTGTTGCATATAACACAGACAAAACGTTTCTCTCCACTATGAATTAACAAATGCTGGCTTAATTTGCTTTTTTGGGAGAATATTGTGTTGCATATCTGACATACAAAAGATTTTTCACCAGAATGAATTAACAAGTGTGTTCTTAAATAGCCCTTTTGAGAGAAACTCTTGTTGCATACCTCACACATAAAATATTTTCTCAGCTCTGAACTAGAAGCTGCTTTTCCAAGCATGTTTTGTGACAAAGTATTTTTCTGCATATTTCAGATTTTACAGATAGTTTTGATTGATTTGATGTACAGCTAACTTTATATCATCTGCAATAGACAGAAGTACCTTAATCAGTTTCATTATTCATTAACAAACCATTTATAAGGGAAAAAATATCGAGAAAATTAAGAATTAATGTATGAAAGTGAATTGAAGTAAAATTTGTATTATGGTATTAAAAACTACAATAGAAACCTAATTACAGGCCCGGACTGGCTACTTTGAGGGCCCTCGGCAAGAAACTGAAAAGGGGCCCCTTATGGAAAATTTAGCGAAAATAAAATAGAATTGTATATTTTATTTTTAAATTTAGGCTTAAACGGCAAAAAACCACGTTTAGGCTATTTTGTCATTTGGAAAATAGTTGAGTAAAATGTAAGTTTTTTCTAATATTGTTAAGTTACTTTCACAATAAATATTACATTTTTATACACCATACCTAAACTAATTCCATGCTAGAAAAAAAGGTAAAAATAAGTTTTTAAATTTGTGCGGTTTATTACTTAAAAATGAGCGTGGTGTATATTTTTAAATTTAGGCAACCAAAATCAAATGACTGTGTTGAAATCAAAATAATCTAAATCCTATTGTGATACCCAAGTAAATATTAAAAGTGACATAGCAGTAATAAAAACAGGTGGGAAAAATGATCGCAGATTACTCAGAGGGTATCATTCAGTATATCTTTCTAAACAACTTTAATTAATAAATCCAAATTGTTAATTTATAATTATTAAATTTTTACGTAGATGATAGCATCCATAAATTTAATTTTGAAATAAAAGGAAGTTATTTATTTTAGTTAAATTAAAATTTTTCAAATTAAATTATTTAAATAAAATTCAAAATTGAGAATTTTTTGAAAACCCGAAATAAAAAAAAATAGCGGAGATACAAATAAAATTTTAAATTTCATAAAACGAAAAAACTGCTTAAACGAAATAATGCTGAATAATTAATAAATCGCTAGTTTTTAAAAGAATAAGAAAATTGTAATTAAAAAAATATTATTAATATTGGTAATAAAAAAATAATACAAAACCTTAAATTGGCAAAAAATCTGATTTTTTTAAATTTAGTCTATCTTAATATGAAAACTTCAAGTTCCAGCATCGCGGTTCGAATTGAGAATCTTTTGTTTACTAACGAGACGAAATTCCTTCAAGCTATGTTATCTACACAAAGTGCAATGAAACTATGGTACTCTTTTAAAATTTAAATCACAAAAATAAACGAGTGACATTCAAAAAATAGATTTTATTAAAATAATAGACTTTTCAAAAAATTTATGATTTATTGTGTGACACAAGGTATTCAGCTATAAGTACATAAAATTCGACTGCTATACCAAAAAAAAATAGTGAGCTTGCCAACCTGATATAAAAACTTAAACGAAGACGATAAAATATGATCCGTTTTCAGTGAATATGATTTTCGCGAGAATGAGTATAAATGTGTTTCACCAGACGATACTAGTTTAACAGCATCCATACAAAAATCAACATGTGTATCAAAGATATTGTTAGGAACAGTTATATGGTGTCACAGGAAGGATTTAATTTTTACAGCAAACTCACGCCTAAGGCCGAGATCAGGTTTTCTTGGCCGATGTCACTTTTTTTCCTACGTAGTAGAGTCAGGCCAGAACTGGACTTAAATATTCTCAGAATGCATAGAGCAGTCACTATGTTTTGTAAATATATTAATAGAGATACTAAACTTTTGTTAACGGAACCTTTGGCAACATAACTTAAGGTGGTTTTCAATTCACTTTTCAATAATGCAAAACTTTCTGCTAAATTTTAAATGCAAATGCATAAAATTGACAGGCTTGATTATTGAAGGAATTGGGTATCGAATAGTTTTTCCATTTTCGGCAAATAAATTAATTATTAAAATGTAAGAAATGTTTGTCATGTGACTGAAGGTGTTTTCCCCTTTTCCATGCTATCGCTTCCAAAAATTCAATTCAAAACGCTAACTTTGAGAGTATTTCTGAAAGATATAAGGTCTTTTTCGAAAAATGAAAAACTACCTTCAATTACATAGAATCTGAATAAGAAGAAACAGTAAAAATTATGCATTTTCGAAAAAAAATGCATTTAGAAATGCGTTAGAAATTAACTCCTTTGCATTTGAGAGAAGCTCTAATAAGTGACAGAGAAACATTTTCACTTATATATTTTTTTATAATACATCTTCAAAAGTTAATCATGTTTTTACCTTTTTTTTTAATCTTAATTATATTAAGTTTATAATTAATCTTGTTTTGAATGTTAAAAAATCTACGATTCTAAGTAATCATTAATTTTACTATTGAGTATTTTTTGTGTTGTGAAAACATCGTGATTTAAAATTATATTTTTAAAATATAAAGTATTTCATAAATGTGTATTCTTTAAAAAGATTTTAATTGTATGTTATGAAAAACTGATTTTTGACCGGATCTTCTTTCAACTGATTTTTGTACGGGCCTTTCCCATGAACTGTAAAAGTATAAACAAACCAAGACGATCCCCCGGGCATGGACATTCCGACCCGTGCAGAATTGTTGCTAACTTGTTGATAAAGATTTTCAACAAAGAGCCTTGTCCAGTATGTTTTTTAAATAAACTTTACTATGAATTTTTTGTTAACTTTTTATTCTGCTCTTATTTGTTGTCTTCAATATACTTTTTGACATGATTTTCTAAAAACACATCATAATTTATAACCAACATGACTAGATCGAGAAAAGTATTCTGGTTATCTACAGAGTCAAATGCATATTCTCCTTCTGTTTTATCCCCTTTGTATGCAAAGTCTTGTTTTCTAATTAACAAAACTACATCAATTAACCATTGAACAACATATCTTCTAGTGCGACTGAGAAGGGAAACTACTTAACCAAGTAATAAAACTTTTAAAACATTATTCAATGTTTAAAAATTTTCTCATTTTTTTCTTTCCTTTTCATACCGTTGCTTTGTTACACATGCTTCATGTTGACACAACTGTGACACTGGACTAGGTACAACCATTCTGTACGAGATTGGCAAATGAGCGTCGCGATGCACCCTGAATCTGACTATATGAGCGCTGCACAAAGGCGATGTATCAGTCAACAGTCCTATTCCGTCTGTCCTACAACATGACACGATAAAACTATATAAGTTACATGAAAAAACTGTCATTTGCTTAAAATTTACTGCAAAAGCATATAATTACTGGTAAATACTCAAATTTTTTCTTATGTAAGTAGTAATTATAAAATCGCACATTCCTTTTTTGGGGTACACTTCCGGGGCCCCTTTGGGCTGGGGGCCCTCGGCGATCGCCGACCAGCCGACCTGGCCAGTCCGGGCCTGCCTAATTATCTGATACTTGAAAACTAAATCCGCATCAAGGGTATTTCATAATTATTACTGATAAAACTATATGTAAAATTATAATATATAAACTAAATACCTACCATCACAAAACAAATTTAGCATAAAGGAAATAAACATTAAAGTTAAAACTTCTTGTAATAATATTAAAAATTAAAAATAAAGCAAATTTGAGGATGAAATTTTATAATTTTATATCATCAGTGGAAACTGATATACTTAAACAGTGAGGAAAAAAAATCAACTATTTTTGCAGCAAGGGGAATTTTAGAATTTATCCAAACTTTTTGCTTTTTCAATAAAATATAAAAGATTATTAGGACATGAATATACATTATACTTTCAAGCTATACTGCATGGTTAAAATTTAATTATTTATTAGCATTTTTACCATGCTTAACCCATTAAATGCCAGGTCAGTCATTGTTGAATGACAATGAACTTTGTGTTTCTGATAGCGTCAGTCACCGGTGTCTGGCAGAACAAAATATGATATAAAACTAAATATATGTATATATATATTATGCAATTATTGAAAACTTTTTTTAACATTTATTTTACTTTTGTTTATTAGAGGATTATATCATTAAATAATAGGAGACTTAAACTAAATGTTCAGTGTCAATCAACGGAAACGACGTGACACTCAACATGCTAAAGGCCTATGTAGTTTATAATAGATGAATCAATATGCATTTTCTCATGGAATTTCAAAATACAGCTGACTGTGAAATATATTTTTAGATTGATGAAATGTGTGAAGTTAAAACATCACATTGAGTTATAATAAAGTCTATGGTTATTATAATAATCATGACGTTACATCAGACGTAGGGTCCGCAAGATTATGTCAGTGTTGTTAAAACAAGTTATTTCAACGAAAATTACAAATATTCAGATCTTGCTGTTATAATGTACAGTATTTTGGATACAGTATGGTGTTCGAAATCTTTTGTGTATTCCTGTAAATACTATCGGCTTTCTATTATACAGGAAGTAACTTAAATAAACCGCAACAACGTATATTAATTTTATAAAATATCAAATAATTTAATGTAATAAAAACAAGCCCCAAACAATATTTCCCTGCATAGCATAATGAAGTGGAATACCTTTGAGTAGCCTTACAAATTAATAATAAATATTCTTTGTATCATAGATTGTACAGAATGTACATTTTAATGTCTACTTCATAGATTCATTTAAATTCTATTATATTCGGAAGGGTATACCATAATTAAAATGTATTTGAAACTATTTTTTTCCTAATGACTGTAATATGATGGAATACTTTTCATAGTTCCTGTAATTAAATTATACATCCGATTTTCATAAAATTCGAATTGACTCGTCAAAATTATACAACATTAATTAATTTTACATTTGTTAAGGTAGTTTTTGCTCTCTTATGACGGGCAGACTGAGCGATGACACATATGACACAGGTGCTACATATTTATATGATTACGAATGCACATACATTTATTCAGATCTTGGTGTAATATACACTACACCAAGATAATAGTATACATTATTTCAGATACAGTATAGTATCCAAAATCTTTTGTATGTCCCAGTAAATACTATCTGCTTTTTATAATAGGGAAATAATGTAGCAATCTTCAGCAACGTATATCAATATTACAAAATGTTAAATAGTTTAATAAAATTAAAATGTGCACCAATGTTCTCCCTATACCATTTTGTAATGCAATACTATTGTATGGCCTTGTTAATCAATAACATATATTCTTTGCACCACGGATTGTACAGAATGTATATTATAGTACATACTTCATAGATGCGTATCAATTTTATTATGTTCGAAAGAGTGTAAGACCATTAAAATATACTTGAAACTTTTTTCTCTATTGACAGTAATCTATCGGAATCCTTTTAATTGTCTTTGTAATTGAACTATTCATCCGATTTTCATAAAATTTGGAATGATTCGATAACATTATCTAATAATTATACATTTTAAGTTTTTAACGATTCGTTTGGAATGTTTTTGAACTGTTAGATGAGGATGGACAGACAGACGGATTGAACGACAACTATCGGTGCTATGTATTTACATAATTACGAACGCACATAAAAATAGCAGAAAGAAAGAATCAATACTAATAAGAACTTTAATCAGCAATGATTTATAATTCAAACATATATTTCATACGTAAACAACTATGTTAAAAATTAATACTAAAAATTATAAATGTTATTCAACATAGTAAAAAGTTTCAAAATGATCATGTAAATATACGTGTCTTTATAGACTGGTAAGTGACACCACAGACAATCACGAATATTGAGTTCACGGCTGAAATTCCACAGTTAATTAAAACTCAATTTGTATATTGAAACACAATTGGTCTGCCGATTTATAACTTGGTGTAAAACACCCAAAAACCCAACTTTAGCAGTTGATTTTCCATTGTGTTTTCCTGCACCCAAAAGTATGAAAACACGGAGGACTGACACCAGGAAAACACAAACCTACCAATCAACCAATTAAATATTGGGTCTGGATGTGATTTCCACCAAAGTTAGGACATGACGATCAGTTGCATTTTAATATGCTTATTGAGTTTTAATAAATTCCAGATTTCCAGCCGTCGTCATCCACATAAAGTAGTCTGTGTTGGTGCCTCACGATCTATAACATAATACAGTAAAACCTCCATAACGGACACTCCCGAATAGCGGACACGTCTATTTAACGGACAGTTTTCCAATCCCCACTCCCAAAACCTAAAATTTTGTATGTTTAACCTCTGAATAACGGACATTCCGAATAGCGGACACTATTTTCGGCGATTTAGAATGAAAAAGTATTTTTAACGAGGAAAAAAAATGAAAAATAAAGCAAAAAGACCTCTAAATTTATCAGAGCAATGTGTCATAAATTTTGTGATCGTAGATAAATGTAGATCGTGAGCGGAGCAAAATCCCACCTCCCTCCACATTCAGTGTTGAATTTAGGGGTTTCCCCGGAGGACATCTCCCTGAGCACTGAAATGTCCCCCCCCCGGAAGTTTTTTAGATTTTATTCTTTTAATGGTCAAAAAGTGCAATCCCCCCTCACTGCCCGGAACAGATGTACAATAACGTCATATTGGAAAACAAATTACATGTAATCGCTAGCAATAGTTAACTTTTGCAACAGATTTTTTTCGTAAGAATGTAATAAACAGTGGATAAAGGTGTGCATAATTTTATTTCAGTTTTATTGCTTAAAAATAATTTTAATTTCTGATTAAATATATAATAGATGTTTTAGGACATATAAAAGTCAATTAATGAAACATTAAACATTTCTTAGTGATTTTTGAAACTTTGAGGTTTTCCCAATAGCGGACACCTCCGAATAACGGACGATTTCTGCATTCCAGAGGTGTCCATTATTTAGAGATTTTACTATACTTATTTTCTTTCACTTAAAAAACAGAAATTTTCATAATGGTAATCTGATGCTGCAAAAGTTTAACTATTACTGGTACTACTTGGTTATCCCGTCGAGCATTCTCGCCAAAATAAAAGCCAAGTTACACATTCTGACGTAATTTTTACTTTAATTAACGGAAAAGCAAATAAATTAGTGAAACATGAATAAAAATACAAATAAAAAGTGGAATTAAAAATCATGTGATGATGTTTAAACATGTGTATTGTTTTTAATGTCATTGAATGTGACATTCACAATCATCCATTATTGGCATTTAATCTTACAATTTGGTGATAGTTTCTTGGTCAATAATATAACCAAGTAGTACCTTATTAATAGTATAGTTTATAATTGAATTTAAATGCAGAAAAAATACGAAACATGCTATGGTATTGTTACAAATCACTTTTCAAAATGTTTTTTAAATAAATTAAACAGTTCAATAACTTACAGATTATGTACTATATGCAAATAGAAATGGTTCTAATGAAAATATAAAAGTAAATAATCGAAGCATAAAAAAATAGCACAGAAAATTCTTTTAATGAAATATCTTGCACAATTATTTTATAATATTAAACGAAAAAAAATACCACTCATATGTACACTATTATTAATTTATTCATGGAACATTCTAAAGCATAGGATTAATTTTGCTGAGCTTTTTCCCAGAATTTTTCTTAACATGTTTTGAAAAAAATAAGGAATGTTTAAAAATATCCTTCCAAGACTGACATTACCTACTGGAAAACTGTTTCATTTAAAATAAGTATTGAATATAGTTTTCTATTTTGATTTTTAAACTGAATTCTAAAAATACTATAATAATTGATGTATATAAAATTATGCAACCATATTATAACATGAAATTTCATTTATTACATTACTCCTTTTTCCTAACCAAATTTATTCATTTTTAAATAAAAATTATCATAATATTTTACACTCAACTTTAGATAAAAAAAAAAAAAAAAGAGGATTAATCTTGTTTAAAATTAAAAAATAATATTAACTGTTAAAATGTACTGTTTACCCTTTTTTAACCCTCTCATCACGAAGTTATAATAAAAGTGGAGTAAAAGAAATCTTTCTAACTTTTAATACTTCTCAAATACCACTGTTAATTATGGACAGAAAGATGGGGTTTTTTGTAATGTTGCTTTATCATTTATTTTCCTCTTTGATTCCCATATGATTCCCAAAACTCTCTTTTAACGAATCTGTTATGTTTAAAATTAATTTAAAAGTATGCATATATTAAAGGTAGTTTAAAGAATAATAAAACATATTTTACCCGGTAAAAATTTTAAGCAACTAAAAAAATTAGTTCATTTCTTTTCTGAAACAATAAAGCAACACTTGTAAGTAATGCTAGAAATTATTTAGTACTCATAATTAAATATCATTAATGCAACTACATTAAATGTTCTATAATCTGCAATTTTCTATAATTCACATTACTTTACGAACGTAAACAATGAAATAAACAGTTAAAAATTTAATAATTTGTGATCCAAAAAGGATTTTTTTAAAACAATAATGAAAAGAAAATCATAATAAAACATTTAAAAAAATAATATAACTCTTTTATTTCATTCACAGTAAAAAGGAAACTGTATTGCAGAATATATGTAATTACTTTTATTTAAATGCACATAAATGTTTTAATAAAATAACTTAAAAAAGGCATTTTTTGAGATTGCCTATTAAATTAATTTTTAGATTTTATATTTATTTTTCCATATTATACTGGTTATAGAATTAAAACACCATCTAGGAATAATAAATTGACACATAATCTATAATGCTCTATAATCTGCAATATTCCATAATCCATTATAGAAATTTTATTGTATTTAGAAGCCTCCTATGAATTCTAAAGGATTTAATGGTATTACTAAACAAAAAATTTAAAAAAATCCATCTTTTAAGTATTGCGATTTGAAGTGGGAGCCTCATTTGAGGTTCAGGATGACGAAAGGGTTATGCGATCACTTTCAGATAGTTCATTTTAATTCATATTTTGGGCTATACAGTCAAAGATCAATAATCTGCGCATCCTTAATCCACAATTTTCTATAATTCATGTTACTTTATGAATGTAAACAGTGAAAAAAACAGTTAAGAAAATTTCAAATTTGTTATCCAAAGATGATTTAAAAAATAATAATAAATTTAAAAAATAATAATAAATAAAAAAAATCATAAAAAATCGGCTTTTTTAAATTTTATTAACAGTAAAAAACAAACTTATTATAAAACATATGCAATTTTTTCTCATTTAAGTGCAATTATACATCATTTTTTGAAAAGGCATTTTTTGAGATAGCATATCATATAATTTTTAGATTTCATACTTATCTTTACATATTATACTGATTATACTTACAATAGCATCTAGCATTTATAAAATGACGTATAATTCATCATAGTCTATAATCCGTAATATTCTATAATTCGCACAACTTTTAGCCTCAACTTGTGCAGATTATAGAGCTTTGACTGCAATTTCTAATTAATGTTGAAGGAAAAGTGGGGCATTTTTGGAATCTTAATTGTTTGAAATGCAATTTAAAATAACAGTAATAATTTTTTGCAAAAAAAACAGTGATTTAAGAGTAGACACATACCTTAAATCTGATTTTTTTAAAGCTACAAATACTATTGGTTTTCATAATTCACACAGTTGAGAATCAGTGCTTAAAATAGAGATAATTACTATGTGCATTTAAAAATTAGGAAGACAAATCTTGAAAGAAACAAACTTAAAATTGTCTAATAGCAGCTGAAGAACAGTGAAGGGGCTGTCCAAATGTAACATTATCATTTTATAGGTGAGGGGGGAATGTCCTGTGATATCAATATCATTTTTGATTCAACCATTTTTAATATTTGTGCTTAGTTCAAAATAATATATTATCATTTTTTAGGCTGTTATCTATTTAATTAAAATTCAAAATTATTAATAAAATCACTAAATTACTATAAAAATAGAGTAGACTCCCTCAAATCCGCATTCCTAAAATCTGCAACTCTCTAAAATCCGCACATGTTTTACAGATGTAAACAATGAAACATTCAGTTCAGATGTAGGTGCAAAATTTGACTTATTTAGTTTTATATCAATTCCATATATTTTTTAATTTATAATTTATATTAAGGTTATTGAATTTATGTTTTTTCATGAAGAAAGGATAATTTATCTCTGAAAAAATAAATATACTGCTGATATTATTGGTAGTCACAATCTTATCAAATACATTTATATATTAATCAAGGTTTTTTAGTTATTAAGTCTGGCTAAACCTGAAATAAAGCTTCATTATTTTATTATCTTGCTGTGAAATAGTAATGTTATGTACCTTTATGAAGCAAGTTTCATTGAATAATTTTGCAAAAACACATTTCATCTTTATGATGAATATTTAATTGTACATTATTGATTATTAATTTGACCTTTGCTTTTAGTATTTTTATCATTTTCAAAACTATCTAAATTTTTATTATTTTAGTTTATTACTTATTTTAGTATTTTAGCATATTGTAAGCATTCATTATACTTTTGATTTCATTATTAATTACATTCAAATTATTTTTTTAAAAATGTAAACAAATCAATGACCAGAAATCCGGAAAATTCTAAAATCTGCAAAACCTCTGGTCCCAAGCTGTGTGGATTTGAGGGAGTCTAGTGTATTTAATTCTAAAATATACCCTAATATTTAACTTTCTTTATCTTCTTCATATGTGCATGCATATATACTCACTGTTAGAGAATCCGTATGCGAAGTATGTTTGAAATGAAGCTTGTGTTTACTAATAAATAACAGAGAAAGAGAAAGAATGTTGCCCACTTGTTTTGTTGACAAAAATTTCATTATCTCCACCCCCTCCCTTTGTGCGGGGAAAGTGCAAAAAGACATTTTATATAGATTAAGCTAAAAAAAAATATTGAAACTCTATAACAATTTCTATAAAATTTCTAAAAATATTTTTATAAATTTTTGTTAAACTAGCTTATAGAAAAAAAGGGCCATACGTGTATAGGATTCTTTAATATTTTATAAGAAATTTTTGTAAGGGTAAAGTCAGAAATAAAAATTTCTGAAAAAATATCAAAAGGTGTAAATCATTGTTTTTCTCATAATTATTCTGGGTCCGAAAAAAATCACACTTACAAAATAACCTGTTACTAGCACCTAGCATTGAGACTCAGTTCATTTTAAAGTACTATATTAGGAAGTTTGAAAATTGTAACAAAAAATGCAGTTAAAATCATATTTTTCGATTGTGCAGTAGAATAACTTTCTGAAAATGTGAATTTTGAAGTCACTGGAATTATTAACATAGTTTCATTTTTTTTAAAGAAAAACCTTAAAAAATATAAATTAGTTAATAATAAATATAAAAAATTGAAAAATGTTAAAAAATCCCTTCAAAAACCTACGAATTTGATTTTGAAAAATTTCTACTTTATTTTCACAGTTTTGGGGTGGAAAAAGTTGCCATATTTTCAAAAGTAGAGTTTGTGGAAACCCTAGTCTAGACAGATATAAAAAAAAAACACGTTTAAAATAAAGGAAGTAAAAACATGTTTTTCAGGTTCTCTGACAACTAAAATGTGTACTGTTCAATACTGTTCCCATAAAATACTTCTAAAACCAGAATTCGAAATTTCTCACGAATCCAATATACTTTCTTCTTGTAAAGATAATGCATGTATCCTTTAAATTTATCAAGGTGGTCAACATGGCGAGATATTAACCAAATTTATCAAATTTTATTCAGAAATATAATTTTGTGGTGCCTTTTTTATCAAAATATTTGCATTTCACTGGGTAATGACTTATTTTAACAAAAAATAACAATCACACTATTAGTTTTTTTTTTTTTTTTTTTTTGAACAAATACAATTGAACCTTTTTTAGTGTGAAATTTGGTTTAGTGTACCGTGATACTGAGGTAACATTAGATAAGCCTGAAAATCAGTGCATTTTTTTGTTCTGGTATTCCACTATATTTTCTTATAGGGACTCTTCATTCACTTGAATACACCAGCTCCATACTGTTAAACCAATGGGCAGGTTATTTTAGAATTTCTTGTTTACATTTGAATATTTATACAAAAAAAGTTTATTTGTATAAGAGAGTTGAGGTCGATCTTTATTATGGCTTTTTCGATTTTGGAAACAAATTTCTTTTAAAATGGTACTTTCAATTTTAGAACCAGTTTTGAAATTGAAAATATGTTTTCAAGAAAATCTGCAACCAATATTGAAAAAGTAAAAAATTATCATAATAAAGATGAGAATTGCTTATCATATGCCAAAAAAAAGTTTAAAAATATTCAAATTTAAATGATAAATTTAAAAACAACCTGCCCATTGGATTAACATTCTGGAGCAGGTGTTTTCAAGCGAGTGAAAAGTCACTCCAAGATATATAAATTTCAATTAACTCTATACAGTTGGCAAAAAAATTATTTGTACACTTCATTTTTTTAAATTATAACAAAATTAAATGATTTAAGCAAAAAATACTGTCATACATTAATTTAATGCATTGTAATAATATAGGGGATATAAGGAAAAACAAAATAAAACAAATTGATTTTTTACATTATAATAAGCAAATATACAAAAATATAATGCAAAAAAAGTACTTGTACACTACATTAATGTACTATAATTAATGAAAATTTAGTTAATGATAAAAATTAACATTTTGTGTGAATTCCTTTAGCGCTTATGACTATATCTACATGGTGTGACATAGATTCCACCAACTTTTTTGTAGCAGTCTGGTTTATGTTATTCCATGACTCAATAAGAGCTTCTTTAAAACTGTTTTTCCCTGATACATATTTTTTTCGGATTTTTGCATCCAATAGCATCCACAAACCTTCTATTGGATTCAAGTCTAGAGATTGTTGAGGAGTAACTAGTCGCCTTCGAATATTCTATAATCCACAATATTCCATAATCTGCATAACCTTTGGCCCCAGATTGTGTTGATTATAGAACTTTGACTGTATTAAAAAATAATATTTGTGGCTATCATTTTAGGAGAAGTGGGGTTATTTAATGTTTGCCAATATTACATTCTGATATCGGCCAATATGTCATTTCGATTTGTCCGATATCATTGTGCTTCCTGGGTTATCAAAATTGTTTTTAAGAATCTTGTTCTCATAGTTTAATTCGACTTTTAAGCAAAAACCTTGTTTTTTAACGATTGATTAATTATATGTAATATTTATCTGTAAAACAAATGGAGCACAGAGCAAATTTAGCAATAAAATAGTTCCACTTGCAATTGAATAACTTACTTAAATTCAATAACTTACTTAAAAGTAACACAGTTTGGCTAAGTTTGAATAAAAAACAACTTGAAAGGGGAAGTCTAATTAGTTTTTATTCACAAAGATTTATTTACATCCCAGGTATGTTCACAATGACCCCTCCATTAGGACACATATGAAAAAATTTAGACAATCATTAGAATGATAATATAAGTTAGGAATTCTTGATAAATGCACCCAAAAATTTCACCAAAAGAACAAATAAAGTTTAAATAATCATACAAAACAATTTTTATTTCAATAGCTCTTAACAATTTTCAGAAATAGTCAAAAATGCAAAAAATGTTTACAACATGTGCTCCCTATGCCATACATGACTTTCAAATATACAATTTTAGTTAATTTTCAGCAGTGATATTATTGAATATTTAATAAGTGAACAATCATATTTTGATACTACATTGTTATCTATCGACCAGTTTTGCCAAAACCAAAAGCCAACTCATACATGTTCTAAATTTTTATATTAAATAAAAAAGGAACAAATAAATTAGTAAAGTATTAATAAAAATACAAATAAAGAGTCGAAATAAAAATCATATATGACCTTTTAAGCATGCCTGTCATGTTAAAATAAATTGAATGTGACATTCACGATCATCCATTGATGGCTTTTAATCTTATAATTTGGCGATAGTTTTTTGATCGATGGGATAACCAAGTAGTATCCAAATTTCTAATAAAATGTAGAACCAATAATATGAAAAATGCCTAAGCCAGGTATTAAACCTGGAATTCTTGGAATAGTGTGCCAAGTGTTTTACAGCCGAAGTTGTATAATCCGCACATGCAGCAGCCAAAGGTTGTGCAGATTATGGAATATTGTGGATTATAGAGTATTGTGGATTATACATCATTTTATTATTCCTAGACAGCATTTTAATCCTTTAATCAGTACAATATGAAAATATATATATGAAATCTAATAATTAATTTTATATGCTATCTGAAAAAATATCTTTTTAAAGTTATTTTATTAAAAAAATTACATGTAAGTGCAATTGAATAAAAATTATTACATATGTTTCGTAATGCTGTATAATCTGTTTTTTACTGTTAATAAAATAAAAGAGTTTAATCAACAAAAAATAAATATTTTATTATGATTTTTTTTTCAATTTTTTTGTTATTTGTTTTAAAAATCATTTCTGGATCACAAATTTGCAAATTTTCTTAACTGTTTATTTCATTGTTTACATTCGTAAAGTAACACGAATTACAGAAAATTGCAGATTATGGGAGCACAGATTATCGATCTTTGGCTATATTTGTGTCTCATGTTGTTACATCACTATAGTTTGTGTGCTCATGTTAGACCTTTCCATCTTGTGCTACCGCTGTAGCCTTGCCAGCATATGTGAGTGAGAGATGCAAAGCTGGGCATCATCCTCATAGTTTAAATGGTACAGCACTTGGAGTGCTATTCTAAAATTTCCAGGTTTGATCCTCAGCTTGAAAATTTTTCACTCTGTTGGTTTTGTGCTTAGCTAACGATATGATGATTCACTTATAAAATATTCAAAAGCTATCAAAATTTTCTTTCAGTTTTGTCAAAGTATCTGTTTGATTATAAAATATTTGTTTTACAGAGATATTTTTTTCTTTGTATTAATTAACAGAAGAAACTATGAAATTTAAACTTTGCAAAGTGAAAAAAATGAACTATTGTCTACTTAAAATAATTCACAGCAGAGAATTTAGAACAAAGACAACAAAAAATAAAAATAAGCTATTAAAAACTTCAAAATACTACATTACATATTATTAGATTATAGTTCTTGTTAATTTTGTTATGCTATATATCTGTAAAAGAAATATTGGTTAATTTAATTAGTACAGATTGACTGTTTGGCACAATTATATAATTGATTTGGTACAGATAATATGAGTTAACATCAATAGAATAAATTGTATTATTTATATACTGTAATGTATCAAAAGTTAGCCTACTTTAGCACACAAAAAACTCTAATGATTTTAAAAGAGATTTATTATTGAGATTTTTATGAAAAGAATAATAAATTAGGCAGTGTATTTTGAAGGGAAAGGTTTGTAAATAGAATTTTTCAAAAAAGGGTAAGTGCACTTATATTAGGAGGGAGGGAAGGTACTTATATTTGGAATGGGCTTACTTTCGATGTACAATATATATATATATTTTTTTTTTACTTCAATGCTTTTTTATTTTCTATTACAAACAGTTGACAGTAAAAATTTTCTTTAAAATCCTTTGAAAACTCTCTCTAATTTTAAATTATATGTTTTATATTATAAGAAAATTGTGCTCACAACAATAAAATTTTATTAATTAGGAAAGATTTCTTAGATAAGAACTCAAAGTATTGTTTTTATAGAGTATTTTATTTATTACTGTATGTTAGTTATTTATAGGGTATTTTACTTTAAAAGAAAATCTTGTTTATGTAAATGGGCTTATCTGTTTTAAATATTATATAAATTTTAACTTTTTAATGCCATTAAAGGTACTACTCTGTTATCCCGTCGACCAAAATATTATCGCCAAATTATAAGATTAAATGCCAATAATGGATGATCGTGAATATGAATTCAATGGCATTAAATACGATACACGTGTTTAAAACGTCATTATGTGATTTTTATTTCGACTTTTTATTCGTATTTTTATTAATATTCTACTAATTATTTGTTTTTTTATTATTTAAAATAAAAATTACGTCAATATATATAATTTGGCTATTAGTTTGGCGATTTGTATAATTTGGCGAAATTGGTTGACGGGATAACAGAGTAGTACTCCGTTAAATTTTAAAATAATAAACTGTTGGCTAATATTTGGTTTACTAGTGAACTGAATATTTTAAATGTCTATAAATGTCAGCAAAAATAAAAGTGAAGCAAAACATAAAATTTTGTGTCTCCATACGTCAAATTCCAAGTTATGAAAGTTTCAGTAGAAGAATAATTAAAGAAGCTATCTTACCATAAATTTTTTTAGTAAAGAAGATAGGTTCAGTAAATTGATTTTTAAAAATTAGCTACTGTTACGATCAGAGCGTTATCATTTTATTACAGACGCCAACACAACGAATCAATCATATGAAAAATTCATTCAAGATGAGTGATTCAATCAATAAATAGAAAACAGCTCAAATAGAAATTTTCAACTCAATTTTAATTAGCAAAATAAATGATTTATTTTTAAAAGAAATGCGGGAGTGTTTTCAAAATTTTTGAATCTAGAGCTTAAATGTGCATTTTGGATTAAAAATTGGACATCATTTGATTTTGGATGATTCAGGAAAATTTTGCCCAGATTCTTTAGAAAAGCTTGTTAAACGACTGTCTGGTACCAGTATTATAACTAAAGATTAAAAAAAAAGCACTAGTCATATCGCCACTGCAGAAATTTAATTTTAAAAAAAATATTAATAATTAGCATACGTTGAAATCCTTTTTAAAAAGACTGCAAGAAGCATTTTCATGAATCATAATGCAATCACGATTCATTCTTTTAATGGCTTGTTTATTTCGCAGTTTGTTCAGGTAATTTTAGAACATTAAATTTATTTTACCAAAATACGTTAATGCTAAGGTAGGGTAGTTTCTTTCATTATTCTTCAACCAGCAATTTTAGAATTTATTATTTGATAATGATTGTATAATGTTTTACATGTTGGAACTTTCATTTTTGCTGATTTATCAATGCGTTATTAGAAATATTATAAAATGTTTTATTTATTGCCGATAATTTCCTTGATTATTATTATTTATGTTTAAATAGGTTACTGTATGTTATTCTAATTTTAACGTAGATATTCAGCTAATTGTTTTTTTTTTTTTTTATTACGCTTAATTTTAAAACATTGTGTTGCTCATAAACTGAATTTGATTCCATTATTTTCGATTGAAATATTTTTTAAATTCTTTCAAAATTTATTTGTGACATGAATTTTGTTTATTTTGTAAAGTGATAATTGACATACAATAGTTATCAAGTGGTTTCATCATTAAAAATGGGTGTAGTTGAAATTTGTTTTTGTGTATTTTGCGTACACTGTGGCTTTTTTTGACAATAGGTATATTTTGTGAATTAAGCATATTTACACAAGTTTAATATTTGATGCATGGAGTGAGCAGTTGTGTTTGGCAGAGGTGGGGGGCATTTTCTGTCAATCAAAGAATGGCAAGGGTTATAGAGAGGATTTTTGTGATGTCTGTGTGTTGCTAAGATACAAGGATAAAGATGATATAGGGTAAATGTTCCAGTTTTGGCCACATTTAGACAAAATATGAAATGAAAGTTTTATAATTTTTCACTGATTGAAGCATATTAAATCAATAGCAGTGGTCTTTAGTAAATTTAATTGTCTTTCTGTTGATTATAATCAGTGGCATAGCAAGCAGGGGGCGGTCCACCCCAGATGACACCAAATCCTTATTTGCATATATATATATATAATCTTATAAAATTTTGGAAAAAAAATTTGATAAAGTGAAATTTCAATCACATCATGCAACCAACTTAATTTCCTTTTCTTAGAGAATCTGAAATTTTACACAGAATGGGGTGTCTAAATAAGATATGCACTAGGAACAGAAACCTAGCTTTCCAACAAATGGGAGCAAAAGAAAAAAAAGAAAAAAAAAAAAGATTTTTTTGTACATATAGGCACCGCATTGATTTATGCTAACTATTCGATGAGTTATGAGTTCCCTGTGGTTTCATTTATGGGAAGTTCCAGATAAATAAGGAAGGTTTTGATCTTGTCCTATGTTACAGATGACCTGTGATCTCTTTGCCCTCCCAATTTTTTTTTTTAAGAGATTGCACTCGCATACAATATAACCTATATTAAAACATAATACAACCTATACTTTAATCTGTGTCTGCACTCATGAATTCTAAGAAAGCATAAACTTTAATTTGTAAACTATACTGCATTTCAAAAATATGTGGACAAGCGATTTTTTAAAATAAAAGTTCCAAAATGAAGCCATAATCATGCAAAAAATAATCAGTTTATTACAATAAAGAAATACAGAATAAGTTTAAAGAAGTTTTGGTAAAAAATCAAAATAAAAATATGCTTCTCTGTAAATGTATAATTTTTTTTAGTATTTTGCATTTAAATTACAATTTTGCATCCATTTTTTCAAACTATCTATAAAATCACAACAGGCATGCAAAAAATGTTGACATTTTATTTGTAATAATGTAAAAATGTGATTGAAATAATATGTCGGAATAGGAGGAGGGGAAGATGCCATTTATATCTGCCTCGGGTGTCACCCATCCTAGCTACGCCACTGATTTTAATAACTTTCTATGGAATATTTTAAATTGTGAGTAATAACTCGTTAAATAATTTCTTTCAATTTGTACCAGTTTTAGCCACCATAGTATCATGTACAGTCGAAGTTCTACAGTCTTCACACGCTGCAGCCAAAGGTTGTGCAGATTATGGAATATTGTGGATTATAGAGTATTATGGATTATACTTTACATTTTATTATTCCTAGACAACATTTTAGTCCTTTAATCAGTATTATATGAAAAGATAAATATAAAATCTAATAATTCATTTAATATGCTATATGAAAAAATGCCTTTTTAAAGTTATTTTATTAAAAGATTTATATATAAATATTAAATTCGATTTAATGTGAGTATATGTGTACATATATGTATTCACATGCATTGAAGTATGTTTTTATTGCTTTCACTACAGAATTATGACATAATTTATTTTTAATAAAAAAATCTTCAAATAAAAATATATATGCAATTAGTTTTGTAAGATTGATATCCAATTTTTATGTTTTAGTCACGTGTAAAATAATTCCCTTGTAAATTTTAAAACGGAAACAGTTTATAAAAGAAGAACAAGATCCATCTATAAAGCCATTTTGTTTTTATTTCATTTTAAACTCCCCCCAACTTAATATTTTTAAAAATATACATATTAAACAATCTATAGTTGTACCCCTAACAAAAATGCATATTTTTTATACTTAAAATCGATTCTAAAGAGTTTTAAACATGCTAAAAAAAGCAAATAAATGATTAAAATATTGTTATTTTGAGTAGTGTAGCCAGGATTTCTTTTAGGAAGGGGTTCAGAATTTTCATTCATGTTACATATATATATGTATAGTAAATCCTGTCAAAATAAAATCACAAAGGAATGACACAAATGAATTTTCATTTATTTTAAATACACAGTAGACTCTCTCAAACCCACACAGATTGGGACCAGAGGTTGTGGGGATTTTAGAATTTTGTGGACTTCTGGTCAAATGCTTTGTTTACATATTTTAAACATTAATTTGAATGTAATTAATAATGAAATTGACACTATAATGAATGCTTATTATATAATAAATTATTAAAAAAAGTAATGGACTAAAATAATAAAATTTAGATATTTTTGAAAATGATTAAAATATTAAAAGCAAAGATCAAACTAATAATCAATAATGTATGATTAAATATCCAATATAAAGATGAAATTTATTTTTCCTAAATTATTCAGTGAAACTTGCCTCATAAAGGTACATTATTAATTCACATCAAAATCATAAAATAAGGAAGTATTATTTCAATTTTAGCCAAACTTAATAACCAAAAAAAACTTGATTAATACATAAACATATTTGGTAAGAAGATTGTTATTACCAATGATATCAGCAATGTCTTGAATCTTTTCAGAAATAAATATATTCTTACTTCATGAAAAAACACGAATTCAGTAATATTAACTAGATAAGAATTACAATTTAAAATTCTTAAAGGAATTGATATAAAATTTAGAAAGTCAAATATTGTACATACATCTGGTCTAAAAATTTCATTGTTTACATCCGTAAATTATATGCAGATTTTAGGGTTGTGGATTTGTGGGAGTCTACTGTATAGTAAAACCAGTCAAGGTAAAATTGCACAAAGGATTGTGCAATTTTCCCTTTTAGACGGGGTTTTCGTTATGTATTATTGTAGGGTATTATTTTAGATAGGACAACGAAATAGTTCTATGTATGATAGCATTCTGTTATAGGCAGATTAATTTTTTACAAGTTTTTCCTCATTTATATAAGTATACTTCTTATGTTACATGTATATTTGGGGATAGTGGGCTACAGTAGACTTAAGTACACAGATGCCATCCCTTATATTTTATTTACATTTAAATTTTTAAAGCTTTTCTTTTAGACTAATTGAGTACAGCAATGAATGATAATTTATAACCTTTAAAAAATATTGTTAGCTCAGAATGATTAATTTTATCCTGATTGGTTGTTTTGAGGTTCTAAAAATGAACATTTTAATCATCTTACTTTTTGTTATTATTAATTGAATATTATGGATAGATAAGTAAAAACTGTTTTTTTATAAAGTTTAGATACTTGTTATTATTTAATATTAAATTTAATATGCTAAACAGAAAAGGTAATGCTGAATTATCAAAATATTTAATAATTGCTTATTCTTCATAAATAAATACTGTTTAAAAGAGTTATTTAACTGTAAAATAAAGTAAACAAAGAAAAATGTTTCTGTATCATAGTAAAAAATATTTTGGTTTGTATTTACTGCTTTTAAAACATTGCATGTATTTCATCAACTGTAAATGGTTATTACTAAAACTATTTCTAGCATTTTCTAAAATTTCATTAATCATTTTTGAAGTAATCTAAAACAAGTTTAGAATCAAAACTTTATGGTTCCTTATCTGTTATTTGTATCAGGGTTGCCGGCTTTTAGCCAGGCTAAAAAAAGCCGGACGATTTTTTTTGGTTTTATCCACTTAAAAAAAGCCGGCTTTTATTTTTAAAGTGTTAATTTGTATCGAATTCATATTAAATTTAGACTGATTTATCTTTCATACATTTTTAATTATTTACTACAAAAAAAAGTTTTAAATTTCCATTTAATTTTTCAAATAAGTAAGTCTTTATAACTGCTAGAAGTCAACTGTGAAGGCATTATGTCTAAAAAATAAAATCTTGGAAAAAAGAAAAATACTCAAAAAATGTGTTTTAAACTTGTATATTTCATAGTTCTACTTACATCACACATTCTTAAGAATTATATTTAATGGAATTATGACAAAATGAAACACATCAAAGCATTCATGGAAACATTCTTACAGGTCAAAATATAGAGATTAAGTCATAAAATGAACAATGCTGAAAGAAAAATTAGGAAGAATTCTGTATTTGAGGAAAGTTTAATACATAATTACAGTCAAGGATCGATAATCCATTCACCCATAATCCACAATTTTCTATAATTCGGGTTACTTTACAAATGTAAACATTGAAATAAAAAGTTAAAATATATACATATAAATTTGAATTTTTTTTAACAAAAAAAAAATTTGAAAAAAATCATAATAAAAAATCTACCTTTTAAAATATAACTCTTGTTTTATTAACAGTAAAAAACAAACTGTATTATGGAATATATGTAATATATAAATGTAATTATTTTTATTTAAATGCACATATGTATCAATTTTTTAAATGAAATAACTTTAAAAAGGCATCTTTTGAAATAGCATGTTGGATTAATTATTAGATTTCATATTTATCTTTTCATATTATACTGATTATAGAATTAAAATGCTGTCTAGGAATAATAAAATTATGTATATTCTATAATACTCTATAATCCACAATATTCCATAATCCACACAACCTTTGGCCCCAACTTGTAGACCAACTTGTTGATCTTTGACTGTACATAAAATTTAAAAAAAAATTTCTAATAAAATTTGTTGAATTAAAATTTTGAATAGCTCTTTGTTATTTAAAAGTGCATATATGCCCACTTGCATGAATGAATATATTCATGCATATGCTAATTGAGAATACTGAAATAAATTGTAACATATATTATGAAATAAGCATAGTTCGAAATTCGAAACACTATTTTCAATAGTGAGAAATGGTGTTTTTTATATGTATGATTTTAAATGTTTATAGGGAATAAAACATGACATTTTAATAACTCTTAAAATTAGTTAAGTAATAAAACATGTAACTAAGTAACCTTAGTCCTCTTTAATTTTATAAAGCAGTAAAAATGGATAAACAAGGGTAGGATTAAAGGTCAATGTAAATCAGAAAAAGCACTTGGTATGGCCATTTTATAATTTAGCTGACATATTTGCAATTCTGATTACAAACCACTAGCAATCTCATCAATGTGTTATTCTAGTTTTAATGTATTCATTATTGAAAAATTGGATTATAACCCAATTTCTCGTAATGAATCATAATTAAAATCCCATTTTTATTTTAATAAATAAATTTATTAGACTCAAAGAAAATTAAACATCGTTAAAATTAATTAAAAGACACTTAAAAATGTGTAGCTTATAATTAAAAGGCTTCACTGTATAAAAGCCAATTATGGCCAAAAAATGCCAATTTTGGCCAAAAAAAGCCGCTAAAATCAATAAAAGCCAACCGGCCTGGCTTTTTTTAATTTTAGCCGGCTTTTTTGCAACCCTGATTTGCTATTATCATAAAATCACCCCCAAGATCCAAAATTATTTCTGACTCATAAGTATTTTGGAGATTTATTTTTAAGTTTTCGTGAAGATGAATTTATTTTACTTAATAATTCCACTTTATTTTCAATTTCTCCTCTATCAATCTGTTGTTATTTAAAAAATATAATACTCTTTTTTATATTTTTTCTGTTACGTTTTGTCAATGTTGAAAATTTTACTTGAAAATTTGCATTATTATGTTACTTTTGAAATATGGGGGAAAATAAAGTCGATTTAAATTAATAAAAAAAATAGATTTTTATTGTAATTCAAATAATGCTTAGTAATAGAGGACCATGTATCCCAGTGGGTGGACCAGTGTATTCCGCTTCTGATGCACACTGGTCCACTTTAAGAAAGGATACAAAATAATTTTTTCTTAAAGATATTTGAAATTATTTTCTGAAAAAATTCTGAAGCATGTAAAATTGCTTAAGGAATGTTCAAGAATATTTTCAGACAGAATGGACTTTCCTTAAAGAGAGAAAAAAAAATGTAACCTGCAAAAATGATCCACTGTGTACCAGTCTGCCCTAATGTAAAACCTGTCAAAATGATAATTATTTTTAACAGAAACCTGCCTTAAGCACAAGCATCAGATGTCTGTGATATGGATTGTCGTACAATAAAATTTTCTGAAAACCTGTCTGAAGGTGGTTTTTCATTGTTTATTAGCGGTTCCATCATAAAAGATTTTAACAAGTACTTATACAAGTGTAAAAGCAGAATCTTTCTACAGTGTAATTCTATCATAAATGGAAGTGTTTCAGAATACCAACGAAACGAACAAAGGATCTTATTTAGACCGAGTATCTTAAAAATGTAATTAATTACACTTCTTTTAATGGAAGTTTGAAATAATACTTTTTCCATCTCGTTGCAATCCCATCTTGACAAGATTGACTATGTGTATGGGTAATAGGAGTATTTTGAGTAATTTTAAGAGTTTAAGTATTTTATTTCTTTCATTTAAGTATTTAAGAATTTTAATTCAGAATATTATATTTAAGTATTTTAGAATTTTATTTCTTAGTTTAAAAAAATAACATGTATAAAATAAAGTTAGATTTACCTCCATTATTGTAGCTAGTAATACAAGGAAGTTATATTATTATGTACCAAAGTTTTTACAAACATTATCTAAAAATTAAATGTATTTTAGTCAAGCTTTATACAACATAAACATTTGCTTGCATTAAAATTAGGATTAAATGTTTAAAGTTTCACCCTTGAACTACAGAAAATGTTAGTCAAGTTTTATTCAAATATTTGACATCAGAATTTTTATTTAAAACTATTTAACTTATTTTTGAATGGTTTATAAATTTAGTTTATACTAAAGAAATTTCTGATTTATATTTAATTATTATCTGGTTAATATTTAAGAAAATGATATTCAAGTTTTGCTAAGGAATCTAGTGATATTATAACAAGCACACACAACAAATGTATGTTTGAAAAAATAGTCTAGGTACAGTTCTCTTAAGCAACCATAATTCTTCTGGGTTTCTCTGTTTTATATTTCGCCGTTTTTGGTACCATATTTGGCTTCAATAGTTTCTTTCGATATCTGGTTACGAACTTCAAGGATGCTTATTTTTTTAAACAATTTTATTTGTGATTGATTAGATTGTGACTTTTTTAAATACTAGTTTTTTAAAGAATAATATTGGTTTCTGTTATATTATTTCAAAAGCATTTTTTTAGGTGGTTCAAAACATTTTTAGAGCTTTCTAAAAGTACGACATAGGAATTTGGTTGGTGAATTAGGTTTGATTTAACTTTTAGATTTCTCATTGTTAATAATAGAACCTCACCACGACCCTTCTTCATTCTCAATTCTCCTTCCATCCATGAAATTTCTGTAAGAAATATTAAACTGAACATTCACAAGTCGTAATTGTGGTTATTTCAGATGATTGAGACATTTTTCTGCGGAAGGGATTTTTGCAACTCTGGAATGAGCACTTTGAAATTCTTGAGAGAGGTAGCACTTCTAGGCGATTAATAAGCATAAAATCCTAAGTGCTCTGAAGAGACATTTTGATGCTTCGAGGGAGACTCCCCCTAAATTTGATGCTATAATTTCATTAGTGTAAAAACCATTTTCCGATTTTTTTTTGTATAATTTTGAATTTGTAGAAAATTGTGAATTTTCCCATAGTTCTGTAACTACACTAATGAATAAAAACAAAATTACAATACTAAATAAATACATAAAAAATCTGCCCTTTAAAATCCATTAATTTATTTAAAAATGACTCCGGTTGAAAAATTCAATGGCAAAAATTGCCATTATTTTGTAAAAACACAGAAGAACATTAAAACTTTTCAATATTCCTCTTCTCTTTTCCTAAATATCAACGAGACTCGAAATAAAAGAATTCAAGAAAGAAAAAAACCCCATTAATCTCTGAAAATATTCTTCAGATTTATCATGAGATGTATTATCTCCCTGCATCGAATAGCAAACTTAAAAAGAAATCTATATAATAAAAAAAAGTCAAAGTTTTCTGTAGTGAGGAATTCTGCTTTTTTTAAACTGGTCAACACACTTTTAAGCACCAGTTTCTCATTTCTTGCTTACTGATTGACGAAAACACTTTAAGAGATGAAAATAAATCATTAGTATATTTCAGAACAGAAGATAAATCATATTCAAATCTCTTGCGATATTTTAAAAGTGGCAATAAAAGTTCACAAATAACCAGTTCAAGAATTGAGTTGCTTTTATTAATTCCAGGCAGCACATTACATTAGAATATTATTTGATATAAAATTAGAAAATAAACAAAGATAAGGGTCTCGAAACTCATTCAGTCTGCCGTTATAGCATTTGTATAAACTGGTCTTTTCCCTTAACTGTTAGCAACAGTTGGTCCCATCAAAACCCATCTCCATCTTAGCAGTTGTATACTTATGCTTCAGGACCGTCAAATGTTTCCACTTACAGGATGATTCTGTGTTTACGAAAAACCTGCCAATAAGGAAACACATTTGCAAAATGTTCCATTTTAGATAGGTTTCAAGTTTTAGGAACTGTAAATATATAATATTTTTTTCGTGTAATCCTGATTTTCTATACATTTAAGATAGGTCACCTTCTCAGACTCCATTGTAATATATTTATATTCCTCACAGGTACACTACAGAGAGATTACTTTATAATAGATTTAGAGGATACAGTTAAAACGGAACATGATTATGTTGAAAATGTGCCTAAAACAGAAAAGTTCATACCCTTCGAAAAAGATATAACTATGATTTATGCCATTTAACATTATACCATTTAATGCCTGTCTAAAATGGAATTTTTCATGCGTTCTTTATGATTCTGTCTTAGTGGTTTTGAATGGAACCCAGATATTCGCTTGGTATGGGAGAGTCCACGAGATTCAATTGGCTATTCCACTGGTCACACTATTTACCGTATTTACTCGTGTATACCGCACACCCCGTACTTCACAAGGAAAATGGCGATTTTTAAAAATCTCGTATATAATGCGCACCGTAAATTTGATTTGCAAATGAATGAGTGACTAAATCAATTTCAGTAAAGAAAGTCGAATCAAACATTACATTAGGCCAAAAATAAGGCGAAAATACATTTTACACGTGACGGCAATAATATTTGTTAATTAAGCTTTATATAATGTTATGTATATAAAGTGCAAGGAGTAAAATAAAGATGCAGTAACATTTCAATTAAAAATGATTTGCCGAGCGATTATGTCTTTGAATACTTTTCTTGATTCATATGCATATCGTATGATTATATACAGCAGTAAAAAAATTCCGTGTTTAACGCGTACCTAGGAGTTTTGTCCTATTTTTTTTAGTGCGCATTATGCACAAGTAAATACGGTAATTGCAGTATAAATTACATTAAATGATACGGAATGTTTTAGCAACAAGCATTAACATTAGATGGAAAAAATTCTGAAATCCAGAGAATTTTTTACTGAACACATTTGCATACTAAAATTCCATAGCCACAAAAATAATTTATTTTCCATCTATTATTTGTTAAATGCATAGCTGTTTCTTAAGATTATATTAAGTTACAGAATTTTCTCCTTAAATTTGTTTGTATTTTATTTATAATAAGTTATTTATTTTTAAATTGTTGCTATTTATTTTGTTTATAATTTCATCTTTATATTGTGAGAAAGGCATCTGACACATCTTTGATTCCGCTAACTTCAGATAATTGGTAATCTCTTATAGTTTTAATACTAAGGTAGACATTTTATTACAATTTATCTTCTACATTAATTTAAAATTTTTGGGATAAGTTTTTTTGGTTTGTTTTTTAATGAAATGTAAAAATTGATATAAATTAATTTTATTTTATTGCAGATGCATAAAACATTTAATTTAAAGCATCACATCAATCGAAATATCTTCAATTTGTGGAAAAAACGCAGTAAAATATTTTTTATCAGAATTTTTTTGAAAAAGCAGCTTTTAACTCATAGCCAGGAAAATCTTTTTTGCGTGTGTGTGTGAGTTATGCAAGAAGACTTTCTCCCAGACATGTCATTTTTGTGTGAGGTATGTAACAAAAAATTCTCTCATAAGAATAATTTAAGACGGCATCTGTCAATTCATACTGACGAAAAATGTTTTGTTTGTGATACATGTAACAAGAAATTCTCACAAAAGCATAACTTAAGTACACACCTATTAATTCATACAGGTGAGAAATCTTTTGTATGTGAGGTATGCAACAAGAAATTCTTTCAGAAAGTCCATTTAAACACGCATCTGTTAACTCATACTGGTAAAAAACCGTTTGTGTGTGATATATGCAACAAGAATTGCTCTCAAAAAGGCCAATTAAGCAGACATATGTTAAGTCATGCAAGTAAGAAATCTTTTGCGTGCGAGATATGCTTCAAGAATTTTTTTGACAATAGTGATTTAACCAGGCATCTCTTAATTCATACTGGTGAAAAATCTTTTGTATGTGGGGTATGCAACAAGAAATTCTCTCGAAAGGATACTTTAAGAACACATCTATTAATTCATACTGGTGAGAAGCCTTTTGCATGTGAAATATGCAACAATAATTTCGCTCGAAAGAGTGATTTAAGGAAGCATCTGTTAATTCATACTGGTGAGAAATCTTTTGTATGTGAGATATGCAACAATAAATTCGCTCGAAAGAGTGATTTAAAGAAGCATCTGTTAATTCATACTGGTGAAAAATCTTTTGTGTGTGAGATATGCAGCAAGAAATTTTCTAGAAAGACTGATTTAACCAGGCATCTCTTAATTCACTCTGTTGAGAAACCTCTTGTATGTGAGATATGAAGTAATAAATTCTCTCAAAAATATGAGTAAAGAAAGCATCTGTTATTTCATAATGGTGAGAAACCTTTAGAATGTGAACTATGCAATAACAAATTCTCTCAGAAGTATGCTTTAAGCAAACGTCTTTTAATTCATACTGGAGATAAACCTTTTGTGTGAAAGATATGTGTCAAAAGGTTGGTTCAAGGAAGCAGCTGTTAATTCATAGAGGCGAGAGAACTTTTATGCGGGATATAGAAAGAAATCCAATAAAGCTGTGTAAATGTTAAATTTTTCTCCTAAAATTTTTTAATTGCAGTTATCTATCCATAGCATTTTCCAGAAAGAAAAAAAAATATTTCTTTCTATTTATTACAGTGGGTGAAAAAAAGAGTGATCATCAAAAGTTTTCCTATGTAAGCTTGTTGATCAACAGATCAAGAGCCATTAGTCCTGGCAAACTCAATTTTATTTTTATCATTCTTTATATTGTCTGAAAAACATTCAAATCAATTTTTTACACTTATAAGCCTGTAAAATTTAATAATGATTGATAATATTTAAATAAAAAAAAAAAAACTTATTAAACCTGATTTCCTACAATAAAGTTCTACGATGGTAATTTTTTTTTATAAATGTTTAAGCTGAAAATATTAGCTTATAATCCCCTGATTTACTCGTAATATTGAAAAAAAATTATGATGGTTAGTGTGTTTGACATGCTGGTTGTTCTTTCAAAAGATAACAGTTTGGTGACATTTGAAATATTAGTAAAGGTTGCTAAAAGTATTTTAAAATTATCCTTTTTTTGTTCAGGGTTATATCAACTTTTACAAATGGGCTGTAACAGCATCTGTCTGAGAATACATGCTAAGTCGGATTGATGCTGTCCGAGTCCCCGTCTAAAGGTTAACAGAAATAATCCTTATTTAATTGCCATATTGTTACTAATAGCTTAGATAGAATTGAACTACCACCTGAGGTGCTTCTTCGATCCAGAACATTTAAAAAAACTGTCAACAGATGGCGCCACATGCGCATCTGACAAGGACTCTAGGCAGGCTGTAAGAGACTGTTGGTTCGGTGAGTCAGTTACTGGACTGCCGCCGCTTATGTAGCACGCAAGAAAAATCACCTTGTTCCGAGAGACAAAACGTGTCTCAAGATATTTAGATATGTATTCTACTTCTTTATAAGTTCAATTAAATTTATGTTTGTTTAAGTACGTGCTATTAATATTTATCCATATACACCGTGTTTTTGTAAAAAGCATCGACTAAATGAAAGATTAATTAAGATTGAGCAGCCGTGATATCCCATAACCCACATGGTTGCTTCAAGTGTTGACCGGACAATTTTGAAAGACGCCTTCTGATATCTCGTTCCTGGACAACTACAGCGATGAAAAAAAACGGTATGTGCCATTTTCTATGTTTCTTTGTGGTATTCTCTGGCCCAATTGTTATATTTACCGGTTATTTTAATTAAAAAAATTTTCGAGCCCAAGCGTTCTTATTCAAAATTTTACTAAATTGTATATTTATTTATTTATTGCTCTATCAATATATATATATTAATTCTACGCTCACAATGCCTGATGATATTCCTACCGATAATCCGACAGAAACGCTTGCTAGGGTAGCTGTTAAAATTCCTCCCTTATGGAAAAGTAATATTTCTGTTTGGTTTGTACAAGTTGAAGCAAATTTTGCCGTGGCGCAAGTAACGAACGACGCTACTAAGTACAATTATTTATTATCTGCTATAGACACAGATACATTAAGTGCGGTATCTGATTTAATTCTTACGCCGCCTCCAAATGACAAATATAATGCTTTGAAACAGAGACTAATTCAGGAATTTTCAGATTCGCAATCGCAGCAGATACGTAAATTACTCTCTGAACTTGTGCTAGGTGATAAAAAACCTTCCGTTTTACTGCGGCAAATGAAAGAATTAGCGCAAAGTTCCGTTACCGAAGAATTTTTGAAAGCTATTTGGTTGGAACGTTTGCCGACGCATACGCAAGCAATTTTGTCGGTTTCAAGCTCCGGATTACAGGAATTAGCAACCCTAGCTGGCAAAATTAATGAAATTAAATCTGAATCAGCAGTGTATGCAGTTTCCAAACCCACCGAATCGTCGCGGAACGACCAAAACGCGATCTTAAATCTTCAAACACAAATTGAGCAATTGACACTGCAGGTTTCTGAGTTATCCAAAAATGTGTTTAGGCGATCGATGTCTCGCGGCCGATCACATTACAGGGAAAGACGATACAGTAAAAATAGAGATTCCCAAAAACCGAGTCGTAAACAAAACGAATCAGACTTATGTTATTACCATCAGAAATTTGGTAGTGATGCTCGAAAGTGCCGCGAACCTTGTTCTTTTGATGAAATTAAAAAAAACTAGTGCTGCTGCTAGGTCAACAAGCGAAAATACAGTTGGCGTAGCAGCATTAGAACAATGTAGGTTGCATGTGTTTGATAAAAATTCAGGGTACAAATTTTTAATAGATAGTGGTAGTGATATTTCTTGTATCCCTGTACCAAAACAAGTAAACAAAAAGAGTCCTTCTAATTATCTTTATGCTGCAAATAATTCCAAAATTCCTGTTTATAGTAACAAACTGCTTGACCTAAATATCGGCTTGAGAAGGAGTTTTCGCTGGTCATTTGTTATTGCAAATGTCTCTTGCCCTATAATTGGAGCAGACTTTTTAAGAAATTTTGCTTTGCTTGTAGATTTGCACAAATTTCGATTAATTGACTCTGTAACTGGATTGTCCACTAAGGGTGAGCTTACTTGCTCAAAACAGTCCCAAATTAAACTAATTTCTGAAGACATGTCTTTTAAAACTATATTTGAGGAATTCCCAGAGCTCTTAAATCCCATACCAAATTTTAAAAAAACAACATGCCATGATACAGTTCATCATATCGAAACTACAGGACCACCACTTTATTCCAAACCTCGCCGATTGCATCCAAAAATTTTAAAGGAAGTTCAAAAAGAATTCCAATATCTTATGGATGAAGGTATATGTCGTCCTTCCAAATCCCCTTGGGCATCCCCTATTCACGTTGTACCAAAACCGGATGGTTCGTACAGAGTTTGTGGTGATTATCGACGTCTAAATTCAGTAACTCTTCCTGACCGTTATCCAATACCCCACATCCATGACCTTACCAATATTCTACATGGAAAGAAAATTTTTACAAAATTAGATATAGTCCGCGCTTATTTTCATATTCCAGTGCATGAAAAAGATATTCCTAAAACAGCGGTAATAACTCCTTTTGGAAGCTTCGAATTCCTATATTTAAACTTTGGACTTAAATGTGCAGCAAACACTTTCCAAAGATTTATTAATGAGGTTCTCTATGATCTTCCATTTGCTACAGCTTATTTGGATGACATTTTAATTTTTTCCGAAACTGAATCTGAACATATAGACCATGTACGAGCTGTTCTAAGCAGACTCTCTAAATACGGACTTAACATAAATATATCCAAAAGTGTTTTTAAACAAGACAGCGTATCATTTTTAGGACACGAAATTTCTCTTGCTGGAATTCGACCATTACAAACTAAAGTTGAAATTATTAAGCAATATCCACGACCAAAAACTCTTTCTGAACTTCGTACATATATTGGCTTATTCAATTACTTTCGACGTTTTTGTCGCAATGCTGCAACTATCCTTGCACCCTTAACAGATTTGTTGCGTGGAGCTAAAAAGAAAGATTCAACTCCTATCGATTGGTCTGAAAATGCAATAAATTCTTTTGAAGCTTCAAGAAAGGCATTAACGGATGCAACTCTTGCATTTCCCAGCCATGACGGTCAATTAGCACTTCATTCTGATGCTAGTGATTTTGCTATTGGTGCTACACTAAGCTTAGAAACTGAGGAGGGACTCAAACCACTCTCATTTTTTTCCAAACGTCTAAATGAAACACAATTAAAGTATTCTACCTTTGACAGAGAATTGTTAGCAATTTATGAGTCCGTTAAGCATTTTAGACACTTTTTGGAAGCCCGTCAATGTACAATCTTTACCGATCACAAGCCAATTGTTTTTGCCTTTAAAAAAAGAACAGATAATTACACTAACAGACAAAGTCGGTAGTTATCTTTTATATCTGAATACACCACTGATATGGTATTTTTAAAAGGAAACCAAAATGATGCAGCCGATGCACTTTCCCGAATTAACGTAATACAAATGCCTACTCCATTAGATTACGATAAATTAGGTATGGAGCAAAAAGAGGATTCAGAACTTAGAGAAATTATGCAAAGCGGTCAATCCAGCTTAGAACTCAAATTAATTACCCTTCCAAATTCCACAACAGAAATTTATTGTGACATTTCTAGTGGCAAAGCACGTCCATATTTAACCTTCCTACCCTGTTGAAAAAAAAGTTACGTTTTACCTGAATGGGTCGATTAGACCCAGTTTACTTGTTTTTATTTATTCTACCTCAAAACAAGTATTTTTAACTAGCTTTATTTTAGATATTATTTTTGTATTCACTATTAGAGACCAACATATTTTATAACCCCCTCCCCTCCCACTTTAACTGCACCCCCTCCCCCTCTTCCTTGCAATGCCTTGTTTGTATAAGCAATAATTTGGAAAATAATAATAAAAAATGTACATTAGAAATTTGTTTTATTTCCATTGTTTTGATACATTTTTTTATGATAAACAAGATTTACAGTACACATTTACATGCTCCTGGCAAAGAAAAGATAAGCACGAAGTACATCTCGTCTGCGTTTTTCGATCTCTGTTTGGACCACATTCTTTACATCTTCCACGTTTAGCTGAACTAATACTTTCTTTTTTTTCATCTGCTACGGTAGCCAATTGCTTTATGGTTACTCGGATATTTTGTTTCATCCTAATATCTCTGTGAGGTTCGGTCAGCTGTTTCCCAAGTTCCTTTAGAAAAAGCCGCCTTTTGTATAGTTTGTTTTGATTGCAAGAAGGATTTACAAGTATAAAAACAACAAATGCATTTATTGCAGCTAGATCAATGATTTTTGTAAAATAAACACACAGGCCATCGCTTAGTGCCCCTTTTGCATGTATATGCAGCAGCTAATTTATCAGTAGTAGCTACTCCAACTTTAGTTTCATTATAATATAAAATTATTCCCGGTTTCTTTTCTTTCTCCATTTGCAACTTTGGCCTCATGATGCATAGTTGAAAGGAGGATTACCGATTTGTTTTTTTTCGGCACATATGAGACAAGCGTCATATCTTTTTGAAACCCGAATAATGTAGAAAATACAGGGTGGTCATAAAAAAAACTTTGCCGATATATGGAGCTCTAGCGGCCAGTCCGCTCAACCGATCAAAATGAAATTTCAGATATAGCTATTTAGAGGTATGAGCTCGAGATTCTGCGAACGACAACAAAATGGCGCTCACGGTTACGGTTATACTTACAGAAACTCGAAAATTTCCAATGGCAACACCAATTTTTTTCATCGCAAAATGCTCAGCGCATACGAAAACCCTAAAGAGCGTTGGAACCGTACGTGTATCGCAAGAAACGGACATGTTATGCACGCAAAAAAAACCATTCTGGGAATTCTCCCCCCCAAACAAAAAACTCGATTGGGGCGCAAGGAGGAAATTTGCATATGACGCAGAGTCAGTACACTAATCTCTGATTACAATACAGGTCGGAGAAACTAAAACTTTTATTTTGATTTAACATTTTCCACAATGGCATGGAACATGGCATTTCCACAGTGGCATCGAAAAATCTAATTGTTTTCCATGCATTTATATGCAATAAGTGATATGAATCGATTAGACCCATTCAGGTAAAATGTGACTTTTTTTATTTTGGCTAAAAAAAATAATTTCGGAAGTCTGAAAAAATTATAAACTGAAGATATTTATCTGTTTGAGGAATACTTAAAATATAAGAGCTCTTAGTTAAAACCCGACGGAGCTATTATGAAATAAATATTAGAAATGGGTCGATTAGACCCATTCAGGGTAGAAAGGTTAACTCCAACTTTTAGAAAACAGGCATTTTGGAATTTACATGCACTTTCTCATCCTGGAACTAAAGGTAGTGTGAATTTATTGCGACAACGATTTATCTGGCCTTCCCTAGCTAAAGATTGTTGAACTTGGGCTCGTGAGTGTTTGGATTGTCAGCGTTCCAAAATTGTTAGACACACAAAAACAGAGTTAGGAAAATTTGATCTTCCAACAGATAGATTTGCACACATACATTTAGATTTAATTGGACCTTTACCGGAATCAAATGGTAAAAGGTATTGTTTAACCGTAATTGATAGAGCAACGCGTTGGCCAGAGGCATACCCACTTAGTGACATCACAGCAGAATCAGTGGCACGTGCACTACTTTCCGAATGGATTGCAAGATTTGGGTGTCCTGAGAAAATCACCACGGACCAAGGACGCCAGTTCGAATCTGAACTTTTCCAGCAGTTAGCCAGATTGTTAGGTGCTAGAAAGTACCGATCGTCTCCGTACCACCCTCAGAGTAATGGGATTATCGAGAATTGGCACAGACCTCTAAAATGTGCATTAAAAGCCAGACGAACTGAAAAATGGACTGAAATACTTCCAACAGTGTTATTAGGGTTTCGTGCTGCACTAAAAACCGATATAAATGTTTCACCAGCTGAGCTGGTTTTTGGGTCTACTCTCAGACTCCCAGGTGATTTCTTCGATGACAAATCCACCATTAAAAGTCCTGAAGAATTAGTGCAGCGATTAAGAAATACCTTCAACGAATTCAAACCACAACCAACTAAGTCCCATAATAGCACAAAAACATTTGTGTCTCAGGAGTTTAAAACATGTACGCATGTATTTGTGCGTCAAGAAGGTATTCGGCAAGCTTTACAACCGCCATATGATGGACCTTTTGAAGTTGTTGAGCGCAACGATAAACTTTTTAAAGTGGCCATAAAAGGCAAAATAGTAAATATATCGCTGGACAGACTGAAGCCAGCCTTTTTGGTGAATGATTCACTATCTTCCTCGACTCCTGAAACAACCTCAACCCTGGAAACAACTGCTTCGACTCCCGGGACTGCCTCGAATTCTGGAAAAACAAAACCACCTCACATCACACGATCCGGCAGAACTGTCAGATTTCCAGAACGTTTAGTGGAAAATTAAGAGTATCGTTTGCACTAGGAAGGGTGTACTGAGGTGCCTCTTCGATCCAGAACATTTAAAAAAACTGTCAACAGATGGCGCCACATGCGCATCTGACAAGGACTCTAGGCAGGCTGTAAGAGACTGTTGGTTCGGTGAGTCAGTTACTGGACTGCCGCCGCTTATGTAGCACGCAAGAAAAATCACCTTGTTCCGAGAGACAAAACGTGTCTCAAGATATTTAGATATGTATTCTACTTCTTTATAAGTTCAATTAAATTTATGTTTGTTTAAGTACGTGCTATTAATATTTATCCATATACACCGTGTTTTTGTAAAAAGCATCGACTAAATGAAAGATTAATTAAGATTGAGCAGCCGTGATATCCCATAACCCACATGGTTGCTTCACCACCTTTATGTGTCGCGTGACCAAGGCGCACACATAAAACATTTGTAGAATGAGCATAAAACTTGGATAATTTGCAGTTTTTCCATATGTCATTCATATTTGTAAGTGCCGGGTGTCTTAAAAATGACTGATGGATTTTAAAATTTTTTATTTTAGTTCGAAATTCAAACTATAGATGGCACTGACGGCGATTGAAGGCCAGGTAATCAGTGTTGAGTGAGTTCAGTTTCGGCATCGACCTGACCTTCAATTGACGTCAGTGCCATCCATTGTTTGAAATTCGAACTCAAATCAAAAGTTACGGTAAAAAGACTCCTGACATACATAACCCTCCTGCAAAAATTTTTTTAATAGCTGTCACCGTTTGCAAGGTATTGAATTTTAAAATCCATCAGTCATTTTTGGGACACCCGGTATAATGTGTTTCAGTAAATAAGATTTTGAAACTGAATAATTATTTTGTCGTAATCCTGTACATGTGATCCAAATATGAGAATAGAAAAACTGCAAATTAGAGGAAAATTATTGCTTTTCCCACACATACGTAGAAATCCTGTCCTGCCTGTTAATTTAAAAAAAAGTGAAGCAAAAATTTGAATCTCGATGAGGATTTTAGTTAAGTCACCTTATTACAAACTAAGAAACAGAACAGAATATTTTAGAAAATTAACATTAAAAATGTTAAACTGTGTTCTGCGTTATAGAAGGCGTTATAGAAAATTTGGGAGAAAGGAGGGTAATTCACAGCTGTTTATTGCTTATTCTTACCAGAAAGCAGCATATTGCTTTAAAATGAAGTTTTTGAGATTCTTAACTTAGGATGTCTGTGTTAAAGGGACTCTTGAATTTTAATGTTAAAGAGATAATTTAAGTGGCAGATTGTCTATTTATTTTTACTGGAGGACAATAAACAGGTTTGACTTTTTTTTAATAAGCTTTTTTAAAATTCTAAATTTTTTTTGTGTTTTTGGAGGATGTATCCGTTCTAAAGAAAGAGGATTTGTAGTTAAGAATATTTTTAATTGAGATAAATAAATAGGACTGAGAAATTTTATTATAAATAGAGTTTTAAAAATTAAAATGTTTAGTTATTTATTTATTGCTACAAGAGAGCAACAAATGGAAAGAATATTTTAAAATTGTTTTAAAGATTAAAAACTTAGTATGCTGTAAGAAGAGTGGGGGAATTAAAATTGCAGTGTTGTATATATTTTTGTTATTAAATATTATTTAAAATTAATTTAATTATTATGTATTTTTTGCATTTCAAATTATAATAATAATAACAAAATTTTGTGCATAGACTGACAGTCTCGTTTTTCTGAAGAAAGCGTTCTTTTTTATCTTTGAAATTTGGTAACTAAACAAATTATACTTATTGAGTATTTAATACTAATTCTATTAATTTTGTTACTGTGCTTGGTTATTACAGATGGGGAACAAAGTTACTTTTGATTAACATGTTGCATAGTTCCATCTTTGTGCAGGTAATAGGTTCCAGAAGCTTGTTATGTTTGTAATATATAACTAATTGCTGTGTGTGCTGTTAACGAATGTTCTAATTTGGAAGCCTTTAATCCAAAATGTTTGAAAAAAATTTGGAACCTAAGTATTAACGATGTTTTTTTTTTTTTTTTTTTTTTTTTTTTTTTTTTTTTTTTTTTTTTTTTGTAGAATGAATCTACATTATTAATATCAGTTTATAGTTAAAAACTTAATTTTTTGTCAAAAACTTACTTAGTTATGATACTTTGAATGTTAGATTTTTTGGAACTAAAAACATATTTTTTTTTATTTATTTATGGTGAGTAAAACGTAGAAAACTCATATTCTAAGTATTATAACTTAGTAAGTGTAGTCATTGAAGAAAAAATTTTCACTGTTTTACATTTTAGAACATGTAGAAATGTTTTCTAAATAAAAATAATCGAACCCAGAGATTATAAAAAATAACAATTTCTTAAATACTTGAAAAAGTGATATTTTATTGTGAAATATGTAAACTGGTTTTTAAAGGATTCATAACAATATATGAAAAATTTTTGCAATCGAAACAATATCTCAAAACCTAATGGTTTAGAAATTTATTTTTGATAACCAAATAAGAAGAGATATTATGTATTAAACACAGATTTAACAATACAATTTTGAAAAACTGAAATTTTGTTCACATATTTATTGTAGTAACTTCAATCAACGCATATTAACAGCTAACCCTACGTAAGAACATAAAAGCATTATTTATACATTTTTAATCCAATCTAACAATTTATTATTTCAATTCAGTATAAACCCTTTTGTAATATACCAAAAATATTTTTTTTTATTTTTGTTGTTTAAAACACAGAAAATTTATTAAATTACAAGCATCGTAAATTACAAAGAGGGCCAACATTACTTTGATAACCACAGATTTTGACTTTTTTTAAAAAGATAAAGACACCTCAAACCTTTATCTACCGACGGTACTTATAAGTACCATTAAAATAACTTATTACAAAATTCTTTTAATACGTCAGTTAGTTGTAATACTGTTTAGAATGAGTTACAGTGAAATGAAATCATAATTCTAGATATAAGTTAAAGACCACAGTTTATTTAAACTGCTAGGACTTAGGGAAAGTGGAACGTCAGTTCAATAATTTCAACAACTAGTCACAATACTAAAAGATTAACTTCATAACTATACTCACAACTCCGGCGCTAGACTCAGTCGGGGCACTTCAAATCAACTTCTCATTCCGACTTCACCTAAACACTAGATACAATCTTTATAAGACAGCCCGTGGCTGTCAACACTCTTTATGATCTAAAATACTCAATGTAATTAAACTATCTCTTACCACCGGCAATCTCCTGGATAGCTCCGCTGCTGATAACTAACTCGACACACGCTGCTGGCTGGCTCACTCTTAAAACGTCATCTCATTCACTGGAGGCTAATAATCTAACTCACTATAGCGTAATCAAATTCACCTGGCTGGCTTTCGCCACCTTCTCACCAACGCACACCCACACTCCAACTCAAAGCTTTTATATGCTGCAAACTGAAGTCGATACTATAAATTTGCATATTACTTCTAACCGTGACATAACTGTAGAGCCGATACGACACACATGCTCTAGAAAGTTAAAGTAAAATAAAGGATAGTGGTCGCTTTCACGCTACACATGCTGACATTGACGTCACGATTTCACATAAATGCTAGAGTGCCTTTATCACAAAGGACACTCCCTCACAACCCCCACCCTCGGAATCTACAAAGAAAAAGGACTGGGTAAAATGCATGCCCTGGACTTTTTCTTGACATAAATTTCGAACCGTACATGAAACAAAGTGATGGGTGAAATTTGGTGCCCAAACATAACTTTCAAAATTCTAAACTTTAACTCACCACTACAAAAACATCAGTTTGCATCAAAAAATCGCATATTCAATCACAATCATCCTCCTATCTAACAAAACAATCTCCATAAAACTCGTAAAACTTCCAAAACTAACTACTTTCTTTTCAAGAAAAACCCACTCCACTGAGAGTGTTAAAATTCACCAGTATGCTAATCTTACAAAATTTTCCTCAATACATAAAACTAACTTCAACTCTACCAAAAATTTCTCCACAAAAACTTTCCTATCACTCGCATAAAGTCCGAAAAACCCCATGCGCAAAAATTTTCCTCACCAAAATTCATAACTCATCTAAAATAAAATTAACTCCATACTACAATAACTCCATGCTACTACGTAATATCTAAATTCCCAACAGCCAATAAACTATCACCCAAAAATTCGATCGCTCCAATTGAATAATATTTGGGTACAGCTTCACATAGCTGTGCTTATTCAACAATAATCTATAAAATCAAATTTACAACACAAAGTGACATCATCACATATAAATCTTCATCTGTATTAACTAAAAAAGAAATAACAGTATCAAAACATAACACAGGTACATTTCCCTGCAAAACAATTTCATTAACATTCAATTTTAATACAATACAATTCCATATTCAAGTGTAACATAAAAATTCGCAACTTGCGGAAACTACTTCCAACTACAGTAAAAACGTAACGCATAAACTCCGAAACGATAAGAAGAAAGTTAATTCATTAAATGTTAGTATAAGAGACAGAAACTCGTGTCAAGGACTTCTTGACCGCAAAACACGTGCACGCCTAATTCGTGGCGCGTGTACAAAATAACCCAAAGTACCATCTATCAATATCTGAAAATTAAACATACATTAACATACATATTATAACACATCAACAATATAACAATATAGTAACATTTTCAAAAACTAACATAACAATTAACAACAGATCCGAATTTTTCAAAGCAGTTAAGACAAAAAATTTCAAACATACATAAAAGTAACAATTTTGCAAACAAATTTTGAACTTAATTAAGCGCCTTTCGTGAGTCCGTCAAAGTTTCCAAAAATGACCAAAAATAAAATCCAAAACAGTCTATCTGCTTTTCATTCCTTCACATTGCTACCACATAAATGCACTCTAATAAAGATTTAATAAAAGAACATTATCACCCATTTAGAGAGAAGATTCGCTGCTAGCCGGCTTCATACTACAGGATGGCTTTCTCCTCTTGTCCCAGAAACCTTGCACGAACGATCTTACGTCATCAGAACTGTACGGGAAAGCAGCCGTTGACTGTCGTGCTTGTAGCCTTGTCCTGAATGGATACCGTGGAACACTTGTAGACTCCACTCGACGACACCGCCCTGATCGGTTCGATGGGATCACTCCAACGCGAGACACCTATCGGCTTCCGAACTGCTGACGCTGATACTCTGAACGCTGTCTCCTTTTTCGGGACGCACCTGAAATTATTGTCGAAGCTAGGCCACGTTTTTGTCCAGACCTTCGCTGTTTCTTATTGGGAAAAACACAGTCCGAATTGAGAGTTCGTTTATAATTTTGACGAGTGTCCATCACAGTCTTTTTACGTGGATTAAGTGCTGAAGACGTCGAACTATTGGACAGTTTATGTTTTTGAGGTTGCTGTCTAATTAGTGGAGGAACGGGTTGATTCAAGATCTTTTGCTTTTTATGGCATATTGAGTTCGACGTATTTGACATTGTTCCCTTATTTTTATTATCATACTTTGCTCTAGGTTGAACAAGCTTTTTATTTTCCACAACAGTTTTTGGCACTGTCTGAGTAGATTTTCGTTTTGAATATCGATGATAAGAATTCGATAAAGAAATGCTGGACTCGGGACACTCATTGGATCGGGAATATTGCGAAATACCACTCGACACATGAGAACCTTCACTACCATTATCTCTAAACTTATAAACTCGAACCTGATCAAAATTAACCGTCATTCTGTCACCATTTACATTAAAAACCAAATTATTATTCCGAACTTCCAAAACTCCAAAAGGACCCACAAACTTTGGACCAAACTTACGACTTCTTCTGACGACTTGAACTTAACCAATGCTTTTCTACTTAAACAAAATCTCCAACTTTAACTTCCAACTCCCTTTTAAGCATATTATAATATTGAGCTTGCTTCTTCTGCGCTTTTCCCATCTAAACTTGTTCTTCCTTAACCAACTTCTCAATATCCTGACACATAAACTGATTTTCTGCATCCGATACCATAATTAACCTTTGGAATGGAGTAATAACCTTTCTACCCAAAAACAACTCAGCCGTTTGTTTTCCCCGTCGATTCATGAACTGCCGTACGAAGTGCATACGCAAAATGCTGAACAAACTGGTCCCAGTTTGAATGATGCGAACCAACATAAGAAGAAATCATATGAATTAACTTACGATTTACAAGTTCAGCTATATTAGATTGCGGACGATAAGGAACAGTAAAAGAATGATCGATGTCCAGCTTCTCACTCAGAGCCTTAAATCTATCAGAAATAAAACAAGGGCCATGATCACTAACTATCCTAATTGGTGTACCATATTTAGAAATATAATTATCAAAAAATGCATCGGCCACTGCAGGTGCAGAAGCCTTTCTGAGGGGGACTAACTCCACCCACTTACTAAAATAATCAACTATTACTAATACAAATCTATATCTTTTAGGATTAGACAATGGATAAGGACCAATTAAATCTACACCTACACATTAATTAGGAAAATTTACTTTAAAAGGAAATAATTTGCCAGCTAGACTTATGTTTTTTAATTATAACGTTGGCATGTGCTAAAGCTGGAGACATAAGCGCTCACTGCTTCCCGTATTTTAGGAAAGTAGCAGGATTCACAAATTCGAGCATAAGTTTTCCTAATTCCTAAGTGACCTGCTAATGGATTATCATGAAATTCCTTTAAGATGGCCTTACGAAGACTAGCCGGAATAAAAACTCTTAATTCACCACGTGAATTTACAATTTTAGAATAAAAAAGAAGACCATCGATAAGCTTAAAAGATTGGGACCATTTCTCAAACATAGGCACATTTGCGCTAGGACATCATCAGGATTTTCCAAATAACGATACAAGCTACTAAACTCCTCATCTTGCTTCTGTTCCCTTATTAACTGCTCTCGTGACCTTAACACCAACGAAGACAATGCACAACACTTAACTTCCTCCATGACCTCTAAATCACCATGCAGGTTTCGAGACAAAGCGTCCGGTACCGCATTTTCCTTTCCTGCCTTATGTTCTATAACCACATTATACTCCGCCAACTTCAAACACCATCTAACCATACGAGAAGACAAACCCTTTCCATTAGTTAACTTCGTCAAAGCTGAATGATCCGTGATGACTTTAACCTGTATATTAGTGAAAAAACAACGAAATTTATTCAAAGCCCAAATTACTGCAAGACACCCCCTTTCTGTAATCGAATAATTCCTTTCAGCCGCATTTAAAATTCTAGAAGTAAACGCTATAGGTCGACCTTTCTGTGCTAACATAGCTCCAACCCCCACTGCACTTGCATCGCAATAAACTTCAAACTGAGATGAATAATCGGGATGAGCCAAAACAAGTGGGGAAACTACTGCCTCTTTTAATAACTCAAAAGACCTCTGAGCCGCCGATGACCCTGTAAACCCCTTTTCTTTTTTAAATTATACAATGGTTCACACAATTCTGAAAAACGTGGAATGAACTTGGCAAACCAAGCCACCATCCCTAAAAATGTAGCCACTTCCTTACTTATAATGGGGGGGATTCAATGCCGTAATAGCCTCTATTTTCTCTTTATCTATGTTAATACCCTCACGCGTAATTTTCACTCCTAAATACTTTATCTCTTTTCGCAAAAATTTACATTTTTCCAACTTAACTGTTAACCCAGCATCTCTTAACAACGTAAATACTTCCCTCAATAATCTTAAATGCTCCTCAAACGTAGCTGCCATTATAATTATATCGTCCAGGTAGACCAAGACACCCTTACCAAGCAAAGGTTTAGGGATATTATTCATGACCTTCTGGAACGTTGCCGGCGCTCCCGATAAACCAAAACTCATTCTCTTAAAAGCGAAACATCCGTCCCGAGTAATAAATGCAGTTTTAGCTATATCCTCCGGCTTCATTGCAATTTGAAAATAACCTGACATAAGATCTAACGTTGACAGATAATTCGTACTCGTTATATTAGCCAAAATCTCATCAATTACTGGAACAGGATACTGAGGGTATTGCGTTTTGCATTTAACTTCCTATAATCTACTGCAAACCTATATGCCTCTGGATCATCTAAACTTTTGCCATTATTCTTACGACATAACACTACTGGCGATGCAAAAGGAGACTCAATTGGCATTATAATATCGTCTGCAAGTATTTTTTGAATATGATAATCAATTATACCTTGTTTCACCTTATCATAACGATATGGTTTACTAGCAACAGGTGCTGACAAACCAGTATCAATTTCATGCCACGCAACATACATTAAACCCGGTTTATCTGAAAAAACTTCACCAAACTCATTCAAAAACTTATTAAATTTATCTTTCTTGACTTCACTTAAACCCGACTCCCCCAAATCAACTGACATTGAAACAGGCTCTTTCTTCAGCACATTCTCATCATTATTTACGATCAAAGACTTTTTAAAGAAATCCAGATTAATTCCTCTATCTTTCATATAATCCACACCAACTATACAATGCACAGTTAGCCTATCTAACACACAAAACTTCCAGCACGACTTAATCGAACGAATTTCAACTTCTAAATCTACTGAACCCTTATTATCACAAGCTACTCCCTGAGCCGACTGAATAACCGGACTTGACCTCTTCAACTTTTTATACGAAAAATATTTACATAAGAAATAAAAGACTTATCTGCCCCTGTATCGAAGACACTTTTAACGACAATACCATCCAACACAATTAACACTTCAGGTAACTCAACCGGATTAATAGTCATGATATTCAAATTTACAGAAGGCTTTTCCACTTTAACCTGCGACTGCATACCTTTCGAAATACAGCCACGTACCAGTTTAACTGATCCGACCTCTTAACACATCTCCTTTTGCATTGATCTACCCCCGGAATTCTCATCCGAAGTTAATCTCCTTACTCGTGAAGAAGCATTCTTTTCATATCCACCTCCTCTCGGACTATAACCACTATTACGCCTATTCCCATCCATATTCCTGTTACCACTTCTAAAATTATTAACACCACCAAAATTCCTGTTACCATTACCAGCATTTGACACATTACGACTAAATTCATAATTACCATTACTCATATCATTACGCATAAATCGCTGTCCCCCTCTCGAATTCATATCCCCCTCATTTCTCGAATTACTTTCCATGATAGGTCTCTGCCGAGGGCTACGCGAATCCCATTGATCTGAGCTATGTCGAGCCTCATACTTCAATAAAATTTGGTGCATTTCCAAATAGTTCTTAGGTGCTCTTATCTCGATATAGTCCTGTAATTCGTATTAAAGAGAGGAAGAACTATGTCCAATAATTCCTCAAATGTGATATCTAAATCTAACTTATTTTTCATTTCAATCTTACGTAGATAAAACTTTGACGCTGATTCATAAATATTCTGCTTATTGAAATAAAATTCTTTCCTTAAAATACTTTTATCGTTAACGGTAGGAAATGCCTTCTTTAGCTCAATCACTGTCTGCTCAAATCGTTTAGTTTCATCATTAACTAAGAATTTTCCTATATTTTCTAACCATAAAAGTGCTTCGCCCTTGAGTGAGCATTTAAGCACTATATATCTATTCTTCTCAGGTACATTATTAAACAAAATATAATCATCCAATTGTACCAAAAATTCATTAATGTCACCTTCACCCGTAAAATAATCTCGTGGCACAAGCTCACAATGTCCGATTTTCTGTTGGGCGCCATTTGTAACGGTTGGTTGCCCGTACTGGGTGTCATTTGTGACGTGAGGGGGCTTGAATGCAGACATAACTCGAGGTATAAGTTAAAACCACAGTTTATTTAAACTGTTAGGGCTCAGGGGAAGTGGAGCTTTCAGTTCGTTAATTTCGATAACTAGTCACAATACTAAAAGATTAAACTCATAAATATACTCACAGCTCCGGCATTAGACTCAGTCGGGGCACCTCAAAGCCAACTTCTCACTTAGACTTCAGCTAAACTGCTAGAGAAAAGCTTTATTAGACAGCCCGTGGCTGTAAAACACTCTTTATTGCCTAAAATACTCAACGTAATTAAATTATCTCTTACCAACGGCAAACTTCTCGAATAGCTCCGCTCTGAATGAATTCAATCGGCAAACGCTGCTAGCTATCTCACTTCGAAACTCCTCGCTAATTCACTGGAGGCTAATAACTCGCTCAATCCAATTCAGTTAACCGCTTCTCACCACCACCTATCTGGCTTGCACCGCTAAACACACCACTAGCTGGCTTGCGCCGCTACTCACACTCCCACACTCAAACTCCAAGCTTTTATATGCTACAAACTGAGATACTACAAATTTGCATATTACTTCTAACCGCGACAACTATAGATCCGAGGAAGACATACACGCTCTAGCAAGTTAAAGTAAAAGAGAGGATAGATGTCGCTTCCACGCTACACATGTTAAATTATTGACGTCACGATCTCACAAAATGCTAGAGTGCCTTTATCACAGAGGTCACTCCCTCACAAATGTTGTCATAGTGCCGAAACCAGTTTGACAAATTCCAAGCCTTCATTTTGAAAAAATTCGCAAAGAGCGAAACTCTCAAAAAAGTACAATTTCTAACTGCATAATCTTGTTTTGTATCCAGTTTTAGAAAAATATTTATCCGGAATATAGTAGTAGTTTGTTAATACAAATATTTCTCGAAATTCTTAGCATTTCTTATGGTACAGTTCTAAAAAGATATATTTTTATTTTTTATACAAACGTAATAGGTAGTATTGGTAGAGTGTTTCTATATCAGTGCAGCTACATTGATGCTTAGACTTTATGGAAACAATTAGGTTTGTGTAAAATACAAAAAACATAGGCATTTTCTTTTACAGAACTTGTTGATCTTTGACTGGGCGAGTTCGATTAGGTAAGGGAAACTAATTAACAAGCATTAACTTGGCGATAATTCCAGGTTCTCAAGATTGTTGGCGATTCATTTTTATTTAGAATCAACCAATCAAGTGTTATTAACCGATGGTTGCTGACTCAATACCCATTGTATTAACATCTACTATAATTTATAGATTGGATGATAAACAATCCCAAAAAGAATTGTTTATCATCCTAAGTTTGTGTTTATTGTAGTTTCGAGAGGAAAATATTTTGGATGTATTTCACTCAAACAAAGTGAAATTTTTACTGTTCAGTATATTAAAAAATATATTTATTAACTTAAAATTCGATTTTTAAAAGAACTACATAATTTTTAATTATAACAGAATATTAACAAACAAAATATTCTTAATTAATAACGTTCCGTATTCATTAGGTTCAATTATATTAAGTCAACTTGGTTTATTCTATTTTGGTACTAACACGAGAAAAATAATGTCTAGTATCACACAGATACACTTGCGGATTGAGTAAATCATTTTAATAGACTGGAAGGTGGCAGCACAGATAATTAGTTAATGGAGATCAAAGGTAAAATTTTGGAATTAATATAAACTGTTTGCATGTTAAAATGCAATTGATCTGACAGTTTATACATTGGTAAAAAAAAGCTGAAAACCTGATTATAACGGTTGACTTGTACACTGCTAAAATATCCTGAAAATAACCTCTATTTTTAAAGACTATCTGTTTTCTAATCAATAAGAACGCTTAATATTTGCATTTTGATCGTTGTCATTGGCCAGAAAATAGATAGCCTTTAAAAACAGAAGTAATTTCTCACATTGTTTTTAACAGTGTAGACTATTATAATTTCCATCGAATGGACCACAAGCATTTCTGACGTCAAAAAACACCACGATAGATTATAGCTAATCAGCTTCTTGATTTATCCCACAAGCGTTCATCAAAAGTCAATCAAATAGCGCAATGCTTGTGGGAAACTTTGCGAACTCCGCCCAATGCTAGTGGTCAATTTTCAGGAGTTTAGCACAACATATGACTTGGCAGACCAATGGCACTTTAATATGGAAATCGAGTTTTATCTAATTCTCGAATTTCAGCCGTGAACTTGATGAGGTGACCACGTGTGTTGTTGCCTCCCGGTATATAATGAATGAAGAAAATTAGTTGGATGCGCGAATCCCAAAACTTTCTTCTATCTCCTACGTACATTTTAATATTGAAAAAATAGTTACTCATATTAATTCTTTAATAATTTTAATTCAATATTATATCAACTTTTATTTTCATCTTAAATTTCTGCTCCAATCAATTAATCGGAATAAAAACGAGTTTCCGTCTCTGCAAGAGCCGATGGACAATAGAATGATAGGCAGATTTTTTTTCAAATTCAGGGAAGACCTATTTGTCATACCAAAAAAATAATAATACACAAAAAAATTACTTCAGTTTTAGGCATAACTTTATACACTTTTAGGTGGTGCAATATTGAAAATGGCACAAAAATCGCTATTGCAGCGCCTCTTTCTGGCGGATATTTTTTTAAATTCAGGGTGGACCAACTAACAATAGCCAAACATTTACACAAAAAATTGGTTCAATTCGATGCATAACTTCACGCACTTTTGGTCGGTACGATATTGAATATTGCTCAAAAACCGCGATTGCAGCGCCTCCTTCCGACGCTTTCTTCTATTGAAGATAGAGGAAAGTAATATGTTATTTATTAAACGCTTCTAACATTATAATAAGAAATACACAAAGTACCTGACCATTATTTAGTCAATTTTAAAAGTCAATCTTTTTCTTTGATTCTCTTCTTGTTGACAGGACGAAACATGTATTAAAAAATCAACGCTCGATTACAACAAGTCAAATAAGGTAAACAAATCAGTAGAATCACTTAAATACATTTATCTAATTATTAATAAAGCGTTAGTAAGTTACAAATAAATAAATAAATGTGTATTTACCATAGTACTAACCTTCAAGTACCAGAATAGACCCATTGCATTGACGTCACAGCAACGACTGATACTGCAATCTGCTGCACATCTGGAGCTCAAACACGGCGTCATAACTTTCCGTTTGCTGTTTAAAGCACGCGGGCTCTTTCTGTTTAATTTTGATTTTTCTTATTCTTGCCTTGCTTTTCTACATATTTAGGAAATGAATCTCAAATGTTTACAAATGTGAAAACACCACATTTGCCATACGTTTTGATGCCAGATGAAGCATATGACGTCACGTGCAAGAGGTTTATAAATATTCAAATTTTCAAAAAATATTCTTAGAAAAAAAAAAGATTGTCCTCCTCTGTGTTCCACAAGTGGGCTTAGTAAATTTCCGATGCATGATGAATCTTAAATTTTTTGTTTATGCAATAAATTATTTGCGATGTGATGGAGTTTAATTTAATTTAAGAGACTACAATAGTTTAATTTAAAATGAAATACGATGTTAACCCGCGAGAACTCGCGCATGAGATTTTCTTTCTCCATCGTACCCTTTTTAAGACTATTTATAAGACTATTTTTCATTTTAATAAAATTTCAAAAAGTGATTTCGATTACTTTACCTCTTTTTTGAATAAAAATACTAAGCCAAACAAAAAATTTGATATTAAGTGACTGCAAAGTAAAAGAAAAGAATTGGGCACCGTGAGAGAAATTCTCACAGCGAGTTCTCCCGGGTTAAAGAAGCTTTTTTTAAGAATAAAATCGTAGGGGAGAAATGGGCACATGTGAATATGGATTACACATGTGAACAGTATATATTTCACTCATTTAATCTGAAATTAAAAAAATGATAATAATAAAACTTACCAATAAACAGCAATATTAGTGCAATCTTCTGACGGATTTTCAGTAAAACTAGCAATTTTGAATTCTAGATGTTGTAATTTGTAAAAAATAAAAGTCGATTTTGAAAATAAAATTCTAACACTGCTACTTTTACCAATCGTAAATAGTCCAAGAGCCGACAACACAAAAACCTAAAGTTTCAAGCACAAAAGAAACTTTATTTTATAGAAGGGTAGAAAGTGAGGAATCTTATTATACATGTCTGCCGTAAGTGAATCGTTGCACAGCACAAAAACTAACACCACCGCTGGTTGATTCGTAGGATTATCGCTGTGTTTGTCCTACAATCAAGGATATGAAGACTGGGAGCAGGAAAACGCATTGATAAACACACGAGTCGATCACCTGTGAGCTTATGCAACGTTTTAATTCCGCAGACATGGATCATTAAGATTCCCCTATTTCTACTTTTCCAAAAAATAGAGGGTTTATTTCCCTTGTGCTTGATATCTTCAGGTTTTCTGCCGTAGAATAGATTACCACCAAGACGTTTAAGAGAAACACAAGAAGACGATGTTTGTGGGGTTTTTTTTAACATTTATGTATTTTTCGTCCCTGAAACCGAAAATTACCATAAATTTTCAAGATCATGTCAGGATATTTTGTAAATCATAAATTGCCAAAGTTAAAAAACAACAAAAATGGTATACAATAAAATAAAGGAGATGGCTGTGTTTTTTACTTTTAATAGTTGATTTTTGTGTACTTTTCAGCTCTGAATCTGAAAATGACCTTCATTTTTAACCATCGCGTTCGATTTTTTTTCTTAAAAATCTCAAATGCCAAAGTTAAAATGTAGCAAAATTTAATATAAAAAAGATGTGAAATTTTTTTTTAAATTCATTTTTATTCAATTCTATAATTTATTCAAATCTTTGGCTTATAGATCAGTTGCAACCACGTTATCATATGCCTCCCAAATTTTATCCAACCAATCATAATTGACAATTTATATCCTGTATTTTGAGCCAACCAATCATAATGGGCCAAATTTGAGGGGAAAACAAAAAACACCCTAGTTGCCAGGATGTGACGTCAGTTGAAACTGGTCTATACTAGAATTCTTACAGCTAAGGCTCCTATATATCGGGCTGAATCACGCCTCCATTAAGTTGCCAAAACGGTTGCCTGATTTGGCGCCTTATCGCGCAGATGGTGAGGCGAAAATTCCATAAATGACGGAACGGGGAAATTCTTGCCTTTTCTTTTCTCACTTGCCGGCTTCGAAGAACCGGTTTGTTGTGTACAAGTGATTAGGTTGGCGCGATATTTGGCTAAGTTTTCCAATCCAGAATTATTCTTTTAAGTATTTATACACCAATTATTCCCCTTAATTTCATTTATATGGAATTTAAATACTCTAAATCCATTCCTGAACAGGTCGGAATAATTTTCTGCTAAACAACCGTCCATTTTAAACGATTTTGTAGCTATAAAGTCATTCAAACGTTTCTCGCCCCATAGGAATCAATGGGAAACAAACGGTAATTGGGAAACAAGATGCTTGACGATTCAGCCTGTGTTATAGGAGCCCTACTTACAGCTAAACAGCTGAGGGATCCGACGAAGCGAGGAAGGGGTTAACATTTAATTTTGAAATTTACAATTTGCGAAATATCCTAACGAGATGCTTAAGAATGCAGGTTAATTTCGGATTCAGCGATACAGAAGACATGAAAGCCAATTATCAAAAACTAAAAAAAAAAAAAAAAAAAAAAAAAAAAAAAAAATCATGTTATCCAACTTTTGCAGGTTGTAAAATATCATTTTAAAATTTGCATCATATTTTAGGCAGGTAATTTTCATCATTTTATTTAACAAAAAATCCGTTTTTTTTCCATTATATGTTTCTTACAAATTGTACGGTGTCATAATGATTAAAGATTTCAAGTTTGAATTGCAATATAATTTTACTCTCAACCATTCTTTTAAATACATCTCACGAAATTTATCTTCTACTAAATATGTGAATGATCCCTAATTCGCAACAAAAAACATGCTTCAACTTTCACCAGCTATTACTCGGTCAATTTTAAACTTACAGTAACGTAAGGTTTTTTTTCGTCTTATTTGTCAGTATAACGGGAAAAATCTACTTAATATAACTTATAGGAGGAGTACCGTATAAAATGTAAATTTCGTAATTTAAAAAAATGCTTTTATGACCCAAATTCCTCTTATAATATTTCTTTACATCATTTAAAACGTTTTTGTAACAGGAACTATATAGCTTTGACTAACGATTTAGAAATTATCCATTGGCCACCCCCGAGATTGGACACTCTGTATATATTTAAAATAAATACTTAAATACGAGTCCGATTTCCTAAGTATTAACTATTTTAACCTTATTTTATAATTGTTTTACTTTCGTAGATTTAATGACACGTTGTGTAAGTAAAAAATACTTCAGGCTTAAACAGAAAGGCTGGCTTTTTGAATTTTTAATGGACAGAGGGAAACTTATTGTAGATCCCTGTATCGGGACAGGTTTGTCCAAAATCGATCCAACCAAACCCGAAGATCAGGTTGACGTTAATAATATTTTTTTTTTGTTCCAGGTCGGTTTACTTTGAAAGTTTTAATTCAAATTGTTAGATTTTGATGCAGGATCAAAATGAGCAGATTTTTCGAAGGCCTAAAATTTTTCAATCAAAGAAATAAAAAATACACAACGGAACAAAATTTTCACCTTTTTTTAACACAAAATTAAAATTATGAACATTAAAATGTTCAGGTTTACCAAAAAAATATTAAAATAATCAAACAAAGATGTTAATTGCTAATTTTATTTCAAACATCTTAGTACTTTCAAGCCATAATCAGGCTCTTCCTCAGAGATATTTTTGTTTGTTTCTACAAATTTTGTTTATTTATATAAAGAAACTAAACTGTTCTCTGGGAAAGAGCCTGATTAAAAATTGAAAGTACTAAGATCATTTAAATAAAATTAACTATTAATATCTCTATTTGATTATTTTCATCGCCTTTTAACTAAACCTGAACATTTTAAAGTTCATATTATATAATTTGTGTAAAATAAAATAATGCCTTTGAATATTATTTCTAAGTGTATATGAGATCATTTTTATAGAACAAACATAAAACTGATTTTAGAGAGTTAAAAATGAATAATTAACACACAATTAATTAATCAACCATACTTCTCTATTGTTACTTTAAAACATGGAATAATTTTTTTACATCAGATTTTTTACAGAAATTAATCTACCTCATGGATTAAATATGAAAATATTTTTTTATCTCTTCAGATTTTTAAAGTTTTTTCGATAAATCATCACTGTTTGACTTGTAAAATGTTTCAAAATTTGAATTTTCAAATTCTTGAATGCAGAAGTCAAGAGTACTTCATAAGGAATTATTTTTTTAAAAAAGCTGTTTTTTTTATTCCCTGGTGATTATGAAAATTGCGACAAAACTAACGAAAACGAAGAAACAGATTTTAATCGTCTGTATTCCAAAGTTGTGCTGCACTTAGTTTTTTGCAAAAATCACACTAGAAAATATTTTAGAGTTTTTATCTTAGAAAAATAAAAACGATTGTTCCGCCTTTACTCGCATTTAAAAATAAATAAATAATAATTAAACAAACACAAAGAAAGAAAAGAAAACAATCACTATTCGCTGCACTATGCATTCAAAATAAATTAGAGTATTGATGTATACAATTAAAAAAAATAAGGAAACACTGTGAACACTATCAAACTTTGTTTAAGACTGGCATAACTGACTGACTCGCAGCAGAACAAAAGATTTCGCAACAGACTATCGTATATCTGTTGACCTTGCTTTTTTCCAGCGCCACAGCATATCTACGCTTCTTGATATACACGGTGATGGTTCTGTTGAACCTCCCAACTTCTTTTTTTCAACATCCACCAGAGCATATCAGTGCTTGTCGACACACAACGGTGAGGGTCAGGATGTACAAGAATGTACTCAAATATTTGGTCTTTCACGTACGTATTTGGAATGTGCTGTCATTCATCGGTGAAAGTTGATCTTGAAAGTCCAATCTTGATTTTTCACATTAACAATATATTAAATTTCGGAAAGTAAAAATATGTTAGCATTATAAATGTTGTCAGTAGCTAACATGCTTAAATATTTTATTTTGTGATTTATCGTTGTTAACCGAATCATGTATCTTATGAGTAACTGCTCAAAAACATTTCATCAACCACTACATTATACTTTTTGAAAATTAACAGAAAAGACATCTTTATATAAATCAATTCATTAAAATACAGCAAAATCATAAGTTAAAATAGATTTATAAATATAGCAATACTTTATGAATATAAATTTAAAATCTTCTAATTATAGCCCCATTTTATAGTGATAATTTGACAAATTTCTGCATAGTTTTAAATTTACATAATTATTAGCTGATATATTTTAGTTTCTTCAGTCTTTATGGAAATCTTTTTTATTTGAAACAATGTAACATTTATGCAAAATATAATTTGTTTTATGTTTTAAGAATTATCAATCGTGTACATAAATAAATACAAAGAAACTGTTAATAAAGGTCAACTATTCTTTATTAACTGACAAAAAAAAAAAAATCAAAAGAATCATCTGAAAATAAACATAAAATCACCAGCAAGAATAAAACCCTGGTAGTTATTTTCAGGAATTCATCAGTTTGAAACCACTGCGCCAACTTCAATCGCACACATTTTCCCACAAAAGTGCAGCCTGTGAATGAATGCAGAAATGGGAACTTCTTCGCAAAGTGAGAAGTCAGTAGCGAAAAAAATATAGTTCCATTTTTCATGTGGATTTAATAAAAAAAACAAGTTTTACTGGAAACAGCTGAGTCATATTCACATTATCTAAAACAGAATAATATTGTATATTAATCTTTAAAAAATACCCAAGACGTTTCTGAGAAAAAAAATATGCCGAATTTACATCATGCAATTTAATTTAAAAATGGGTTTGTATATTGCAAAATATACTGCACATAGAAAGTCTACCTTGATATAAATGTATATATAACACTAAAACTTGGCAAAAAGAAAATTACCAAAATTTTTATACTGCATATCGCACACGCATCTATCTGCAACTTCCCATCCCAGCATGAAAATCCTTCAGGTTCGATCTATATCAGAATGGCTTACGACAATGTTATAAAATTTTCACATCTGAAATCATTTGGCTATGCTGCATGATATATTCTAGAGACTGGCCCTAATATGTGTGCCTGGTATACTTAACGCATCAAATGAGATCCATGGATCACATAGCATAATGTTTGAATCTGAGTTTTCTTATCATAGTGACCATATGATGCAGAGGTGTTTTTTGGGCGTAGGAAACATGACACACATTGGCTTCTGCTCCTCCTTTGCTCATACCACATTAGCACCATGTTGGTCCATGTCAATCCCCTTGAGACAATGAAGTTACCACATAGCTTAGTCTGTTTTCATGCAAGAAATACTTGTTTACTATCTATGAATATCTAACAACAATGAACTAACGATCTGTGCTTAAAAACACTTTAGAGAGAAAATTTGTTCATGCCACAAACATACTTTCCAGCAAATTGAGTCAAGAAATACTTGCTTAAACACTCTTACAAGTGAATTTATTATTGCATGTCTAACAAACAAAAGATTTTTTCCCAGTATGCAGTAACATATGTCTGTTTAAATTACTGCTACGAGAGAATTTCTTGTTGCAAGTTTCACACACAAAAGGTTTTTCACCAGTATGAATTAACAGATGGCTACTTAAATTAGCTTTAACAGAAAATTTCTTGTTGCATATTTGACACACAAAAGGCTTCTCTCCAGTATGAATTAAAAAATGCCTTCTTAAATCACCATTTCTTGGGAATTTCTTGTTGCATATCTCACACACAAAAGATTTTTCACCAATGTGAACTAATAGATGCTTTCTTAAATGATCCTTTACAGTGAATTTCTTGTTGCATATTTCACACACAAATGGTTTATCGACAGTATGAATTACGCGATGTGTACTTAAAGCACTCTTGTAAGAGAATTTCTTGCTGCATATATCACATTCGAAAGGATTCTCACCAGTATGAATTAAGAGGTGTCTGCTTAAGTGAAACTTCTGAGAGAATTTCTTGTTGCATGTCTCACAGTTAAAAGGTTTCTTACTTGTATGAGTTAATAAATGAGTGCTTAAATTACTGTTTTGAGAGAATTCCTTGTTGCATATCTCACACACGAAAGGTTTCTCACCAGTGTGAATTAATAGATGCCTGCTTAAAGCATTCTTTTGAGAAAACACTTTGCTGCATACATTACAAACAAACGATTTTTTTTGCTCCAAGTCAGAAGCTATTTTCCCTGAAAACTCTTGCACAGAACTATTTTGCTGCATATTTCGCACTTTAAAAACTTTTTGAGTTATGTGATGTAGTTCATCAACAATCAGTGCTTTTTGTATCTGAAAAACGTACAAATAACACAATCTGCCACCTTTTAAAATTCCTGCAAAAGAAATTAAGAAGAAACTAACTTATTATAAAATATTAAAGCGCAGAAAACTGAAATGAAATAAACTACCAGTTATTTGATGTTTGCCGAACAAATAGAGTGTCAGATAAGTTTTTAATCATTATTATTAAGTTCCCATTAATTACTTATTAAGTGATAATTTAAGTATTAATTATTAGTTTGTAAATATTTAAACTATAACTAGAATTAAAATAAACAATTGTCACCATAAAATCGTATAGTCGTCACCATATCGTAAAGAAAATATAAATTAAAATTAATGTTATTAATAAAGAATAAATGAAATATTTATAAACAAAGCATTTATAAATAAAAATATTTTTTAAACAATTTATAAATAAAAAATACAGTAAACTTAAAAAGAAAATTTTATAATTTCATATCATCTTTGAGAAAATGATGCATTCTAAAAACAATGAGGATAAAATAATTTATATTCATTGCAAGAAACTATAATACTTAGAATTCCTCAAAGTTTAACCCTTTTAAGACTCAATCTAATGTATATGATTATTAGGAAAAACTTTTCACATTACTAATACATTTTACAGAGCAATAATTTAACCATTTATTAGCATTTTAACAATGTTTAAAGTACTATATAATAGAGTATAAATAAAACAAAATACATTTTCTTTAAAAGTTTTAAAATACAGCTTCGGAATGCGTTTTTAGATCTGTGTTTGCAAATTCGATGACAAAATGTGTAAATAGTATCATTAAGTAGATTTAAAATATAGCATCTTATAACAAAGTCTGTAAAGAGTACAGTAGTAAGGATAGAATAGCAGATGAGAGGGGAAAAAAAGAAATATTTCATTAAAAATCAATCAAAAAAAAAAAAAAACATTCAGTATGATTAATGAAATTTATCAAAGGAACATCATTAAACATTAATAGTATTGCAATTATGTGCGTTTAGAAACAGTATAAAAATTTCTTTTTAAGAGCAATATTGTAGAATTTAATATAAAATTGCAGAAATCGATTTATAAAAACTAATAGTGACTTTATATGTCGGGTTTATGATGCTTCAAACAGCGTTATATATCGATCAATTTAAGACATTGTAAGATTACAAAATAGATTGGATTCAAATATCTTATGTTAAAATGTCCTTATATTTCCAAGTCAGTATTAAAACAATGATATTTTCTTAACTAGTTTCTTTCACAACACTACTCTTTTTACATACATTATATTTAGGTAAAGTGGATATGAAAAAGGAAATGATAGAAAAAAAGGTTAAATTAATATCATACAATTTGAATTCATTTATCAATGAAATAATGCTTTTCAAATCAATCTATTCAATTCAACATAATCAGCAATAACACCTTAGCACTGTTGCCATCTATCAAGTACTTTTTATTTATAAAAGACAATTGTGTTGCATCATTACACTTAAATTAAAAATGTGAATGGAATTGAATGACATTACTGAAGATTTAATAGCTTTAAACTTAACAGAAATTGAAAAATTAATTGATAAAAAATATTGAAACAAAATTTGTTTTTAAATTATTTTTAAAATAGACATTTTCAAATTACTTTAATCTGTCGTATTTTCTATTAATATTTACGACTTGCAACCTATCTAAATTTTGACGAAAGAAAATTAAAAAAAAGGAACTATCACAGTACACTTCCTTAAATCCGCAGAGCTTTTGACAAGAGATTGTGCGGATAATAGAGTTTTGCAGATTTCTGGTCACTGCTTTGTTTACATTTTTATACAACAATTTGAATGTAATAATTAATGTAAAGGAGATTATAATGAATGCTTACAATAAAATATTAATATTATTAAACTAAAATAATAAAGATTTAGAATTTTTTTTAAATGATTAAAATATTAAAAGCAAAGGTCAAGTTAGTAATCAATAATGTATCATTAATTATTCATTATAGCGATGATCTGTATTTTTCTTATATTATTCAATGAAACTTGCCATATAAAGGTACATTACTAATTCAGATCAAACTCATAAAAAAAGGAAGTTTTATTTCAGGTTTAGCCAGACCTTATAACTAAAGAAGCATGATTAATACATAAATATATTGAGTAAGAAGACTGTGATTACCAATAATATTTTCTCTTTTTTTTCTACTTCCTAAATCAATCTTTTCTTATCAAATATGTAAAATCTATTTAGCTCATATTCTCAAGATACAAAGTTTGCAAAAATAAAAATAATAAATTTGACTGATTTATATCGTGTTGTTCCATTGATAAGCATAGTATTGATATACATTTTTCAGCAATACTGAATGGAAGTTTTAAAGCTAAATAAGGAATATGTTTAAAAAAATTAAAGACATATGTCAAAGAATATATAAATTTAGATACAAAACTGATGTTAATTTTTAAATAAATAATAACAAAATACCACACATTAAAAAAAAAATCCTTACTCATTTTTAATACTTAGACTGACTTAACTTGTTTATATACACTGAAATGAAAAATACAAAGACAACTTTTTGATATTAAGATGCATTAAGACAAGGGTTAGAAAAAAATAATCTGTTTATTTGTTTTAACCCTTTTTTTTCAAGTTCAAACATTTTTTTAAAAATATATATTTACTTCCTCCCAGGATATATTTATACTGTAAAGTGAAAGCTTTGTTCCTGGATGGTCATCCCTGTATGTATTTTTTGTAACATAAATATTGTCATATAAGTACTATAATTTTCGTTTAAAAATAATTTAGATTAAATAATTACAATTAATTATAACTAAGTGTAAAAAATTGAAATCAATAAAAAAGGTAAACACTTTTAGTAAAAGCTTGGCTTAAATATGGCTTAAGTTCAATGAGTAAAATGCTCTGCATAGTGACAAATTATTGATACCTTGAAAATCTTAATACACAATCTTTTCATTACTAGTACTATAAATAAATATATGATGTAGTTTCATAAATATAATATACTTTCACTTGACCATTCAAAAAAATTTCTTTGAAATATTTCTCTGAAATGTCTGATTTTTCCGTTAGAACACTACATAAGCAATCATCTTTTATTGAAAATAAAGCTTATTTAAAGAATTCCAGAAATGATCTGAATTCAGCTGTAAAGTCTTTACACCTTTCAATAAATATTCTGTATTGTCAATTGACATTTCTCTAAAACTGTCAGATTTATAAAAAAAAAAGTGACAGACAAAAATAAACAGAAATACCTATTTACCAGCTTTTTAGACTCCTGAAAACATTGATCTTAAAACAGAAAATAACTTCGATAATAGTTACCATCCATTAAAACAGCCATTATATTTAATACACAAGAACTTTTTCTGAGCTATGTTATAATATGTATTGCTGTTAATTATCTAAACTAATTTAACTAAAATCTTTTCATGCACTTTTAAGAGACTTTTCTCTATTATGTCTCAAAGGCAAACCTTGCCTTGATTTCTCTCTTACTTCCTCATCACATGTAAATAGTGGGATCTATTAATCAACAGAAATTTTAAATATATTTTAGTTAAAAGTAAACATGCGTTTCATCCAGCAACCAATTTTTTCAATATCCTCTTATTTGGCTATCTTGAGTTTCTTTTTTTTTTATTCTTAAAAAGTAATTTCCCCAATCAAGAAAATTTTATGTTATGGCTTGACTGAAAATTTTAAGATCATTTTATATTATTAATTGCAACTAATCTGTGTTTTCTAAAAAAAAAAAAAAATTGAAATAATGAATGTTTTAAATTTATTTTATCTTTGCTTAGTTCACATGATTTAAGTTTTCTCTTTAGAGCTTCAGATATATTTCTCGACATATGCAAATTGCATTCTACATGCATACAAACATGACTTAGACTCACTGTGTCTTCTAATGACTGCTGAGATCAAGGCCGTAGCCAGAAAAATGTTTTGGGGGGGATTTGGAGCCATAAATTTTATTGATGTTTTATTTCAGATTTTATAATTATCATTAAATGAAAACAGCCCAGTATTAAGGGTCCTATTAGGCTTTATTGTTAATTCACAAATAATTGAGTTTATAATAAAATTACATAGGAAAATGTAAACTTTTTCCATTACAATTGAAAATACAATCTCATTTGTATGCATCTTAGGTGACTACAGACATTAATGTCAACCAAATTACATTTTGACATTTTGTACACATGTTTTTAAAATTTTGTAACCAAAAATGTCTTCCAAGTAGTACAGTTGAACCTCGAAAATCCGGAACCGTCGGGACCGCGGCGATTCCGGATTTTGGAGGTTTATTAAAAAATCTTTTTTACGGCTATGTAATAAAAAAACCAAAAATGCAATTTTTTCCTCCCAGTGCAAACAAATAACGATTCTTCCGATACTACATTTTTTAAAGTTTTAGTGACTTTTATTTTTGTTTATTTATTTGAAATTTTACTATATCATTTCATAAAAAAGCCACGGTAATATATATATACCGTTAATCCGCTCCCCCCCCCCCCAAAACGTGACGAAAAATCGTACAATAGTTAGAGGGGGCGCTTACGCGGGATTTTTCCGCGATCGTTCAACAAAATTTACAGGAATGAGTCACGATGAAATGAATGAATCGTTAAATGAACCATGAATTTTGATACTTGAAAAAAATTGGGTTAAAAAAAACGTAAAATCTCTCGAAAAAACGCAGAAAAAAAGAGAAATTTGTAAAAAAAAGGCCAATACAAGCATGAAATTAATTAAAAAATCTTGAAAAATCGCACATTTCATCAAAGATTCATGATTCATTCATTTCAGCATGATTCATCCGTTTTCAGCGATTTTTTGAGAGGGAGAGCGTTTTCTCGGGATTTTTTGAAAATTAAAATTTTTTTATAAAGTGGGGAGGGGGCGTTTGATCGGGAAGGATGGATTAACGGGATTTTACGGTAGTTATCAGAATTTAACTGCAATTGATGAAAATTACAGCTATGTCTTATTTTAAAAATTAATAAAACTGAAATAGGAAAAATGTCCGGATTTTAGAGATTTCCGGATTTTGGAGGTCCGGATTTTCGAGGTTCAACTGTATATGTTAAAAAAAGCTTTGTGGATATATCGATCATTTCATTCTTCAAAAATTTGGACTGAACAAGTCTGGCAATCTGTATTTGACTGCTTCTTCTAATTATTTTATTTTAACAGTGATAACATTTCACTTTTACTGACTTCAATTCTGCAAAAAAATCAAATGAAGCTAAATAGATTTTTATAAATTCCATTTACATTTTAGCATACTAACACAATCAAATAATAATTACATGTTAGCACAGAATGTTGATTTCTGAATGCTGATTATAGTTTATTTACAAATTTATTTTGATTAATTGGATTGATAGTTACTGGCATAATCAATCTGACAGAAATTTCGGAGGGGGAGCAAACTCTATTGATCCCCCCCCCATTGGCTATGACCTAGGCTGAGATAAGATTAAAAGCAGAAATTATTTACATCCAAAAAGTTGAAACACCAAAACATGCTTGCGACAACCCTGCTGTTAAAAGAATAAAATCATAATGCAAAACCCACAATCCAAATGTAGAAATGTAAAAAAAAAAAGCTTTCAAAACCCACAGAGCAAAGAAAATTCATATTCAGTTATTCATTAGCATACAAAAGAAAGAGTAATCAAAGGAGAGAATTACTTAAGATTAGTTCATCATAGATGCTTTGAGGCATAATGTAATCATTAGTAAATTATGACTAATTGAGATATCTATGTAGTAAAACAACATTTTTAATTTGAATTTGCTATTTTGGTTTTTTATTAATAAAAGCCTTCAAAAAAGTATTTTTTTCTCCAGTTATTTTTAGAAAAACTAGCTACTCTACCATGTAAATTCATATCTTATAAGGAATGTTTAACACTAGAACCGCGGGAAATTTTACCCAAGATTTATAAAAATAATTCAGTTCAGAATTTTTATTTAAGTCTATTTAACTTATTTATTTTAAGTAATTTTTGTGCAGCTTATATATAAATTATTTTAAGAAGATTTATCTGGTTCTAATCAACATATTTTCATTGAGTACGGGTCAAAATGACCCGTCTCCGCGGTTCTAGTGTTAATTGATTAAAAATGTTTGTCACTTTACAAATGTATTAATTCATCATTTTTCTAAAGTTTTACTTGTAGTTTCTGCATAACATGGGTTTTGTATTTTTCAATAATGTGTAAACTAAATGCAAACATAGTAAAAAAGAAAGAAACAAATGTGCAATAAATGTGAACATAGTAAAAAAGAAAGAAAGAAACAAACCACTGTGGTTAGAATATATATATATATATATATGTATATACATGTTTAAACCAAACAATTTTGATACAAAGCAATGACCAGAAAGCCACAAAATTCAAAAAACCACACAACCTCTGTTCGCAAGCTGTGATGATTTTTGAAGGAGTCTAGTGTATTTGTTACATTAGCTGTACTAAGAAAGTATTGATTTTCTGTTTTAAAAAAAAGTTGAAATTCAGTTAATTATTCAATAAAGGAGAATTGAAATATTAAATCAATAGTTCTCAAGAAAAAGTAAATGAGCCATTTTTCAGGCGAGTTTATAATAGATCAGTTTCAACTGATGCCACAAATTGCAGCCAACTTGACAACCTTTGTTTGCCGGCAGTTTTTCTAAATTTTCTTCACTTCGATTCGCTAGGCATTAATACTGGCTAAAAAATTGATGATTTTTGACTGGTAAAGCCCAGTTCACTCCAAAGAAGGTCAAGACCAGGTCTCAACTAACAAGAGATTTTTTTTTTTTTTTTTTTTTTTTTTTTTTTGTGCTGTTTGCACCTAACGTCGAGACCTTGTGCAAAAAAATGAAAAAAAAAACCTTATTTTATTTATTAATTTTTCTATTTTTGGACAGGTATTGACTTAAGCGATTGTTTTAACTTTTCCCTTATTTTTAACGATATAAGTTAGGGGATAAACAATACATATGTGAGCATCCATGGTAGATAATTTAATTAAAAAAAACTATATTCAAACATAAAATTACAGTCAAAGTTCTATAATCCACACAAGCTGGGGTCAAAGGTTGTGTGGATTATGGAATATTGTGGATTATAGAGTATTATGGATTATACGTCATTTTATTATTCCTAGAGAGCATTTTAATTCTATAGTCAGTTGAATAAAACTGATAAATATGAAATCTAGTAATAAAATTAATATGCTATCTCAAAAAATGTCTTTAAAATATTATTTTATATAAAAAAAAACCTATATAAATATGCACTTAAATCAAAATAATTACATATGTTGTGTAATACAGTTAGTTTTTTACTGTTAATAAAATAAAAGAGTTATATTTAAAAAAAGTATTTACTATGATTTTTTCAACTTTTTTACTATTTGTTTTGAAAAATCATTCTTGAATCACAAATTTGTAAATTTTCGCAATTGTTTATTTTATTGTTTACATTCATAAAGAAACATGATTTATAGAAAATTGCGGATTATGGATGCGTAGATTATCGATCCTTGAATGTATAAAAAATTAATAAAATACAAATTACCCAAATATTAAAAAAATTCCCCCTGTCTGAATAAAAAAAAAAATTTTGTAATAGCAAAAGACTTTTATTCTTTCATAATAACAATAACAAAATATTCTATGTATGGTTTCTTCGTGCGCAGCAAAACAGTAAAAAATCTATCAAAAGGAGATGATACAATGTCGATAATGTTTTGACCACTGACATAACTAAGTTGAATAAACAAAAACAAACTATACTTTGCTCTATCATTTTTCTTGATTGTATTTCTTTTTGTGGGATGTTATAGCATAGTTTGTTCCTATGCACCCTAGTTTACCATTAATGCAGTTAGCTGAAAATTTGAATGAAATTTGTCAACTATGAATGCAGATATATATATATATATATATTTACCAAAAAAAAAAAAAAAAAAAAAAAAAAAAAAAAAAAAAAAAAAACAAGTTTTTTCATTCATTTATTATTATTATTATTATTATCTGTTTGATTACAACTATCTAACATGTTTTTCTGCACTCAAACAATTCAATCTTGTACACAAACAATTTTATAAAATAATATTTGAATAGTTTTTTTTTTTTGTTTTGCTTTATTTTAAAAATCCTTTAAAACATTTTTTATTTTGAAATTTTACGAAATTCATCTTACCTTACCAATTAATTTCTGTGAATAGACATTAATGTTAAGAGTTAGTATTGAGGAAATTTTCCAAAAATTTCATTTATAATCATTACCTCTCCCCCTCCACACACACACACTTTTGCCAATATTTCAAGGAGCCAAAGGTTAGGAGGGGGAGGCTTCGGACTTATTTCTTGAATTCCATGGTAACTTTATTTAACACATAAAGTATCACTGAAAAGTGTGATGGGATAAAATATGAAATAAGATAAAAGGAATGAAAAAAAAGTACATCGTTATTTTATTCAACAAAATTTGATGCATTCCATCAGTTGTTTTCTGAGAACTTTAAACTCAAAAATCTGTATTTACACTAATTGACACCAGTTTTACTTAAGGGTGCTAGTTGAATTTTCCACCGTACTGTTAAATTGATGTGTGTTTGATGCATTTTTATATTCAACATATCCCCTAAAGTATCCAACATATATCCATCACATCTTCCTGAGTTAATATTTTTAAGTTCTTTTTTCAGTGTTATTTTCTTAAAATATGTCACTTTTTTTCTTAGTTTTCAAAATATTTCTAAAATATTTCCATAATTTACATGAAGTGTTAAATTTTTATTTTCAGTTTATTAGTTTTTAAAACATAAAATACAGTCGAAGTTCTATAATCTGCACACTCATAATCCGCAATTTTCTATAATTTGCGTTCCTTTACGAATGTAAACAATGAAATAAACAGTTAAGAAAATTTACAAAATAGTGATCCAAAAAGCGATTTTTTTTATAAAAAATAACAAAAAAATGAAAAAAAAATCATAATAAAACATTTATTTTCTTTAAATAAAACTCTTTTATTTTAATAACAGTAAAAAACAAACTGTATTGCAGAACCTATGTAATTATTATTTTTTAAGATGCATATAAATTCTTTAATAAAATAACTTAAGGCATTTTCTGAGATAGGCTATTAAATTAAATTTTAGATTTCATATTTATTTTATCATATTATACTGATTATAGAATTAAAACACCATCTAGGAATAAAAAAATGACACATAATCCATAATGCTCTACAATCTACAGTATTCCATAATCCACAAAACCTTTAGCCCTAACTTGTGCAGATTATAGAACTTAGACTATTAAATTGAACATAAATTTTAGAAACATTTGGCATTTAAGAAAGAAAGTGACATCCTTTAATAAGAGAATACTGTAAAAAGAACTTTAAAATATTAATTTCTGAAGGAGATACATTTCTCAAGGAGATATGTTGCATGAAAGAATGCAAACACCCATACCCATAACATTACCGAGGGGAGTTCGGTCGCTGAGTGACAAGCACCTTCAACTGTCTGCCTCAGGACAACATTTGATCATTTGATTTAATACACAACAAAAACGTGATTATCCAAATTTTCAATAATTAAGCATATAAGACAGTGCCATAACTATAATGGTGCAGATGTAAATGGTGTCACCACCCCCTGCCTCATCCATCACATTTTTTCAATCAAAATTACAACAAATGACCACACCATTCCTTATTTACCTTTTGTCCTCCTGCATAAAAAAATCCACAGGAGTGACTCATCACTCAACACATAATCTGCGTAATACAATGCGGTATCTGTATGTAGAAGATAAATCTTTCTTTTAAAGTTTTCCTTTGCTAACCACTCATTGGAAAGGTTGCTTTTTGTTCTCTGGTGCATACTTTATTTAGAAAAAAATCACATTCTTAAAAAATAATAATAATAACTTTGCTGTGTCATTTGCTAGAATTTTCATTTTACTTGAGAATTCTTTTCCAAAATCTTCTAAGATGATAAATACATAGATTTGCAAAAAGAAATTGGATGTCACCCCTTAGAGGGTAACATCCACGCTGGACCCCAGCCCCATAGCTAAGGAGGTGCTATGGGCGGCTCAGCCCCCCCCCCCCTAAAATATTTCGAGTCTGTCCTGGAAAAGATTCAAAGGTCACTAAATAAATTTGTTCCGAAAATTCAAAGGAAAACATGTTCAAAAATCTGTTTTAGATTTTAGACTCTTTCCCAGTTTTGCAGAAATACTAAATTGTAGCTAAAATAAAAATTTCAACATTCGCTTATCCTATCTGCATATAGGGAGCTAACATGATGCTTAATTTTGAAATAGTTATGCATTCAAAATTTTCAGCATCCTATTTTTTTCTTAGCATAAAATAAAGTTATTACAGCAGTTTAATAAGAAACATAGTACCTATAATGTGAATATGCACTAATTTATCTTTTCGCATCAATGAGAGACAGAAAAAAAATATGAGCCCCACTTACATTCTCTTGAGATCCCCCCCCCCCCCCTGTTGTTCACTTCTAGCTATGGCCTGGACCTCCCCCCTTTCCCTGCTTGCTACGCCACTGATGTAAGAGAATTTAAGCATGGCTATTCTGGAGGTAATTCTGACAAGGAAGGTCTCCATATGGGCATACTCAGAAAGATCTGAAAAAATTGCAGAATGTTCTTCTCATTAAAATTTTTGGCAGAACCCCGACAGAACGTTTGTAAAAAAATAATGAACATTTCTTTTATTTTGCGATTTATCATCGGTTGGCGAAAAAAAATAAAATAAAAAAATACTTTATGTCAAATTCCTTTTAAGGTAAAAATATTTCATCTTGAACTTGTTTAAAGAAATTTTATTTTATATAAAAGTCAGTTTTGTCAGCTTTAGTTTGTTTTAACTATATTTTTGTCATAATGTATTTAGAATGAATATTAACTGTGAAATTTTATGAATTAAAACAAAATTTAAATTAATTAAAATTGTTTCAATCTCAAAATTAACTCCAATCTAATTGAGCTCTGTCGATTCAATTTTGTTGCTATGGAAACAAAAACTTTTCCGATATTGAAATGCATTGCTGCAGCATTCTTCACCTGGCCTTTATTTTGTCATACGCTTAAATATATGAAAAAATTCTTTTCAATATGAAAATATTTTTTATAAAAGAAATTATTTTTAAAGTGATAAATAACTGCAGCAAAAGCAACAGAAATATGTAATTTAAAATACATCTATGTGTCAAACTCTCTCATTGTTCAAATTTAAATTCATTAAATACTGGTACATGTATTCTAAAATTTAATTGACAAGAAATTTTCAGGTGCATTAAAATCATTTGATTCTGGCGAGGGAAAATGCTGTGCGCCAAATCACATGATGCTTTCATCTTTTCATGCAAAATACTCGAAAGTACAGTGGAGTCTCTATATAATGAAATCCATCATTCCAGTAAAAAATTCATTATATAGAGAAATTCGATGTATAGAGAATGATGTTAAGAATCATTTTTAATGTGTAAATTTTGAACAAATATTATTTTTGATCTTTTTAGTTAAGAATTTGGAATGTTTAAAAGTAAATATTAACCTAACATTTTATTTCTTAATTATTTAAGCAGTTTTAAAAATGAGAACAGACATTATTTGAAAGCTTAATGAAAAACAAATAAGAAAGACTTGAATTAATTTCAGACAAAGATATCTGTAATTTTTAGTTGTTTTGATTTTTAAATTGTTATGCTCTCAAAAAAATGCTCAAATTTTAGCGAGAAATGAAAAATTGTAATTAACATTTTCCTCCATTTGAAGGCCTATCTTATGTGCCTCTCATTGATTCCTCTCTTATATGAGTACCAATCCAATTGACTCTGTTTTGAGAAGGATGTGGAAGTGTGGGAGTTGTGGATTTAAAGAACAAAGAGAAAAGTAAAAAAAAAAAAAAAGAAAAAAAAGAAAACAGCACTGAACGATAAATCAAAAATAAGTGGTGGAAAATTGATTCCATATGCTTTCGAAGCTTTTTTAAAACTGAATAAATTAAGACCAATTTATGCAAAAATTTGTTATATGGAGATAGATATTTCGCTATATAGAGACTGTTTTTAATGTAATAATGCGAAAAGGGGGCCGTTCCTACTAAAAATTCGTTATAGAGAGAAATTCGATGTATGGAGTTTCATTATAGAGAGAATCAACTCTATTTTATTTCTTTACTGAGTTTCTTCTGTAATTCCGCCACTAAATTTGACTGAAAGATTATTACATACATGAGTAGTTTAATCAGTATTTTTTTTCAAAAAATTCTGAGTATGCCCAGTATGGAGACCTTCCTTGTGAGTTTTTAAAAAATTTCTGCAAAGTTCTCCAGAAGAGAGGAGGGGGTACTTCACTATCATGGGATGAGATGAGACAAGCACTGTTGTAAATTTAAGACTAAAAAAGAAACTTTTTGGTGAGGAAAGAAAATCGTCCAAAGAAATTAAATTCGATAAAAAAGGAGAAACAAAATTACTATTTTGGCACAAACATGGTTAAAATAACCATTTGTAGTAGATAATTTCATTTGGCACAACTAGTGCAAGATTATAAGTACCCACATAAGTGAAAATTTTCTAGATTTATTCAAATGGCACAAACATTTTTTCAACAGGAATTTTATTTAATGAATGCAATGAAATAAATTCGTATAATATAGATAGAAAACACATTATAATGCATATAAATTATCTGTATAGTTTCAATCGAAAAATAGAAAGCAACATTAATACTAAATAAGTGGTATTACATAGCAAACACTTCCGCAACTTTATTTAATGTGAAAACTACATAAGATTAAATAAAACATTACCAAAAAAAAAAAAAAAAAAAAAAAAAAAAAGGAAAGAAAGAAATTTTGTAAGTAGTAATATTGTTGGTACAGTGAAACTTTTCAGCATGAGAATAGACAAGTACCATTTTTCTAAATGAAAGAAAACAATGAAACATTTTCTTTTTTATAAGTGCAACTACAATACTTATTGGCAATGGATCTAATATCTTGAAGACATTGGAATTTCAGATTCTTGGTTTGGTAAATTAGTTTGATATTTTATGTAATTTTTGATGAATTTTTTTATAACAACTTCAGCATGAGATTAATTATTTAAAAAATATTTATTTTCAATAGAACAGACTACAATCAAATGGAGCAATGCAATGTTTTAAATGAATCGTTAATAAAAATTGAAACGAATTCCCTGTTTGTAAATATAAATTGAAATAACATTCATCTAACTAATTACAAATGAATAAATAAAATTATCTGCTATAAATAAACAATTTAACAATACTTTAAATAACTATCCATAGAATATAAGTACCAATATAGGAAATTTCGTGTAGTCATATTATCAAACTGCAAATTGTAGAATTCTAGTTCAAGGGTAACAAAAGAAAAATATCTGAGCTTTTACTTATTTTAGTAAAGAAGGTGAAATCAAAAAATTCATATTTTAAAAGTTACCAGATACACCATACCAAATAAAATACAAGACGCCAATGAAAGAATGATTCGTGACTTTTCACAATACGGAAATTAAAAAAGAATCATTAATTGAATTAAACTGCGAAAAAAAAAATATACCCGAAGGCGTATTTAATCTGTAACTTTCTGAATTCTTACTAATTCTTTCTGTTTTTTCTTATAAATAAATGCTTTACGTTTACATTATCAGTTAAAGATTTATTGATTGAATCATTGTTCGAGAAAAAATTCTTCCTCTGTGATTCATTCATTGTATTAGCGTCTCTTTATCGAAATATTTCCTGTGGTAGTTGTTCTTCTGGTTTTGATCTCGTTGTGCATTTGTTTCTTATGATTAGTTTAGAGAATGAAACAATTGGAATAAAGTAAGTTTTATACTTTGCATTATTTATAATTATAGTATGTAAATTGCAGTTCGTAAAGTGCTTTTCCCAAATTTATACATGCATCCAAATGATCCTTGTAAATATAAAGGAAAAAAATGGCAAACGCGTCAGAAAATATGAATAAATTGTCACTTTTCTTCTATAAATAAATATATTTTTTATCGCGCTGATTATTTTTGTAGCATGCAAAGTTTGTATATCTTTTTAAAGCATTTTTTTTAACGTATCAAAATATTTTCATTATTATTATAATATGATAATATCACAATTGTCACATTTTAAATAATAATGTCTGTATTTTTAATAGACTATAATTTATGAAATCTTGTCTGTTTAATTTGTTTTTCTTTTCACAACATCGTTTTCAGTTCACTTAATTAAATGTATTGTATTTCTAATAGAATAAGAGAATTCATATGCTGTTTCTTATTTAAAAAATGTTTGTATGGACAACACTGTCATTTTGTTCCAAAATTTTAAGAACAGCCTGTGTGTTTATAACATAAATGATCACCCACTCCAGACTTATTTTTTTCTTTTTGTGCATTTAAAAACTTTCTTGCTAAATCAAAAGGGACAGGAACATTTTAAATTTTTCCTGAGATGTAACCATTAAAAATTCTTTTTTCAATTTCTTCAAAATATCTCTTTGATTTTAAAATATTGTTTTTAATGTGAAACAAAATATTATATACCTGTTTTAATTAACAGAAAAAAACAATAAAATTTAAAATTTTACTAAGTAAAAAAAAAAAAAAAAGATTTAAAACTATCTTCTTAAAATGATTCCTCCAAAATTTAAGGAACAACCTGTGTGTTTTTATGCTAAATGATCGTCCACTTCAGATTTATTTTTTTTCTTTTGGTGCATTTGAAAACTTTCTTGCTAAATCAAAAGGAACAGGAACATTTTAAATTTTTCAAGAAATGTCACCATTAAAAATGTTGTATTATTATATTTTCTGCTGTAATTCCTGCCTGTCAAATAAATAGCCTTTATTTTATTTTATTTTTCAATTTCTTCAAATATCTCTTTGATTTTAAAATATTTCTTTTAATGTGAAACAAAATATTATTAACCTGTTTTAATTAACAGAAAAAACAATGAAATTTAAAATTTTACAAAGTAAAAAAAAAAGATTTAAAGCTATCCTCTTTTTAAAATGAATCAAAGTAAAGAATTTAGATCATAAATTGCAAAAAAATAAAAACTGCTAAACAAACCCCTCATAAGCTATGATAAGTAAATAATCTATACTAAGCATTATTATTATTACATAATTTTTCTTGTTAGCTTTGCTAATCTAACAAGCAGTAAAAAATTAAGGATTAATTAAAATAAATATAATTTGTATAATTCTTGGTTTCTGACTTGGCATAGATAATGCACAATTAATATGAGTTACTTCCAATTAAATAAATTGTATTATTTATATTTTTTTTACTCCAGTGTTTCATTTTTTTTTACTTCAGTGTTTCATTATGTTTTTTTCTTTCAAACAAACAGAGGACAATATTTTTTTTTTCTTTTCAAATACTTCAAAAATTTCTTTAATTTTATAAATGCTTTAGACTAAAAAAATGGGTACTACAGTCAAAGATCTATAATCCGCACACCCATAATTCACTGTTTCCTCATTGTTTTTTCATTTTTTTATATTTTTTCTAAAAAAACGTTTTTGGATGACTAATTTGTAAATTTTTTAACTGTTTACTTCATTGTTTACGTTCGTAAAATAACGTGAATTATAGAAAACAGTGGATTATGGGTGTGTGGATTATAGATCTTCGACTGTACTTGGTTATCCCATCAACCAATTTTGCCAAATTATACAAATCATCAAATTGTACCACTTTTAGCCAAATTATATGTGTTAACATAATTTTCATTTTAAACAATGAAAAAACAAGTACTTAATAGAATATTAATAAAAATACAAAAAAAAGGTGAAATAAAAATCCCTTATTTGCGTTTTAAACATGTGTACCATATTTAATACCATTGAATGCAACATTCCCGATCATCCATTACTGGCATTTAATCTTATAGTTTGGCGATAATTTTTTGGTTGATGGGATAACCAAATAATATCAAAAGTTGTGTTCACAACCATGAAATTTAAAATTTTGTTAATTAAAAAAGTTTTTTTTAATCAATAACTTAAAACATAATTTTTATAGTGAATATAATGCACTAATTACAGTATTTTTTTTTTAAAAAAAGCTTGTTTATCGGAATGAAATTATCTTTTTAAAATATTATGTAAATTTTAACATCTTTAAATTCTAAAATAATAAAGTATTCAGCTAGCAAAGTTATTCGGTCGACATTTGCACAGATTATTTGAAGTGACTATGATTGTCAGCAAAAAAGTAAATTGCAATCCATAAAATTTTGTTTCATCGTATGATCAAATTACAACTTCTAGAAATTTCAGAAAAATAATAAAACATATCTTACGATTAATTTATTTTAGTAAAGAAGATGGGTCTGTACATCGACTTTTTGAAATATTATTTCACGAAAATGCTTACAAGCTCGAATTGTTTGAGTGTGGGGAAAAAAAATAGCAGTTAAGAAACAGAAAAAATAATTGAAAGAAAAAAATTTAAAGAAAAGCTCTTTTTTATCTTACTGTGTATATAAAAAATTACTATCTACATCAATAAATGACAAATTTCAGTCAGATTTTCAGCTAGTTACATTGATGGAATAAATTAAGGTGTGTTACAAATTTTTATTAAACTGAACAAGAAGAAAATCAGAGCGTCCGACTTGAGCCACAAAAAAAAAAAACTAAAATGAGGGCTATTCTGTTATCTGTCGACCAATTTCGCCAAATTATACAAATCGCCAAACTAATAGCCAAATTACACGTATTGACATAATTTTTATTTTAAATAACGAAAAAACAAATAATTAGTAGAATATTAATAAAGAGTCGAAATAAAAATCACTTAATGACATTTTAAACATATGAATCATATTTAATGTCATTAAATGTGACTTTCACGATCATCCATTATTGGCATTTAATCTTATATTTTGTTGATAATTTTTTGGTTGACGGGATAACCTAGTCGTACCAAAATGATCAAGCAATGTGTAGTTAGTTTGTTTATTCCTTTCAGTTATATCGGAAGTCAAGATTTTATCATCTCCTTTGCATGAATTTTCTAATGATTTGTTTTGCACAAAAAAACCATGCATACATTTTTTTATTACTATTAAAGAATAAAAGACTTTATCTATTACAAAAGCACTTTTTTTCTTTCAGAAGTGTGGCACTTTTTAAATTTTGGAGTACAGTAGACTCCCTCCAATCCGCACTCCTAAAATCCACAACTTTCTAAAATCCGCAAACATTTGAATTTTGTAAGTTTTATATCAGTTCCATATATTTTTTAATTTGTAAATTTTGTTAAGGCTTTTGAATTCATGTTTTTTCATGAAGAAAAAATCATTTATTTCTGAAAAAAAAATGAAGATATTCCTGATATCATTGGTAATCATAATCTTACCAGATATATTTATGCATTAAACAAGCTTTTTTAGTTATTAAGTCTGGCTAAGACTGAAATAAAGCTTCATTATTTTATGATCCTGATGTGAATTAATAATGTACCTTTATGAGGAAAGTCTCATTGAATAATTTAGGAAAAACACATTTCGTCTTTATAATGAATATTTAACTGTACATTATTGATGATTAACTTGACTTTTGCTGTTAGTATTTTAATCATTTTAAAAATTATCTAAATTTATATTATTTTAGTTTCTTACTTATTTTTTATATTTTAGTATATTGTAAGCATTCATTATAGTACTTTTGATTTCATTATTAATTACATTAAAATTACTTTAGTAAAAATGTAAACAAAACTGTGACCAGAAATCCGCACAACCTCTAGTCCCAAGCTGTGTGGATTTGAGGGAGTCTACTGTAATTTAAATTTAAATTAATTTTTAGTAATTTTATGTTTGTATATAGTTCATTTTTTACCATAGTTCATACCATAGTTTAAATTATATACCATACATACTTGTGTATAAATCTATCCCCTAACATATGTTATTATTAAAAAGTCAAAACCCTCGTATAAGTGACCCCACTCCAAAAAAATTAAGTCTATTATTTTTTTTCTCATTTTTTGCATGAAAAAAAGCGATACAAATTCTATTCTTTATAAAATATTAAATAGATTCTGTGAATGTGTCAACAAGTTTGCATTGCAAGCAAAGATAAAAAAAATAAATAAATAAAAAGAATGAAAAAACTTTCTTTTTTTTTTCTATTGTGAAAAAAAAAAATCCCATTTCTTATTTAAGTTGACTTATTTATTTCAAATTTTCAGCAAGTTGAAATAATAGTAAATTAATCTGCATTATAAATTTTTATTAAAATATAATCAGTTATTAAAAAGTTACAATGTCTGCCAAAAAGCCCCCTTAATAAAAACTGTAAATTAGAAGATTATGTGTGGTTTACATTTGTTAATTCAGCTCACTAAGGGAAATTGAAAGTTGAATGTTTACAGAATCACATCATCAGTATTGGGTAGGTGCCTACATAAAATGTTTCGCTAAGCAGAAATAAACAGGTAGCTTGTTTTTCAACTAAAGATTTTAAAAGAAATAGTAATAAAAAGTACAAAAGCAAACCATCCACAATAAGACATTTTATATTTTAATCTACAAAGCTTCAAAAATCAGTAGTGTATTTAAAAAATAAAAAGAAATTTTTGAAAATTGATGAGAGGAAGCTTTTATTTGTTTGCAGAAGTATTTCAGAATTCTAAGTTAAATGAGTGAATAATTAAATGGGGGGGATTGCAGAATTGAATCATCAAAGGATTAAGACAACAAAACATTATTATAGGATAGGTACTGATTTCCTTCTGTAGAGTAACGAAGAACAATATCATAGAAAAATCAAAATTAGTCAACCAGTGCAAAATATCGGACATCTTCAGTGTAAAAAGCATAGAGAAAAATTAAGTTTATTATCTAAAATTTGCAATAATTCAGATGAGGTTTTTTTTTTTTACACTTTTCTATATATATATATATCAAATACAGTCACCGCCAAAAAAATCTTGACACTTTCGATTTTTGATGTTTTGTTAAATATCTAGAAATATACAGAAGGAATCATTCTGAAACTACTGGTGTGTAAACAAAATAGCACACGTCATATATTTTGACAAAGATTTTCCCCTGAAATCTAACAGGGGACCGTCAATAAATTGAAAAAGAACGAAGATCTTTTGAATCACCCTGTCAAAACTAATGAAGCAAAACAGTTTAAACTGCAGATAATGATTAAGTGGCTTATTGTGATAAGTTGTGTTCATTTTTATGAATATAGCTTGAAAACTCGTAGAGAAATTAAAGTTTTTATAAAAACGGTCCAAAATTTTTCCAAGTTTTTTGCTTATAATTTTCAGAGCTCTTCATAAAACGCAATAATCTTTTCAGAAAATATGACAAACAACATTGCACATAACACCCTGCAATCAAAATTTAAAAATAATAAAAAATGTATGAAAAACGAACGGGTTTACTAAATAATTTTTTACTGCGCATGCGTCAACACTATTAAAATTTCATTTGCATATTATGTTAGTTAAATGTATAGAGCAACTTTTGTGAAAGTTTCAAAAACATAGCTTAAAAACTCTAAAAATTATCGTCAATAGAATATGGTCAAAATCCGTTATTTCCAAAATAAAGCAAAAAGATAAGGAGTTGTATCCAAATATAGTAGTACGTGCAATACTGGGTAAGTACTAATCAATGGAATATGGATACAGCCCCTCATCTTTTTGCTTCATTTTGGGAATAATGGATTTTGACAATATTCTATTAACGATAATTTTCAGAGTTTTCAAGCTAAGTTTTTGAGACTTTCACAAAAGTTGCTCTATACATTTAACTAAGATAATATGCAAATGAAATTTTAATAGCGTTGACGCATGCGCAGTAAAAAATTATTTAGTAAACCCGTTTATTTTTCATACATTTTTTATTATTTTTTAATTCTGATTACAGGGTGTTATGTGCAATGTTGTTTGTCATATTTTCTGAAAAGATTATTGCGTTTTATGAAGAGCTCTGAAAATTATAAGCAAAAAACTTGGAAAAAATTTGGACCGTTTTTATAAAAACTTTAATTTCTCTATGAGTTTTCAAGCTATATTCATAAAAATCGACACAACTTATCACAATAAGCCACTTAATCATTATCTGCAGTTTAAACTGGTTTGCTTTATTAGTTTTGACCGGGTGATCCAAAAGATCTTTGTTCTTTTTCAATTTATTGACGGTCCCCTGTTAGATTTCGGGGAATAATCTTTGTCAAAATATATGACGTGTACTATTTTGTTTACACATCAGGAGTTTCAGAATAATTCCTTTTGTACATTTCTAGATATTTAACAAAACATCAAAAATCGAAAGTGTCAAGATTTTTTTGGCGGTGACTGTAGTTGCTTAAGGTTTTTTTTTTATATATATTTAAGTACAGTAGACTCCTTGAAATTGGCACACCTTAGAGGTCTGCACGGGCCAGAATTTCTTGGCCCGGCCCGTTATGGCCCGACACAATTTTTACTATTTCTAAAAAAATCAGATTTTTATTTTATAATTAAGATTCCTGTAAAGAATACTGCATACATTTGATTTTACATTACATTTTACAGGAAATACACTTTAGCAACATTAATGATTACATAGATTTTTAGACTTTCTACACTCAAATAAAACATTCAATAAAAGAATTTATATGGTTTAGAATAAAATAAAAAAAGAAAGTTAAAAACATCCTAACTCTTAAAACTGTGTAATAAAAGTAAAAAAAAAAGACCGATAACACTGGCGATAATTAATAAGCAGTATCACTTTGTAAAAGTCACCATTAAACGAAAAAACAAAGCAGGGTGCATTTCGAGCTATTCTGTACCCTTACGTTCTTCTTGGTTCAACTGATGAAGAGATGTTATTGTTGTGGCTGGAAACACGTACTGTTTTATTTTTTTTGTTAAATGGTTATAAAAGTAGATTTATGAAAATATTTCTATATCATTTTATTAAAGATTCCAAATCCAAATTCATTTTCATATCCAAAAGAGCTACTTTCTAAAGCATTTTTGAATTTATTATTATTATTATTTTTTTGGAAATGCATAAGATTAGCAAATATTTCTGTTTTGAAACTATGTACTCTGATGGCGTTATCCATTTTTTGAAACAAGCAATTTAAGAAATTACTGTCAAAGTTAGAGTTTGAGGTAGAATTTCCAGAAGCGGCAGAATGGAAAAGGAGAAAAATCTACAACCATTTGACATGAGTTTCTTATATCTCAACAAGATTATGCAAGTATATTATTTAACAAAAATGAAAGTGGTTACTCGATTCCAAATCCCTTCAATAGTCAGGCTTGTCAATTTTATACGTTTTCAGTTAAAAATTAGTTAGAAGATGTTTCAAATTTTTCTTTTGTGTTGAGAAGTGAATTCAAGAAACACCCAGAAGTATATATCCGAATATTACATTAACATAACTTCTTTAGTGCTATTAATAATTTTAGGAATCATGTTAGCCCTACACAACATGAAAGCAATTATGTCTAGTTCTGGCTCAGCTCCTCTATATGTAGAAAAAGAATGCAAGTCTGATCTCGGGCCTGCACGAGTCTGCTAAAAAAAATATTAAGCCCAAGTTATGCCCAATGTAACTGTCCGATTCTGATCTCTGCATTATACAAGGTACACTTTTGTATTGATGTTGTCAAACTAGTGTCATCAATTAGTTGTCAAATTAGCATATTTATAGTAATTCTTTTTAAAGAATATTCATTGATAATAACTCATATTTTATCGTCTCTGCTAACATTTTTATAACGGCCGCAGGCCCGCAAAATTTTTTTATCGGCCGGGCCTAGCCCGCTAGAAAATTTGGAAGCATTCCGCCGGGCCTGTGCAGATTTCTGGTCATTGATTTGTTTACATTTTTTAAACAGCAATTTGAATGTAATTAATATGAAATAAAAATTATAATGAATGCTTACACTAGAAGAAAATATTAAAATAAGTAATAAATTTAAATAACAAAAATTTAGATGGTTTTTCAAAATCATAAAATAAAGAAGTTTTATTTCAGGTTTAGCCAGACTTAAAAACCAAAAAAGCTTGATTAATAAATCAATATATTGTATTGTAATTTGGTAAGAATAATGTGATGACCAGTTATATCAGCAATACCTTGTATTTTTTTTTTTTTTTTTGAAATAAATTTGTTAATCTTTTATGAAAAAGAATGTATTCAGTAATATTAATGAAAATTACAAATTAAAATACATATGGAATTGATATAAAAATAAAACATCTAAATTTTGTCCCTATATCTGAACTGAATGTTTCATCGTTTACATCTGTAGCCTCGTACGGGAACTTTACTAATTCACATCAGAATATAAAATAAAGAAATTTTACTTCAGGTTTAGCCAGACTTAAAAACCAAAAAATGTTGATTAATACATCAATATATTTGGTAAGAATATTGTGATGACCAGTGATATTAGCAATATCTTGAATTTTTTTAGAAATAATTTTGTTAATCCTTTATGAAAAAGCATGAATTCAATAATATTAACGAAAATTACAAATTAAAATACAAATGGAATTGATATAAAAATAAAACAGCCAAATTTTGTCGCTATATTTGAACTGAATGTTTCATTTTTTTGCACCTATAGCGTCGTACAGGTACTTTACTAATTCACATCAAAATCATAAAATAAAGAAGTTGTATTTCAGGTTTAGCCAGACTTAAAAACCAAAAAACGTTGATTAATACATCAATATATTTGGTAAGAATATTGTGGTGACCAGTGATATCAGCAATATCTTGATTTTTTTTCAGAAATAATTTTGTTAATCCTTTATGAAAAAGCATGAATTCAATAATATTAACGAAAATTACCAATTAAAATACAAATGGAATTGATATAAAAATAAAACAGCCAAATTTTGTCCCTATATCTTAAGTGAATGTTTCATTGTTTACATTTGTAAATTATGTGCAGATTGTTGCGGGTTAGAGGAAGGCTACTGATTTTATTTCTTTATTTATTTTTTTGAGAAATTAATACCAAAAACAAGTACGCTGTCCAGACAAAACTCTTTAACGTATGATTTGATTTTCACACCTTTTTTTCCTGGAGTCAAGTTCATTCTGTTTCTGTAATTAAAACTCTTTCAATAGCTTTAGTGTGTACAAAGATATTTCTGTCTGTCTTTTCACATCTCGCTCTCTCTTTTATTTTCTAGGCTTTCACCAGTGTTCATGAATTTCTAATGTTTGGGAATTGTAATTTATAACTGAGCTAATTATTAAATGTTTAAAATTCTAAATCAAGTTGTTTTACAAGAGGCCTTGAGCTATGTTCACAAAAATTTCCAGTCTCAAATATGCGGCAGATATCTCTAGCCAACGCAAACACACACACACACAGAGTGAAACTATTTTTTATTAGTATATATATATGCATATTTTTTAAGAGAGACCTCAGAAACTTTATTTGTATCATTGTATGCTGTGTATCATAATAAGCAATATTGACGCTGACAACTATGAGATTTTCATTAAATTATAAACAGAAGTTCTCTTATACGTCCATTAGAAATTATTAAGATCTTTTAATGTATTTTATTAACATTTGACGTCCTTTTTAGCAGTTAAATGTTTTAGAAAATATATATTTGCGAAATGATATGAGATTTTCATTTAATGTAGATTACAGTCCTGCATCAAGTTAGGTAATCCTGTTTTAAGGTATGACACCTGTGAATCGGATGAAATCTCAATCGATAAGCAATAATTTTTGCATTGCACGTTGGGTTGACTCTAATTGTTTAGAGTTGAGTTTTGATTTTCGCAGTTAGACTTTGTTCCCATTTTCAATTAAACAATTAAGTTCCAGTTTTAAGTTTATTTAAATCTCAGTAAGATTTCCTCCCTCTCTTTCACTCACCCCCCCCCCCCCAGTGTTTATTAAATTATTTAGAAGTTCATTTGCTATTTTTAGAGTTTATTCATATTTGAGAAAAAAGGTTTAAAAGTTAAAATTTGGCTGGATAATAATTAAAAAAGTAAAGAAACCATTACTCATATATTATGCAAAGTTGAAGCATTGATTATTCATATGTACTTCCTTTCTTAAACTTAAGAAACTTTTTACTCTTTCATTAATGTAAAAGATGTTTATTAGATAGCCCATTTGCGATTGAAGTAACTTCACATCTCTAGCTTGCAAACTTAACACCTAGTCAACAGTTTTCAGTTATGGTAGTTTGGTTGGTAAGAAAACACTAGAATTAATATTTGCTTGTTAAACTTGCTTGTTAAACTGTTGTTCTACTTATTTGTGGACGTTTTCTAAAACTATGCTAATGCATTAACTGATCTCTTAATTCTTTTGATAACCACTTCTGCCTCCAGATGTTGTAAATTCCCAAGACACAAACAAGAAGGGCAGAGTGCGCAGAAAGATTTTCGTTCCATTGAGTGTAACAGGAAAACCAACAAACAAATATATCCGTTAAACGAACAATGTGATATGCTTTTCTTACTCAGCATTTTCCCTATTTTTATTTATTTTTTTTTTTTTTTTGACATGTGGTCTTTAACATTTCCGTTTACCCATAGAAATGACGTGAAAGTTTCATTTGAAAAGGGGGAGAGTGAAAAAGCATTTCCATTTTGGATTAACGGAGAGATGGATTTTGTAAACATGAACCGCCTCTGGAAATTCCAGTGTACCGGAAACTTACAAACAAAATATATTGATCATTGTTTGTTCGACATTTCTGCAGTCTGTCTTATTTTGGTTCCTTGTTATAATTTGAGAGTAGAGATCTTACATGTTCCTGTTACTTCGTGCATTTTCATTTTAAAATTCAGCGTTTGATTGCGAGTGAAAATCGCAGCGACCACTAACATGAAGACTAGCAAGGCTGGACAAAAAAAATGACAGTTATTTTCATATTTGATTAATTGCAACAAGTGGTTTAAGATAGGAGAGAGAGAAAAAAATAAATGATGTAGAAGGGGAAATGTGAGAGACTTTGGAATCATTTGTACGATTCCAATATCTCTTACATTACTCCTCTTGAAAATGCTTGCTGAAATTTTGTCGGACATTCGTAATCTAAAATTGTGCATTTAATCATATAAAATTGTGCATTTAATCATAATAATGATGAAATGTTTAGCAAAACAACTCATACTGTTATTTCTTTAAGAAATATATTTGCAGTAATTCAATAAAAAAATCTTAATAACAAATCTTTAATAAAAAAGATTTTTTTAACGTATTGAAACATTAATGAATAATTAAAATGACGGCATTTCTATTTAAATATGTGTAATTTTGATTTCTTAAAATTAAACCTTTGAAGAGCGATCAGCAAACCAACTTATATTGTTATTACTTCAGGGAACTATATTTTCAACAGAAAAAAGGGAACTGATTGTTTACTGTATTAAAACAGCGGGGAATATTTAAAATCTGGCCGTTTCTATTTAAATTTATGTTATTTTCATTTCTTAAAAATGAAACCTGAACAACACTCACCTTTGAACAGCGGTTTTTTTTTTTTTTTTACTGGTCACTTTGACGGGAAACCATTATCCAGGGATTACATTGTATATATTTGAATTGATCGCCATACATTTTTTATTATTCCATTTTTATTTATTTCCAGGGATGGCATTTTTGCCGGCAAAAAGGTATTTTTGCCAGGACAGTGGCAAAAACTGGAAAAAACCAGGGGAAAAATGGAAAAACCCGGCAAAAATGGAAAAAACCTATTTGTCTTTAATGTGTAGCAAAATCTGCATGCTAATAAGAATAATAATAGTATAAAAAATTAAATTTAACAGTGTACTATTTAATATTTTAATTTAATTTGCTAATTAATTAATATTAAATAATTTAAATCTTTAAAAAATAGGTGGGATTCATTCTTATTTAAGAATTTAAGAACAAAATAAAAAATTACATACCAAATTTTTCCTTCTTAAGTCAGGGATATGTTTAAGAAAATTTTAGGTCCTTTAAAGGACCCTTCATGAAATAATTTATTTTAAAATAGGATCCTTTACAAAATTCTTTAACCTCAAACAAGACCCTTCATAAAATTATTTGTCTCTGAAATAGACGTTTCACCTTCAAATTGAATTTTTCACAAATTTAATCATTTAAAAATAAAATTTGCCCTGTTAATAAACAATTGAACTCACCAAAAAATATATTATTTAGTTTCTTTATATGTGAAGGTTAGAACCTGAAAACACTAATAATTTAAAATTCACAAAACTATGTCTAGAATTTCCACAAAGACAAGAAAAACTTCCCAATTTAACAAAAGCAGGGCCCTGTGAGAAAAGTCTAGACAGACCCCTGTAAGTAAAGTATTTTATCAGTCATTAATATGTATAGATTTTTTTTATTGTCAAAAGATTTTATACAACTTTGTTATTTTTGTTTTATGTCATGAGACTTAAGAAATGTAAATATCTAAGTCTTTGGTACTATTTTATAGCTATTTATTTGATGAAACTAGTTTGTTAAAGATAAAATAAGTAAATTAAATTGAAAATTAGATATTGAAAAAATTGTTATGGCTTATTAGATTTTTTTGTCACTTTTACTCTCCAAAAAAGGAACAAAATGTTAAATTATTTAGATTTACTTTCAGTAAGTAGCCTGTTGTCTCTTTATCTTTTTTGTATTATATTCCCCCATCCCCCACCATAGGAGATACTTGTCATGTATGGCTAAATCTTTTGAAAAATGAAGAGTTAAAACCACATTTTTCAAAACAAAAAAAAAATATTTGAACAAGCGATTTTGCCATGTCATCTTGTAGCGTATTTGTTACATCGAAAGTACAGAGATGAACTTCTAAATTATGAACAAAAAAGAAAGCTGTAAAGCATGGTTATCTAAAATCAATCCTGATTTTATATCTTATATTATTAATTTTAAGCTCAAAGAAAAACCCTTTTCTATCTCATATTTTGCAGAAGTGATTAATAGTATCAGCGCATGTAATTGGTGGAGAAAAGGATTGAATAAGCTTGTGCAATTTCAAAAAACTCCTGTTCCTCAGTAGCACACCTTAAAATATGCCAGCAAGTAGTGCTGCTATTAAAAGATTGTTTTCAAATTTTTCATTTGTGCAAACTAAGATTCAAAATTAGCTATCAACAGATGCTCTTTCAAAACTAGTTTACTCCTATGCCATGCTAAAACAGCAAAATTTAGATTGTGAGGAAGATATTGCTGAAAAATTTGAAATTTAATAGTTTTCTGCTTTAAATATAATTTTATATTAAATTAAATTTAGGTTACTATAACTGTTTCTTTGAATTTCTAACATATATAAACTATAAACATAAATGCCTTACTCAGTCTCAACAGTTCTATTATGTAAATTATTAATAATTGTATAAACATGATTAAAGAAGTTTCTATTCATTTATATAAAATTGGAATTTATTTCATTTATAATCTTGTTATAAAAGTTAGTATTCTTTCATAAAGTGCATAATTATACTTATTTAACTTGAAAGTTAAAATAAATTTAGAATAATATTGATTCTTTAATTAAGTATGCAGTTTATTTTTTCTTTCATGAAATATTTTTTCTCTTTCTGGGGAAAAAAATTAAATGGACAGTCTATTTTTTCCACTTTTTTGGAAAAAACCTATTTTTGCCGGGACGGTTTTTTCTACCTTCGGCAAAAACTCGCCAACCCTGTTTATTTCATCTGGGAACTTTCTCCCCTTCCTTGAAAAGCACAACCTGATTTTTCTCAATGGTCTGATAAATAAATTTATTATTTACATTCTAAAATCTTAATTTACATGTTTTTTTTCATGTATTTTTATGTAGTTTAAAATAAAATATTTTCTGATTTTATTAAATGGAAACAGAATTATACCAAACGTAGCCTGTTTTTTAACATTGCATGATGTGTCACGCTCTCCCTAATTCTGAAATGACCATTTAGATAGGAGAAAAAATTAAATATTTATGCAGAAAATCAAGCCACAAATTTCATTATATATATTAATTATACCATACTTTCAGTCATTATTTTAATAATAAAGAACAACCACAGCGTAGAAATTTCTTTTTTTCATTGCATATAAAAATGACAGTATTTTCTGTTTAAAAATTTCTTATACTAATTTTTGTATATTTACATTAAAAATATTTCCTTCAAAATATTTCAATTGTTCTCATAAAAATACATAATCCAATAGTTCATATGTGCATTGTAAATTCAATATCATTATCATCTCTGATATCTATGCATTGTCTAAACTGTCCCAAAATTTTGTTCTAAAAAAGACAGGTTTTCGCTCTCTTCAGCGGAGGTTACTTTTGTTTAAAGTGATGATATTTTCTCTCAAACAGAGTTCAGCATGAGATTGCGTAGTTTTGGAAATAAAGTGTTATGATAAAACATAAAACTCAAAAATTATCTTAAAATTATCTCTTTAAGATTATCCAGATTACATATCTTAATACCACGTTAATTTCCCCCTCTCACATTTTTGGTACGTCTGTGCTTCTAGAAATGACGGTAAAGGAAATCAAACAAAAACCTTAATTTAACCAACATTAATTTTCAGGATCTTTGAAAGATCGAATTAGGAATCTTTTTTCTTACACCACATATCTAATTTTTGTGTATAAAAATGGTAAAAGAATGTTAAACATAGACATTTTAACGTAGACATTTTAACGGTCCCTTTCTAATATTTATCAAAAGATATTTTCATATAAAACATTTTTATTCAATTATTAGCAATTGGAATAAAATGTACTAAATATTTATGACTTAATTATTATTTTTAATTTGCTGTTTTATTTATATTGCAAGTGCAGTTTGAGAAGTTCAATCTTGCCATACCATGAAGACACTTGAAAACACATATTGCGTTTGAAGATTATGAACTCCTTTTCCCGCCTTTTCTATATACTGGCATAATAAACTGGTTCTGTGGGAATTTTCAAAAACTGCTGGATTGACAATGGTTGGATTAGGAAACTGAAACAGTGGAACTGTGTTTACTTTCTTCCGCAGGCTGTCAGATTGCATTAGATTAGGATTATTAAACAACAATTTTTATAACGCTATGAAGTGCTTGAAATTAATTTATTATTAAGAAAATGTCAACTTTGTTACGATGGTGAAATTTTAATATAATGTTTAGAATATTTCTATATTTTTGAAAGATTATATTTTTAATGCAACCATAAAAAAAATCAAAAATTTTCTAATAATATACGATTGTCAATTTTTTATGTATTGTCAATAATCTATATGAAAGAGCACTGACTTTTGAATTTCATCTGAATATCCTTTTGCAAGAAGCTCTCAATGGAAAACGTGTCGATTTCCATAAAATTGACTATATTTCTGCAGGAAAGAAAAGCAGTTTAAGAATAAATAGAAATAACTAAGTCATTTTTGTTCATTTCTGGATGTATCCACAGAACAACTTTTATATCTCGATATTTTTTATTTCAGTGTAAGAAGAAAGATATTTATAATGGTTAAAAACCTCTTTTACTGGTTTCATGTAAATAAAATGTTCTTCAAAATTTTTAATTTAACTTTACAGCTTAGTTTTTCTTTAATGGACTTCATTAGAAATTTTTTTAATAAAACATTTGAAAAGAAATCCAGTTTAAAATAAAAACCTTCGTATTGGAAGCAAAAAACGCTATTCCACTTCTGAGATATGCTATAGAGGACGTTGTAACAAAACAAATTTAAATAGAACTATTCATTTTCATTCACAAAAAAAGTCATTCGCTTCTGAGGTGTAAAAAAAGATTTTTGTAATGTCTAATTTAGAGAAGTTATTCATGTGTGACCTGTGCAACAAACAATTTCCCGCTAAATGGGATTTGGATGCCCACCTGCGAATCCATACTAAAGAGAAACCTTTCTGTTGTGAGATTTGCAAGAGAAATTTTTCTCAAAAAGCTAATTTAGATGTGCATCGGCGAATTCATACCGAGGAGAAACCTTTCTCTTGTGAAGTATGCAGCAAAGGGTTTTCTATCAAATCAGATTTAAATAAACATATGCGAATCCATACCGAAGAGAAACCATTTTCCTGTGAAGTTTGCAGTAAGAAGTTTTCTGAGAAATCCAGTTTAAATATCCACATGCGAATCCATACTAAAGAGAAGCCTTTCTCTTGTGAGATTTGCAAGAAAACGTTTACGCAAAAAGGGACTTTAAATATGCACATGCGAATCCATACTAAAGAAAAACCTTTCTTTTGTGAGATTTGCAAGAAAACGTTTACACAAAAAGGGACTTTAAATGAGCACTTGCGGACACATACTAAAGAGAAACCTTTCTTTTGTGAGATTTGCAAGAAAACGTTTACGCAAAAAGGGACTTTAACTGAGCACTTGCGGACACATACTAAAGAGAAACCTTTCTGTTGTGAGATTAGCAAGAGAAATTTTTCTCAAAAAGCTAATTTAAATGTGCATCTTCGAATTCATACCGAGGAGAAACCTTTCTTTTGTGAAGTGTGCAGCAAAGGGTTTTCTATCAAATCAGATTTAAATAAACATATGCGAATCCATACCGAAGAGAGACCGTTTTCCTGTGAAGTTTGCAGTAAGAAGTTTTCTGAGAAATCCAGTTTAAATATGCACATGCGAATCCATACTAAAGAGAAGCCTTTCTCTTGTGAGATTTGCAAGAAAACGTTTACGCAAAAAGGGACTTTAAACGAGCACTTGCGGACACATACTAAAGAGAAACCTTACTCTTGTGAGGTGTGCAACAAAGCATTCTCGCAAAAATCTTCTTTAAATACGCACTTGCGAATTCATAGTAAAGCGAATGAAACTTTGCCAAAAAGTGTAAAAAAATGATCAAAAAGTGTAAAAGTTGGCAAGTATGTTACAGATAAATCTCTATATCACATTTATCAAAGTGTAACTCAATCTCCACCCCTACTTCCAAATCACACATGAATAAATATATTTTGAATCAAATGTACATTTAATAATTATAATGAATACATTTTCATGCAAGTATTTTTTTTAAATACTATTCAATAAAAAAAGACATCACAAAACACAAAATAACTAGTTAAATTTTAAGATTAAGAATAATTAAGATTAAAAAAATTATCATAACAATGCAGAAGTGGAAGAAATATATACGATTGCTTATATGGCAAAAGAATACCTTTATATAAAAACTCATTAGTCGACCAATAATTCAAAGGCAATAAATATGATACGGAGTATATTCCAAAAATACTTGAATTACAAGGTACACTATAAAAAAAGTTTTACATGAAAATTATTGACCAATCCTTACTAATATTATAAATCGGAAAGTGAGTTTGTTTGTTTGTTTGTTCCGCTTTCACGCCGTAACTACTGAACCGATTCCTTTGAAATTTTGCAGACGTGAAGTTAGAAGTCCGGATTAAATAAAAGGGTACTTTTTATCCCGGAAAAAACTGATATTCCCGAGGGAAAACAAAAATATAGGTTGCTTGATGGATGGATTGGAGATGGCGCTGTGTGTCGTTTAAAACAAGATAAAATATTGCAAACGAATATAAACATGTAAATTTAGAAGCTAAATGATACGATAATGAATCCCCGAAAATGAGGAATTCCCGAGGGATGACGTACAATTTGTTTTATCATCTAAACTGTTTTTTTACATCTACTTATATATTGCAAACGAATATGAACATGTAAATTTAGAAGCCAAATGATACGATAATGAATCCTCGAAAATGAGGAATTCCCGAGGGATGACGTACTATTTGTTTTATCGTCTAAAATTTTTTTTACAACTACTTATCCTGAAATAATTATAAGTCAACGAATTACTAATTGGTATAAGTATTAGTTACGTTATTTAGTTCTTGAGGTATGCGATAGATGGCGCTGGGTGTTTTTAAAACGTGGTAACGATGTGCAGTAGCTGTATAATAGTTAGATTAGGTTAGTTTAGTGCTTTTTTTCTAGGTAGATATCAAAAGTAGTTATTGTTTTTTCGATAGGTAATTACGTCGCTTTGTTCGTCGTTTATATTGTTGTAGTTTAGTTTGGGATTTTAGTTTAGTTTAGGTTTATAGTTTACTCATATTTTCACAATGCCTCGCAAACGTAAATCTAATTTGTCGAGCACCTCATCTAAAGCTCGAGCAATGAAAATTGCCCTATCTCAAGAATCGTCTCTCCATGCTGAATTAAGAAGGCGCGAACAAGCAAAGCGTCAGGCTGCTTCGAGAGCTGCTGAGCTACCATCTCAGCGCCAGCAAAGACTTGAGGAGCAAGCCGCTCGCCAAGCTTCTTTGAGGGCTTCTGAGAATGATATTCGTACTCAAGTCCGTTTATCGCAACAGGCTCAACGTCAGCATGGTCAGCTCTATGTAGCGTGTTCCCGGGTTTCCAGTGCCCAACATCTGCATGTTTTTGCTCCACAAGGGAAAACATATAATATAGTGTACCATTCAGTTTTGGTTTAACAACTGATCGTATTCAGCGTTAAATCGCGCTTCTTACATTTTCCGTGGAAATGAGAAGTTTTTAGCTCACAGGCTATCATAGCCTGAGAGCTTATGTGCCCGCCCGTTCTGTATGTATGTGCGTATGTGCGTAACGCGATAACTCATGATAAAAATATCCGATCCTCTTAAAATTTTGTATGTAGGTATATCCTGACAAGGCGCTTCCCTGATTAGTTTTTGAAGTTCATTCGATATGTATAAGAGGGGGAACGGGGGGCTCATGTCCCCCGTTAGTTGATATAAATGGGATTTTCATGCAGAATTAAGTTTTCGTTCAAAATTTAGATTAGGATCATTCTGATGAGGCGATTCCGTGACTGTTATTAGGTGTTCATTGAATAAGTATAAATAGGGGGAACAGGGGTTCTAATGCCCCCCCCCCGTTAGTTGATATAAATGGGATTTTCATGCAGAATTAAGTTTTCGTTCAAAATTTAGATTAGGATCATTCTGATGAGGCGATTCCGTGACTGTTATTAGGTGTTCATTAAATAAGTATAAATAGGGGGAACAGGGGTTCTAATGCCCCCCCCCCCGTTAGTTGATATAAATGGGATTTTCATGCAGAATTAAGTTTTCGTTCAAAATTTAGATTAGGATCATTCTGATGAGGCGATTCCGTGACTGTTATTAGGTGTTCATTAAATAAGTATAAATAGGGGGAACAGGGGTTCTAATGCCCCCCCCCCCGTTAGTTGATATGAATGGGATTTTCATGCGGAATTAAGTTTTCGTTCAAAATTTAGATTAGGATCATTCTGATGAGGCGATTCCGTGGCTGTTATTAGGTGTTCATTGAATAAGTATAAATAGGGGGAACAGGGGTTCTAATGCCCCCCCCCCCGTTAGTTGATATAAATGGGATTTTCATGCAGAATTAAGTTTTCGTTCAAAATTTAGATTAGGATCATTCTGATGAGGCGATTCCGTGACTGCTATTAGGTGTTCATTGAATAAGTATAAATAGGGGCAACAGGGGTTCTAATGCCTCCCCCCCCCTCTTAATTTATATAAATAGGTTTTTCAAGCAGAATTTTCAGATTTCGTTCAAATCTCTGAATAGTTTTGGAAGTTTAATGGTTAAGTATAAAAGAAGGGGATAACTCCTTTTAAATTATATAAATGCTAAATGGGTTTTTATTAAGAATTATCTAATTTGCTCTGAATTTTGGATATAGATTTTTTATATGATAAAGCATGTCTTTGATAGTATAGGAGGTTCAATGATTAAGTATAAAAAAAGAGGAAAGGGGAGAGCTGTTTTCCCTTCTTAATTTTTTTTTCGAACGGAATTAACCCTTGAAAATATAAGGCTTTAATGTACAATTAGTATTTGTAGTCTGTGAGCTCAATGCCATCAGTTTAACTGGGCAGTATTCTTTATCTTATAGTTGTGCTTTATACCGCAATATAACCGAATTCCACGCGGGCGAAGCCGCGGGCGGAAAGCTAGTAATAAATAATCCATTCTTATCATAAATGAAATTTTGTGTCAAAATAATTTTTTGGTTTTTTAACATCATACAATTGTTACCAGAGTCAACTTTTAGTGTAAAATTATACCCTGCAATTTCTTTGTATTGTATGCCATTACAGTTGAGTGTTGAGCCATTAGTATGTGAAGATGAAGCTATTGGAATTAATTCATTGTTATTGTTCAGAGGTTTAGAATTATATTTGTTATTATTTTCAATCAGCCTCTTACATATCTGCTGCAGTGGTTTATGTGATGTTTTGAGCAATCGTTTAATTTTTCCCAAATAGCTCTCAAAGGGGAAGGCACGTATTTTATTTAAAGTGCCAAACTAGCGTGCATCATCAATCAAATGTAAAAGAGAATGCGTATTATACACTAAAAAGTCTGCCTTATAAAGTATAGAAGAATGTTTAACAAAATAGCATAATAGTTCTGCAGCATACTCCAGATAATCTTCCATCAATTTTTCACTTAGCAGTATCCTAATCGCAACATGCAAACATATAAAATGATTGTAAAAGTCAGGCTCCAAAATGTCTTTTAATACTACAGGTCCAGTGTATAATAAGAAGGATCTAAATTCAGTAGCTTTCCAGCGCTCAACATATAATAATTCTCTGGGTTTCCGCTGAAATTCAACAGGTGAATATGTAGAACACTCCGATAAGTGTTGATTTATGTTTCATTTGGCAGCACTACTTAAACGTATAGGGAGAAGACCTTTGTACCATAACAAAACCAACTTCCTAACAACACCTAAAGATATCATATGCATGTATTCCAATGGGAACATAGACACTGAGTCTATATTAAGTTCAAGTAATGGAGAAAGAGCTGTAATATGCTCATTAGAATTCTAAAAATTCTGCCAAAAATCATTACCTGCTCTTTTAGAAGAATTTATTTCTGGACAGGTCATCCGCCTCAACCACACCCTTTTTTGAGAGCATCTCTCGCAGCCAAAATATCCATTGTGACTTTTTATGCATTTTATGTAAGCACGAGCTGGAGCATCACATATAAAAGCATCTATATATACTTCATAAAGCTTTCCACCAAAAATAAACCTGTTTTATCACAGTTAAAAATGTTCTTAAATTCGAAGTTTTGAATTAATTTTGGAAGATTTGCGATCCTTTCATTAATAGTTAAATCAAAAATAGCAGCGTTTTCACCAATGTCTTTACTTAAGTTTTTCTAGCCACCTTCAAGAAGTCAAAAAAATTTTTATCCCCAATTTTGAGTGATCACGTTTTCTTTAAATAACTGTCCAATAATGGATAAATTAGAAGCTCTCATTTCTCTGAACTATAAATTAAAGTGGTTTCTAAAATCTGAAATTTTTCCTTCTGATTTCATCGCTTGTGTACGATATTAATTGTTCATTTTTTTGATCGAGTCCTTCTTCTCTATAATCCCCCTGAGAGTTGATTCTAGCAAATCAAATTTTCAAGTTTTTTTTACAGTTTAGGATCATTTGCTACTGCTCCTATAACCTTCATCAACAAACTGTTAACTTTTTTTACTCATTTTTATGGCAGGGAAAAAATAAAATCTAGATATTACCGTAAAAGCAAAGACAGAAAAAAAAAACACGCAGGTAGCTTGATAAAAATGAAAGACAAAGAAATTAAAGAAACAATTGAAATTGAGGACAGAGGATGAAAAGTCAACCTCTCCACCCTTTCAGGAACTTTGTGAAATGGTATTTTGACCTTGACACTTGTAGAAAATTCTTTATAGATTAAAAAAGTTTTCTCACATAATTCACAATTTGTGAATTGCGTTTTATTTTCACGTATAACTGGAGAGAACAATAAAACTTGCACCTATAAGTGAGAGATCTGCAGGATTATTTTCCTATTCATTGTGGCGGGACCTGGCGAAATTCGCATATAGCTGATAGACGCATATAAATGAGAGGCGCATAAGTAAGAGGTGACTTAAGATACTTGCTTAATTTATCTTCGAGAGAATTTACTATTGCAAGTGTCTTTATCAAATTGTTTCTCATTACTATGAATCAAATAAATTAACTATAAATGTTCTTAACAGAAAAATGTCGTATTTCAAATCTCTCACAGAAATTATTTCTTAGCAGTATGAATCATGTGATGTGTTCTTAAATTAATATATTTAGAAAATTTTCTGTTCCATATCTCACAAACATCATTTCTAACCAGTATGAATAAACACCCCAGACAACCACAATCGTCCTTCGGACGTTTCACAATGATCATAGAGATCCTGTAGTTGTCATATCCTATAAAATTATCCTCTGAATGTCCCCAGAATACTGAAGACAGGACCGTCCAAACAGTACTATCCCTAGAACGGCCGGAGGACGGAGTACATGCATGCATAGTTCGACTCCTTGGATTTTATCCCTGTACTCGTGTGCAACCTACCAACCAATTTCCAATGTTTATATTCCACCGCATGGCGATGGCGAATTTCCAATAAGTAAAAAGTGGAATAGAATGTGATTATAAAGTAAGAATTTGCTTTCATTTTTATTTACAATGCATTTCTTTATAATTATTCTGGCTCTATGTTTGTATAATGTTGGCAAAATTTCATTAAAATGCAATTAAAAAAAATAGGCCTAGTCATCGCCTGAATAAGAAATAATTTTATAAAACAATATATATTTTAACAGTAAAAAATAAATTTGTTTTATAAAATTGAAAAATTTCTGTTTTGTAGATGATGAACGTCAACTGATGTATTGAAGTAAATGTGTATGTTTTTTATTATAAAATAAACTGGTTATAAATACAAATATTTCAAAATAGTGTTTTCTCGCCAAAATCTCTAAAGAAAAAACGCCGACACCCTGATGTGACAGCAGCATTTGTTCTATTTTAATGCTTTTTTGTAGCAAAGCTGTTTAATAGAAAACAAGATCATTTTAACAAGATGATTTTATTTATCAGCTTTAGAGAAATCAAAAATTTGAATTTAATATTTACGCTGATGTAACAAGTGCTTTTAAAAATTTGAGTTGACTTTGATTATTCATTGATTGTACACAGTTAGTTTTTTACTTTATTTTGTTTGAAGCATTAAGATAGTCTTTCCCGTGTTTCATCTATAGGTCATTCAAAAAATAAAGCACTTGAGTAAAACGTTTTATATTGTTAAATTTCAATTAAACTTAAATATTGTTAAAATGTATATTTCAGAAATATTTTTCTTCAATATAATTATGAAATTTTAGATGATTTTTAAATTGATTCTAAAAAAGAAAAAAAGACAGCTGTGAGATTTTTTAATGGCACTTATGTCACAAATAAAATTTTGAATTGCAATTCAAAATTTTATTTGTGAGTTGCAAGTGTTCAAATTCAGAAACCATGTGATTAAAAAGCAGGGGTCTGTCAGACTTTTCTCACAGAGTCCTGTTTTTGTGAAATTGTGAATTTTTTTCCTTATTTGTGAAAATTCTAGTCAGAATTTTGTAAATTTTAAATTACGATGTCTCCAGGTTCTATTTTTCATATGTATAAAGCTAAGTTATATGCTCTTTGCTGTGTTCAACTGCTTATTGACAAGCCAGATTTTATTATCAAATGATTAAATTTGTGAAAAATTCAAGTTAAATGTGAAGAAATTCTGTAAAAAGTCTATTTAAGAGACAAATAATTTTGTGAAGGGTCCTGTTTTAAGATAAATTATTTTGTGAAGGGTCCTTTAAAGGACCTAAAATTTTCCTAAATATATCCCTGAAAAGTGTTTTCCATTTTTAAATAAAAGCATATTAAAAAAAAAAAAAAAAAAAAAAAAAAAAAAAAAAAAAAAAAACCTTTTAAAGAATTTCATGATTTAGCATTTTAAACAAAATTTCCAGGTGCGACTGCTAATTGCTTTCTCATGACGATATTTCGATGGCTGTCAAGTCCTAAAAACTATCGTAAAATGCTAACTTTTAACAACATTTCAATTTCTTGATATCTGAATGAAATCTGTGTAAATTATACATTTTTAGAAATACTAATGCAAATATATGTATTTATGAACGAAAAGGAATCAGCGAAAGTATAAGAATAAACATCATTTTAACATTTGAAAATACAGCAAATTTCGTCAAAAAAAAGAAAAAAAATGCACAAACTTTGTCATAATTGCGAAAGATCTGCAAATTTCCTCAAAAGATTTCGAAAAATTCATCCGTCAAAGGGCTGCGGAAAAAACATTGTGTCACAGTTGGGTTTCCTTCCTCCACCCCTCCCCACACACATACACTGTGGCGAAACATATCAGAAAATTTGCTGTGAATTTTAGTTCCCTCACCCCCTCAGATTCACCCCTGAAGTGACCCTTTGACAAATTCCGCGTTTTTCCTGTGATCCCTTAAAGAAATTCTCATTTTTGCTCGATTTCTCAACCAAATATGAGTTTTATCGCACTCCTTTGATAACTTTGACGTTTTTTTTTTTTTTTTTTTTTTTTTTTTTTTCCTGTAACACTTTGCAGGCATGCTACTTTCCCATGGAATTCCATATGCATTAAAATTTGTTGCCATTTTTATGTGTGTGTGTGGGGGGGGGGAGGCAGTAAATACAACAAAAACACAAGTACAAACTGCGTCCAAAATTGAGAAAATTTCTTCAAGGGGTTGCAGGAAAAAACGAAAATTTCTCCAAAGTATAAAAAACAAAATATATATATATATATATATAAATTTGTTAAACGATCAAGGAAAAAATTTCTTCAAATGATCAGGGGAGGTAGCACGATTTCCATCGCATGATTCGAGAAAAAAAAGAAATGTGATTTCCTTCATAGGATTACGGAAAAGACGCTGTTTATGTTAAAGGATTGCGAAAATACTCGAATTTCATTGGATAATTGTGAAAGATAGTCCAATTTTTGTCGAAAGATTGGAGAAAATATTCTAGTTTTGTTGAAAGATTGGGAAAAGTATGCAGATTTTGTCGAATGATCGGAAGAAGTATGTGGGGTTTGTTGAAAGATTGGGGGAAGTATGCAGATTTTGTCAAAAGATCGAAAAAAATTTCCAGTTTTTGTCGAAAGATCGGGAAAAGTTTGCGGATTTTGTCAAAAGATCGGGGAAAATAAACAGATTTTGTCGAAAGATCATGGAAATTACGCGAATTTTGCTGAAAGAAATATGCAAATTTCGTCATAAGATCACAGAAAATAGACGTATTTTGTAGTAAAATTGGGGGGGAATTGCGTGTTTTGTCGAAAGTTTGAATGAAAATAGCGCATTTTGTTGAAAAATCAGAGTATAATTGCGAATTTTGTCAAAAAAGTGGAGGAAAATCGTGAATTTTGTCAAAGGATTGGGAAAATATGTGAATTTTCTTTAAAGATTACGAAAAATACGTGAATTTTGATGAAAAATCGTCGAAATTATGCAAATTTTCTGAAAATATCGTAAAAAATAAAAACACTAATTTTGTCTAAAAAGGATCCAAAAAACCACAAATATTGCTAAAGGATCATGGATAAATGCGAATTTCATGGAAAAGACTGTGGGAAAAAAGTGTGATTTTCATAAAATGGTCATGAAAAACACTGCAAGAAAATGCGAATTTTGTCAAAAGTCCATAAAGTTCTGAAAGTTCAGTTTTTTTTTTTTTTTGGCTGAACCTGTAGCGTGTCTGACTTTATCAAAATTTGCGATATCAGTAAGTCTGAATTTTTGGTCTGATAACTGATTTTTCATAATTTTTGGAATTGAATGCGTTGATTTTTTGAAAAATTTGAAGCAGAATCTCTCTTTTTTGCAGTGGAAAGTAGTATGAAAATTGTCACTTGATTGCAGGAAAAAATTGCGAAATATGTTGATTGGTCAGGAAAAAATCATGAATTTCAACTATCTTTCGCACTAGAAAACTTGCAAAATGTGTCAATCAGTTGCACGAAAATATCACAAAATTAACAAAACGGTCGTAAGAGTTGATCATAGTTTCAAAATGCAAAATTTTTTGGTCAAGAGCCTCCTGCCCACATTATATTTTTGTGCGGGATTTCATGAATTTTGTCCTATTTAAAGATACATTTTCTAAGAGAAAATACTGGTACAAAAAAAATTTTCTGGTCGTGAAATTCCAGGTTCCATGCTAACCGTGCCATACGAAATCCAAATCAATCTGCACTCAGCTGTCTGGCTGCATTCGTGAATTATACAAATGTAAGTAGCTTTTGAAGATAGTTTCACTTTGTTCAGCTGTGTTTTGACATATGATTAACGAGTCATATTTCTAAGTAATGATTCAATATTTTGTATCTTAAAGAATCCTGTTTTTTAGAAACGAATATGTGCAGTTTGCAACAGCTCTATCCTTGCAGGACGTAAGATTAATTCAGAATTTTTAAAGTTATATTGTCATTTCCAAACTACATGTCATTCGTAATGTTTTTCAAAAATGTAATAAAACCATAATGCAGAGTTTCCCCCAAGTTTAAAAAAGGGCAGGACGCTACTGTTCTGAAAAGCACACTTTTTACATTTTTCAGGGCACTTTTATAGAGTTGAATCTAGAATCTAGCAGTTCAAAAAGCTGTGAAAAAACAAAAATTTCATCAAAAAATTGAAAAAAAAAGGTAAATTTTGTTAAAAGATTGCAAAAAAATGGCCAATTTTGTTAAAAGATCGCAAAAAACAGCAGATTTTATTAAAAGATTGCAAATAACGGCATATTTTGCTTAAAAAAATCATGAAAAGCATATTTTGCTTTAAAAAAAATCGTGAAAAAACTGTAAATTTTATTAAAAGATCGCAAAAACAGCAATTTTTGTTAAAAGACAGCAAAAAACGGCATATTTTGCTTAAAAAAATCGCGAAAAAACTAGAAATATCGCGAAAAACTGAAGTTTTTATGGAATTTTCCATTTTATTGCGATTTTTGGACGAAATTTGCCGTTTCTTTCGCAAATCTTTTGATAAAATCTGCTGTTTTTTTTGCTATTTTTTTATGAAAGTTGCCGTTTTTTGCGACTCATTTGTAAAAATTTTCTGTTTTATCGCGATTTTTGGAAGAAATTTGTCGTTTTTTACTATCTTTTGAGGAAATCTGCCGTTTAGTGAAATTTTATGATGAAATTATCCATTTTTTGTGAATCTTGTCGGAAATTAGTCATTATTTCGCAATTTCTAACGAAACTTGCCGTTTTCTTAGCGATTTTTTTTTTACGAATTTACCCATAACACAGGACACATATGAGGCTGTTTTTTGCGTTCCATCGCTGATTTTTTTGCTTAATTTACGTACTATAGCGCTTTCAGGGTCATCGCTGGAGAGCTGTGTTTTTTCAAATGTGGGGCAAGAAGGCGCTTTTTTTTTTTAATGAATGACACGAGGGGCGCTAGTTTTTGGATGAGGGCAAGAGGGGCGCTAGTTTTTAAACCAAAGGGCAGGAGGGGCGCAGCGCCCCCCTGAAACCCTCTGAGGGAAACTCTGATAATGTTTAAAGGGATAGCCTTGCAAGGCATTGATACTTCATCTCTATTACATAGATAATGTTCTTTTATATCTTTAAATTTCTGTCTTTTTTTATGTAGGCTTTTTAGATTATCCTGTTTTTAAATTTAGGGGATTGGGGGGGGGGGTATAAAAATAATTATTTTTAAAATGTCGTTAATTGTTGAAAATGATAAATCTCAGAATATATTTTGTATTAGTCCATACTTAATTTTATCTATTTAATCTTTTTCAGCTTCTGCTTCCACAGTTCAAAAGCATATGAGTTTGAAGATTTCCTCTTAATGGATAAGTGCAGTCTGCAGTGCTTACAAGAAAAACTTTCAGGACCAGAAAATCAAGTATATATCATATGCATTTTCACCATTTTTTCCGACTGTCTTAATGTTTGAAGATTAGTCATAATTCTTAGATTTTTTTTTCCTCTCAAGAAACCCTTCTTGATAGTGCTACAAATTATTAATGTTTGTTAGTCGTTACTAGTAAGTGATGAATTAATTTAGTTGCATTTGACAACTGCAAAATTATTTTCTTTTGTAAAATTTGATGCCCAAGTTTTATTTATTTTTTACTTTTTTTAAGTAATAGTGATATACTGCAGATTTTGAGTTCATGTTAACTTAAAGTGTAGATAGTGTGTGTGTATATATATATATATTTATTTTCCCCGGAATAATTGCGTTACCAACATTAGATAAAATTTTGTGCTCGATTTGCATGTAGCATTAAATATCTATTACTAGATAGCACCTGTCGAGACTTGACGGTAAATAACTTAAATGTTTTATTAGAAAAATTCTTAAATTTTTACGTTTAATATATTGAAACCATGATAAATAACTTCTATAACGCATAAATGATTCCCATATCTGAAAATCTATTGATGGTGCTGTTAGTCTAACCTCTTCAATGAATTAAAGAATTTTACGTTTATAATTTACAACGAAATATGCTTACTTTTTTGTCAGAAAATTGACTAAAAATACTGGGTAGAATATTTTTGTTTATTATGTTTTTTAAATAACTTTTTTTTTTTTTTTTTTTAATTAACTCTACAACCATTTAGAAACTGATGTGCATTTATTTTTCAATCTCATTCTCAAAATACCTCAATTTGGATACAGCTAATTACTTGAATTTTGCATTTTTAAAATATTAAAACATAGATATAAAGGCAATTTCTTTTGTAGTTTCTTTGGTGGTTATACTTTACTTTCTCACACAGTAATACTCTCGATAAGTGGTCGGAAAATATAACAAGTTGTAGATCAGCTTGTTTTATTTGATAATGGAGAAATTTCATGATTTTCCTTTTCACTTTTATATTGAAGATCACTAAAAATCAAGAAAATTGATACTATTTTTATGTATATTTGAAGCTTTAATAATTCACTAAATGAATTTTTAAATGCCAGTTTTTGTCTTGGCGGCAAAACGCTGCATCACGGACGAAAGCGACTGTGATGTCATTTACCATGTTAACATCGTTGTGCTATATTGCTGGCATAAGTGTTTGACATATTTCTCATAGGTACTGTTTAAATTTTTTACATCAAAAAAAGAGTAGCAAAATGTATTATAAATATTGTATAGTACTATATTGCACAAATAATACAGTAAATTTGCTGCTAATAAGCATTTTTTTAGTGTTCCTAAAGATAATTTTTTTCTGATGTTAACATGACAGAAATGTTTTTGTAAACTTAAAATCTGCTATTCTTCATTTGTATGTGTATTTATTGATTGAATATAATTATTATTATTATTATTCAAAATGTGAATGGGAATATGCTTATAAAAAGAAAAAAAAATTGTATCATATATATAGTCATTAATTTTTATTTATACATATTAAGAAATACCAAGTAACTGATAGTTTATGTTTGAGATAAATAAATACATATATATATTATTGAATAAAGGGCAAAATTAGCACTGGCCACAGGACCAGTAAATGAGAAAAAGGAGTTAGTGAAAAACTGAAATATCAGCAGCCACTTTTTCATACAGAGAGAATAAAATTTTCTTGCATTTCAAAAAGTATTCTACTTTTTTTTTGTTCCAGTTCCAGTATATTTTAACATATTTATTTGAACTATTTAGTTTTAAATTAACTCTTGTAAAATTTTTACTATTTAGTATTTTTAAATAAAAAAGTGGCCACTTAAAAAACTAGTCCTACCATCCAGTGGCCGCTAATAAAATTTCCCAATTTTGCCCTATATTATTCAATAATCATAATGCAATTTTTTGAAGCCTCTAATTTTGATATCCATCATGTATAATTTTATTCATTAAAAAAATAAATAATACAATCACTTATGAAAACAGATTTTCACTGAAACCATACATTTTGAGCAAAGCATATTCAGATTTTTTAATAAACATTTTGCTTTAGTAGCATATCCAGAAGGAAAAAGAAGCAGTAAGGGGGGGGGGGGAGAAAAGGTTTGTTTTCAGAAGTTTTAATTCACATGAAAATTCAAATTTAAAAAGATTTTTAAGGGAGATTTTAACCCTATAAATAACACTTTTGGTTTCAGAAATGTTTTGAATATATATATATATATACATACAATATCATAGCTGCCAACTCTTCTGATTTTTTTGCCCGAAAAAATTTAATACAAATTTTTGTCTTGTTCAATCGATAGATTACGGCGATTTTAAATAGTAAAATTTACTGTAAATTTTTTCTGGGTTTAAAAAAGCAAAGGATGTTGGCAGCTATGCAATATTTTGCTTGTTGTGTGCATACAATTAAGCTTTTTTTTTTTTTTTTTTTTTTCCTCTTATGAAAATTTATATGTTATCTCATTTGTAAATAACATTTCTAATACCGCTTAGAAGTTTATTTATTTTTTTATTTGTAATTATTAGTTACCATTATATGTTTTTAATGTATATATGTACTTTATAGGATTAAGTGAAAATTTATTATTTCCTGTAAATTATAATTAAATTTGGTGCCAAATGCCCAAATGTATTTAACTTTAGATGAATAACATTGGATGAATTATATTATATATATTTTTTTTTTCACTCTAACAAAAAATAAAGCAAAAATTTTAAATTTTAAATTTAAAAATTGTCTGCTGATCCCACATGACACGTAATCTATGATACATACACATATAATTATACTTTTTATAAGAAATCATTGGCTAAACTAACATAATAAATCAGAATAAATACATTTTTTTATTTATATCTTATTTTCTTTTGAAGGCAAATACTAGCTAAGAAGTTATGCTCTGTATACGAAAAATTTCCAAATTAATATTCTGTTTTAAATATTTTTGATATGTCACCGATTAATTGCATATTTAGTAAACTTCAAAGTCAGTATACTAAACATTTTTTACTTCATTGTTTGACATACATTAATATTTAAAACAAACCAAATATTAAAAAGTTATTCATTTTGCTTACGCTTTTTTCTAATAAATTATCATGCATTATTTGAGACAAGCAATAAGCACTTTTTAAAATATTAAAAAGTGAAAATAATCAAACTTTTTTCATAAATAGGTAAATTTTCTGACGTTCATTTGTTTCTGTTTCAGATGCAGTTTGTGAGGAGCAATCTGTTACCAAGTCTGCTGTTGAAGACATAATTAAAACATGGCTAAGACATGCTAAAGAGAGAAAATATTATGTTAAGAGAAAAGATATAACTGTGTAGATTAAGAGATGGATAAAATAAAAATTGGTGTACGGATCTAGAATTCTCCTTTTCATTTTTTCCTTTCAGACCATTCCCTCCGCTCGCCCCCACAACCAAAAAAAAAAAAAAAAAAATTACAACTCAGCTTAGAAAGCTTATTCTCTATTGGAAATTTTTCATGGTCATTCAAAAAGAAATGTTTAATTGAACAAATTTAATTATGGAATATGTTAAAATTTATATTACTTTTTTATCAAATTTTTAAAAAAATTATTTTCTTTAATCGCCTATATTTTTTGTTCAAAAACTAAATTAATTTTTCAGTAATTGCTGTTCTAAAAAAAATCATTACTTTTATTTAAATAGTAACCTTGATTTATTCTGATCTACATACAAAAGATGAAAAATAATTTGCTTTTTTATCTTTGATTTGTTTTAATTGCAAAGTAATTTTATTTTGCCAAATGTTATTTTTTATCAAAATCAGTCTAGTGGCCTAGTGTGATTTATTTTTTATTAATGATATATTGCCTATGAGCTCTAAATGGGCCTGTCCCTTTAGCTTTTATACTAAGATAATCTAGATCTAGAGATGGATATTTGTAAAGTACTCTAAAATCATGCAAATTTGTCTGCTTGTAGAAATATTAGCAGTTTCCCTTGCAGATGAAACATATTGGCAAGATTATCTTATTCATGAACTATAATGTGCCGTGCTTAACATTTTGTGATACAGGCAGAATATATTGCAAAAAACATTATCGAAATGGACATTTTAAAAGAAATTTCTATAAGCAAGAGAATAAGAATAAAAATAATGTTTGTACTAATAAAATAACTGTTTAGAAAAGTGCAAAATAAAAACACACAACTGCTTAACTCTTCAAACGTTATGTCAGCGAGTTTCATGCTTTTATTTTTAAAAATGTGCCATAAAATTTTATCTTTACAGAAAAAATATTTTTTGAAATAAATTCTCTTAAAAAAGGATTTTTATTTATTTATTTATTTTTTACCGTTTTTGTAGTCATCCTGGACATCTTACAAGAAAGGTCCTAACTCTGTTAGTACCATTTTGGATCTTCATTGACTCCATTATTATTGTTTTTGTTTTAAAGATTTTGTTTAAAACTGAAAAGAAAATTATGAATTGAAAATCACAAAATCAACTTGATACCTTGTAAGAAGCATCATTAAATAAAATTTCTCATGCAGATAATGGAAAAACAAGAATGCTCATTCAGAATTAAAATCTTGGCTAAAAGAACTAAAAGTGCATTCTGTGAATACTTCAAAAAATATTATTTAATCTACTAATGTATATAATAAAGCATTCATCATAATGTAATGGAAAACTTGTCTCTCTGTAAATGATCTGACAATTTGTCTGTTTGATTATTATTTAATATTGAGAAAACTTCACTTAAAAACACCTGCTCGCTAATGCTAAACATTTAGGTAGGTTCTTGTTTTAATTTCAAAATTTTTAACCTTTTATTTTTCATTCCACAGCTAAAGTCTATTTTTAATAAGAGTATTTTGTACTTTTCCAATTTTAGTTGCAGTTTTTTAAATACAGGTACTTTTGTTTAACCAATTCTGAAAGTAAAAATACCTTCATTTAAAAAAAAAAAAAGTTATTACATAATACCTTTTGCTATCCTAAATTGTTTAAAAATATTTAAATTTAACACATTGCGATCCATGGTGACAACACTGAACTTTGCTTTGGCTACTGGTGACTGACAATGTAATGTATGATATAAAATAAAAATAAATTAGTGTTTAAATAATTAAGAAAGTAAAATCCTATAATTTTAAGTTTAATTATGTTCAGTAAAATGTAAATAAATCTTCAGGGATTGCTTAAAACAATATATTTTTAAACTCGGTGACTGACATGGCATTCGACGTGTTAATAGAAAAATTCAAAAACCTGTTCAATTAGGAAATATGTTTGCTACAAGACACTCATGGATGTCTTCGAATGGAGAGTCCCCTTGAGAAATAGATGCATCACTACAAAGCTCATTATAAATAGACAGAAAAGTTTATTTTACCATGAAGAGCTAAAGAAGCTCTTGGATTATTTTTTTATACATACGTTTAAAAAAAAAAAAAGAAATAGCTATATTTGGATAAAATAATGCTGAAGATCATACTTTTTTATACACATGCAGAGGTCGATCCAGGCAAAATTTGAGGTCTATTGTCCCTTCAAAAAAATTAATTTAATAAAATGGGCCACTTCACGAAATTTCTTATAATAAAATAGGCTCTTTTATAAAATTCTTTTTCATAAAAACTGTTTAAAAATGTGTAATTTGTAAATATAACCAGTTTATGAAAAGGAAAACCTTTAGCAAAAGGATTTAAAGATGTTTTTGTTAATAAATGCTTGGTTCGAATTTGCGTAACTGGGTTTCTAGTTTCATTACTATTACTATTTTTTACCACAGAAATAATTTTACTTTTCACAAAATGGGCCCCAAGAATAAATATCTGGATCAACCCCTGACATGTCAAAAAAGAAAATTATATACTGCAGGTTGAATTTAGGTGATCCAAGGGGTATCTGCAACTGTCCTATTACTGTACAAAATGTGTAGTAAAATGTTGTCCACAGGACATTCGCAGGTTTCACACTTCGAACTTAAGGGGATGTCCTACAACTGTCCACAAGACGGATTCACCCATCCATAGGATATCAGCTTATCTGGAATATGGCATTATTAGGATGATTTTAGGACCGTCCAGAGGTTATCATATAAGCATCCTATAACCATCCTAAAGGTGTCATGAAGTGACGTCCGTAGGATGTTGACAGGTGTGACATTTCGAAACCCAGGGGATGTTCTGTAACTGTCGATAGGACCAATTCATCGGTCCACAGGATATCACGCATGTCCTAAGCGTGATATCTTCTGGATGTTTTTAGGATGTATTTGTGTTGTCTGGGACATGTGTGCTTAACCTACTCCTTTGAGAAAATCCTTTCTTGCATATCTCACACTCAAAAAGTTTCTCCCCAGTATGAAATAATAGATGCTTGTTAAATTCATATTTTCGAGAAAATTTCTTGTTGCATACCTCACAATCAAAAGGTTTCTCGCCAGAATGAATTAATAGGTGCCTGCTTAAATCACCCTTACGAACGAATTTCTTGTTGCATATCTTACACACATAAGATTTCTCACCAGTATGAAACAACAGATGTGTGCTTAAACTACTCTTTTGAGAAAATCCCTTGTTGCATATCTCGCACACGAAAGGTTTCTCACCAGTATGAATTAACAGATGTTTCCTTAGAGTTCTATTGTCAGAAAATGTCTTATTGCATATCTCACACACAAAAGGCTTTTCTCCAGTATGAGACAATAGATGTCTGTTTAAATCACATTTTCGAGAATATTTCTTGCTGCATACCTCACACACAAATGTTTTTTCACCCGTGTGAATTAACAGATGTGTGCTTAAACTACCCTTCCGAGGGAATTTCTTGTTGCATATCTTACATACAAAAGGTTTCTCCACAGTATGACATCGAAGATGGGCATTTAAATGAAACTTTTGAGAAAGTGCTTTTCCACATATGTCACAAATAAACGACTTTCCATGCTGCGAGTCAGAAACTGCTTTCCCAGAAAACTTTTGCGAAGAAATGTTTTGCTGCATGTTTCACACTTTAGAGAGTGTTTTGAATGATGTGGCGTATGTCTACATTTATGTCTTTATGCATCTGCATTACCTAGGATTAAGCTAATGAAAGACCTTTTATTATTTAATAAAAGCAATTTAAGAGAAAATAAATTTATGATAAATTCTACTACATGTAGAAAATTCAATTCAAATAAAATGTTTAACATGATATTAAAAATTGTATTAGACTCCCAATTACTGCAAAACTTAAGATTTTACACTATTTCGTACACTATCTACCAATAAGTATTTGGACACTTTCAATTTTTGACATTTTTTTCAAATATTTAAAAATATACTTGTCGGATTCTTCTGGAACTTCAGGATTGTAAAGATTATGTTTGACCTCATATTTATCAACATCTATTTGATAAGCAGGGCAATTAGGGAGCCGACAAAAAATCAAAGAATAATAGAAATATTTGGGATCACCCTGTACATGAAAATGCACGGAACAATTTATCGCTGCAGAATACAAATAAGTGGATACTGTACAACATGTACACTGATTTTCGTAAGTATATTCATGGTAAGTATATTATTTTCGCATGTATATTCATGGAAAAAGGGCGATTTTTTTGAAAAATTAAGAAAAAACTGGTATATTTTTTCTTATATCATGCAGGGTTTCCGAACAAATTTAACGCAAATTTCAGAAAAATTGGCAAAATGTAGTAGAAAAAATATAGCGCAATGGAATACAGCTATATTAAATATTTCATGAAATATGAGTAGTTGTATAAAATAACTTTTTATCTGCGCATGCGCGAAAGATAAAAACGATTTTTCTACATAATTTAATAGTCAATTCTATGGAGTAACTCATAAAAAAAATCCAATCAAATATCGTGAAAATTCAAAAATATATCATTATTACAGAAAGCTGTTTTTACTTTGCTCTCTAAAATCGGTTGAATAATAAGAGATTCTCCACAAATTGACATTTTTTATTAACTGAATTTTAGAAAAAAAAATTAGTATTTAATGAATACAATATCTAATACAATATTTCTGCTAATAAGTATCTTGACACCGGTGATAGAAAAGAAAAAGAGCTTTTATTCACATTCAGGGCATAGCTGCTAAACATAGACATGAAAAAAATCGCCAAATAAAATCTACATTTGACACCCTTTCGGCCTGGCGCCCAGGTCACATGCCCTTCTTCCCCATTCTCTTAGTTTTGGTCCTGAATGTGAATCAAAGCTCTTTTTCTTTTCTATCACCGATGTCAAGATACTTATTAGCAGAAATATTTTATTAAATATTGTATTCATTAAATACAATTTTCCCCCTAAAAGTCAGTTAATAAAAAATGCCAATTTCTGGAGAATCCCTTATTATTCAGCCGATTTTAGAGAGCAAAGTAAATTCATCTTACTGTAATAATGATATCTTTTCGAATTTTCACGATATTTGATGGGATATTTTATGAGTTACTCCATAGAATTGACTATTTAAATTATGTAGAAAAACCGTATTTATCTTTCGCGCATGCGCAGATAAAAATTATTTTATAGAACTACTCATATTTCATAAAATATTTAATATATCTATAATCCAATTGCGCTGTATTTTTTCTACTACATTTTGCCAATTTTTCTGAAATTCGCGGTTTCTTCCAAGTGGAAGAAATAAATTGTTTTTCTTTAAGAATTTTACCACATACTTTAAATTTTGTAAGATATAATATATTTCTTCTTCCATTAATCTTATAGTATAAATTAATTCCATTGGATCAAAATAAATGTAAGTGTATATGCTAAATTAAAAATTACCGTAATTTCGGGTGTATAAGCCGCGGATCAAACAATTCTTTTTGGACCCAGAAATCTTATTTAGTGATTAAAGACATATATTTACGTCGATCTAAGAAGTAACATTTGTTTCTTAAAAAATTCTGGGTCGAAAAAGAATTGTTTGATCCGCGGCTTATACACCCGAAATTACGGTACATCAGTTAAACCAAGATCACACACTGCCTGTCTAAAGATCTTCAACCATTGGAAAAATTAAAAGAAATTTTATTCAAAATACACAAAATTAGTTAAATGTTATCCATTTCAATTTTAACCAACATATGTTTTAATTATATAAATTTCTGTAACTAGTAGTAAATAGTAGGGATTCTTTACTAATAGTGGAATGAAATTTATTTAAATAAAAGTTTTTAATTTACATCAATTTTATTAAAGTAAGTAGTGTAAAATGATTACTGTATTAAATAAAGATCAACCAAAAATACAGTTTCATTTTTGGCACAAAAACCAAATTTTGTGAAAAATATCTCTGAAAATTTGGCGGGACCGAAACTCTCAGTATTCCAAAAATCTTCTTTCTTCGTTCCGAAATTTGCAACATTAGTCACTGATTTTAACTGTATGAGGTCAAATGACTGTATTGCGATGAACTTCTTTGTTTATAATTATCAATCATCTTAAAGAAATTTTTAGTTTAAACTGCATTAGTGTTTCGAATATTCTTTGAAAAAATTCTAAAATAACAAAAGATCATTTACAAAAATCATTATACATACTTACATTATACATATTCCTCTACATTATACATAATTGTCGAGGAAAAACCAAGGTGTGTATACCTAAAACTGAAATTTTTTTTAATTAAATGAAATTTATGTAATTAGAAAATCTTTCTGCATCATTAATGAATTAGGTTTTATTGCTCGTAAAAATAGAGTTTTTTGAATAAATAACGAATGTGCATAGTTAATAAATACTATATATATAATTAATTTACAATTATGTATATTTAATTATGTATTAATTACTGTAAAACATATCATTTAATCATTTTAAAAAATTTCGGCTGTTTTCATTTTCGGTTTAAAGTATTAAGGTCATTGAAATTCGGTTTTGGCCTTAAAAACCCGCTCTGGTCGATCCCCAGTATTAAAAAAACAATCATTAAAATCCTCATTTTTCTTAGTTCACTGCAACATAGCATAGCAAAAAAGTTTTTTAGAAGTAGGATGCTGCAATTCGTTTCTCAGCTTAAATTGGATGAATGCAAAAAATGAAAATTTTTGTTTCAAGTTTTACATTTCAGGATAGTTTAAAGCATGTCGACATACCCATAGATACTTTTAGAATACTAATCGTTTAAAATCAACATTGAGATGTTCATGCTAGATGTTAGTATCAGTGATTACAAATTTAATAATTTACTATGCATTTTTGTATGAAAGTATATTTTTATATGAATAATAAACAATTTGTTGGTAATTTTTTTTTTCTCTTTTTACAAAAATGGCATAATAATAATAATATATAAATAAAGAAATAAAAAATAATAAATCTTTTTGCCTCTAGAGTAATAAAAATCCATCACCTAAAAATGTCAGCTGAATCTGAAGCTCGTTATTAAAAAAAATAACTTATGTTTGCAAAAATAATATTTTTAATAATTAAATTTTCCAATTTAGATTTCATGTAATTATACTTTAATTCTTTTACATAGTTAATATATTTTAACCTTAAGCATTTGTTTTGGTTTCTTCCATTTCTTAAAGTTTTTCCAGTTTCTTCCGTTTTTTTCCAGTTTATTCCACTCTCCTGGAAGAAACAGATTTCTTAAGTAGAAACGTAATTCTGTAAATAATACAGTACATGACTTATTATCCAAAATTCAAAAATCCAGAAGGAACCCAAAACCTAAAAAAGAAAAATATTCAAAAAAATTTTGAAATTTGCAAATTTCTACTAAAATTTTTCAGTTTTTGATACTTTTCCAAAGTTTTACAGATTTTCCATCTTTTTTTTTTCATGCATAACCACTAAAACAAGTTATTTCAATGATGGGGAACCCAGATCCTCTGATTTTACATATCTTTATTAATTTAATTATAAAAAGCAAGTTAAATATAAATAAGCTAGGCTATATAAATAAGCTAGACTATCAAGTTTAAAGATTTTTTTTTTTTTTTTTTTTTTTTTTTTTTTTTTTTTTTTGTAGCAACACAGTCATTATTAATAATCCTAAACTCAGACACTAAAATAAAAAAAAATAAAATGAATTGTAACTTGGATAATGTAAAAGCACAGGTTTTGAAAACTAAAACAAATAGTAACTAGATTCGAGGAAAGACTAGATTTTAAGGCATGAAACTTTTTCTAAATATCTGCTAATTAAATAACATCTATAATATTTAATCATTGTATCTAAAATAAATGCAAATGGAACAAAGAAACTGCTAACATAAATTTTATTTTTGATTAAGCTAATTTTGTCTAAGCTATAATTCAGTAAAAATTAATAAACTATGCAACTTATTAATAATAAAAGAATATATATATGTTAATTATATAGGTAATTCAGAAAATTTTTACAATTTTAAAATAGAGAAAATGCAGTGAACATTTTTTTCCTGAATTACATTCATGTATGTGTGATGTTCTCATCGATGAATTTAACAGAAAACTAGTATGTTGTGACCACCACAAAACTTTCTTCTATTTAAATCACGTCAATTAAACCATTTAAAAAGTGCAGAAATTATCACCCACGTACCATAGCAGCCTAATTCATATCAAGGTCTAACTGAATATAAAATTTTATGAAATTTCGAGCATTAGTTCTTGAGATAGAGCGCCCACAAATTTTTTGTCACATATAGACAGACTCACAGACAGACATTTTCTAAAAATAGTCAAAACGTGTTCAGAACCTTCTAAAACGTATAAATCCGTCGAAAACCGGAAGTCGAAAATTTTCATGAATCCAATACTTTCTTCTTGTAAAGATAGAAGAAAGTAAAAAGGATTACAAAAGTTTTTAGAATAAAGATGTTACTTAAACTACCAAATCATCAAATTTAAGTTATTTCATGCATTCTTCTGATGAAAAATTTATTTTTCATTTATTCAGATAATGTTTTATTAATTTTTTTTCTATTGTTCAGTAATTAATTAAAATGTTATACATGAAGTATATATTATATAAAATATATACCTCAAATCCGCACAGCTTAGGACCAGAGGTTTTGCAGATTTCTGGTCATTGCTTTGTTTACCTTATTTAAACAGTAACTAAATGTAATTAACAATGAAACTGAAACTATTATAAAGGCTTACAATACAATAAAACATTAAAATAAAAACAGTATGGAACCATTTATCCGGAAACCAGTTATCTGGAATGATATTTCTGACAGACTGATGTTAGAATCTATGTAGAAAAAAAATACCATACACTGCAAGTTTGACATATATATTGCTTGAAGCAATTGTAGAGTTTGATAACAGCATCTAGTATTTGAAATAGAAGCATATTTGGTTGTATTATAGATGTTTTCATTTTTATGCAGAGAAAATAGATGAATTTTTGTTCCCAAGGAATTCCCATAAATAACCTTCTTTCATACTCACATTTTGATTTACTTCATCTAATTCTTTGTTCAAGTATTCTAATAATTAATTTGTAATACCACAACCACATACATTCCATAAAATTTATCAAATGGATGCTGCTTTAATGCCCAACCAGTTAACCGAAAAAACCAGTTATCCAGAATACGTCTGGTCCCAGCCATTCCGGATAAATGGTTCTATACTGTAATAAACTAAAATAATAAAACTTTAGATAATTTTTAACATGATTAAAATATTAAAAGTAAAGGTCAAGTTAATAATCAATAATGTTTGATAAAATATTTATTATAAAGATAAGATTTCTTTCTCATGTGAAATTTGCTTTAGAAAGATACATTTTTAATTTGCATCAAAACCATAAAATGAGGAAGTTTTATTTCAGCCTTAGCCAGACTTAATAACCAAAAAATTTTGGTTAATGCACAAATTTATTTGGTATAAAGATTGTGATTACCACTGATATCAGCATTTTTTTTTTTTTTTTTTTCAAAATGAATTTGGCCTCTTTTTTTTTTTTTTTTTTTTTTTTTTTTTTTTTTTTTTGTGATTGAGAAAGTTTTTCTGACATTAATTCAGTATTTATAGTTGATCTTTTTTTTAAATTGAAATTTACAAAAGCGAAACATATGTATCTTTATCCACGCTTTGAATAATAATATACCATATGTTTGGTTCACATTTGAATATTTAGTTTTAACTAATACCTTTGTAATTAGTAAAAATCTGTATTGGGTAAGGCAACATTGTCTTTTACTTAGGACAGAAATGGGATTTGGGAGATTATTTATTCGATTTTTTTGGCAGATTTGCAAATTTCTGAGTTTATTATTGTTTTCTGATGACTAAATGTAAGATATATTTTATTACAATTTTATGAATATATGAATTCATATATAAATTTATTTCTGCAGATTGTATGAAAATGAGATTAGTCATTTATTGATTCATTTAATCATTTCCATACTTCTTGGGGACTACTCAAAAGAATATTTTCCACACTAAGATAAACACTTGTTATTGCCAATCTCTCACAGGAACAATCCAAAGTTATAGAAGGAAGGGGGGTTAGCCTTCGATACAGCAAGGGGATTCCAGTTGCAGAGGAAATGTTTGGATACATGTAAATTTTAAAGAACAGTGTAATTTATTTTTGTGAAAAACCTGCATAAAGTAATATTACTCTCTTCATAAAGTAAAGGATCTGCAGTATTGAAAGAGAAAGTTACTCTATGCTTCAGTTTTTCCTTACTATTCTTTATTAAATGTTTAACTAGATATTATTCCAATTATTTTTCTCATTATGACTACCATAAAATACCGTTAATTCGATCCCCTAAACGTGACGAAAAATCATAAAATAATTAGAGGGGAGCGCTTACATGGGATTTTTCCACGATTGTTTCACAAAATTTGCAGGGATGAATCATGATGAAATGAATGAATCATTAATTTAGATACTTGAAGCAATACTTGAAAAATTTCCACTAAAAAAAAAAAAAAAACGTAAATTTTGTCAAAAAAAAGGAAAAATTTGCAAAAAAAAAAAGCCAAAAAAAGCATGAAATCAATTAAAAAATCTAAAATAAAACGCACATTTCATCAAAGATTCATGATTCATCCCATTTTTTCTGCGATTTTTTTGGGAGGGAGGGCGCTTTCTTGGGATTTTTTGAAAATTTCAAATTTTTTATAAAGTGGGGAGGACGTGTTTGATCGGGAAGGGCGGATTAACAGGATTTTACAGTACAGTGCAATGAAAGAACTGACGGAATTCAAATACGATTTATTAATGTATTTTCCTTTTATGTGTATATTATTATTTAAATATTATGAATTTAAGTAGATATTTTTAAGAAATTTTCTTTAAAATGAGATATTTAGGTGTAATAACGAGACTTTGTTAAATAAAAGTGCTACTGTATTTTATTCGTAACGTTTTGACTTCTTAAAAATAAACATGACTCTCTATTGACCTATATATTAGGGTGGATCAAAAAAAAATTTTTTTCACGGTGTCAAAACCTACCTATGAGGAAAAGATGTTCTCTTGGATATGGAGATTAAGGGAAAAATAATTAAAAAAATTAATTTTAAATTTTACTACTGCACAAATGAGGTTGAATTTTGAAAAAAAGTGAAAAAAGACCTAATTTTGGCTAGATTATTTTTGATTCAAAATAATAGTTTAAAAAATTATCCAAAACCTACCTATGCGTAAAAGATGTTATATTATATGCTGAATATGAGAAAAATAATTTCAAAAATTAATTTCAAAAATTAATTTAAAAATTTTAAATCTGCCGCAATGTGGCTCAAATTTATGTATTTGAACGTTTTTACGGTAAAAAATCAACTTTTTTTTGTAAACTAAAATATGAATTTTAGACATTTTTAACATTTATTGCAATGAGGGATATTTGATTGATTACAAGATAAAAACTTTAGTTTCTTAATTAACAGCTTCATTAGTCATTTAAATAACAATTTTAATTTTTCTTAAGAAAGGTGTTATAGTAAAAATAAAATACATTGACATGTTTCGGAACCGTCAAATAAGTTCCATAGTCATAATATAAATAAAACAAAATTTCAAAAAATTTCTCGGACAATACAAATGACACGCGACAATGAGATATAAATAACAAAAAACACGCGCTCTATTGCAAAAAATTAAATTAAAATATAGACCATGATCTAAACTTAGCTAAAAATAAAAATTTCAAACTATATCACGGTCAATACAAATGACACGCGACAAAGAGATATAAAAACACCAAAAAACATGCGCGCTATTGTAAAAAATTAAATTAAAATAAAAATTGGCCATGATCAAAGGAAATTCCAACTTGGTTCATCCCATTGAAGACCTCATGAGGAATTTATTCATTAATTCTAACCATAACTTAGGAATAATAAAAGAAACGGTATCATTGCAAACCAGATTATTACGCGTATAAATTTCAATGGACTCTCTTATAATAGATTTACGATTACAATTAGATATGAAACATAATTTACTTTGATTAAACAATATTTTTATCTCCTCATTTAAATATGTTCTTTATAAGGCAGTGTTAGTACGTCCAAATTTAATGTCAGAAAGGGGAGCATGAATCTGATATTAAATTTGGACGTACTAACACTGCCTTATCAAGAATATATTTAAATGAGGAGATAAAAATATTGTTTAATCAAAGTAAATTATGTTTCATATCTAATTGTAATCGTAAATCTATTATAAGAGAGTCCATTGAAATTTATACGCGTAATAATCTGGTTTGCAATGACACCGTTTCTTTTATTATTCCTAAGTTATGGTTAGAATTAATGAATAAATTCCTCGTGAGGTCTTGAATGGGATGAACCAAGTTGGAATTTCCTTTGATCATGGGCAATTTTTATTTTAATTTAATTTTTTACAATAGCGCGTGTGTTTTTTGGTGTTTTTATATCTCTTTGTCGCGTGTCATTTGTATTGACCGTGATATAGTTTGAAATTTTTATTTTTAGTTAAGTTTAGATCATGGTCTATATTTTAATTTAATTTTTTGCAATAGAGCGCGTGTTTTTTGTTATTTATATCTCATTGTCGCGTGTCATTTGTATTGTCAGAGAAATATTTTGAAATTTTGTTTTATTTATATTATGACTATGGAACTTATTTGACGGTTCCGAAACATGTCAATGTATTTTATTTTTACTATAACACCTTTCTTAAGAAAAATTAAAATTGTTATTTAAATGTTTATATAAAAGGTGAATATTTTAAAATCTGATGATTTAAAAAAAATCAATTGGATTTAATTAACTTTTTATCATAGCTTCATTAGTATTAAATTAAGAAAAATCGTCAACATTGCAATTGGCGATAATGACGTTCGGTATTGAAAATCGGCATGAGATTTTGTAATTCAATCTGATTTTTATAAAACCGTCTCTTATATACTATGGTCCATACACAGCAGAAATACTTCCGTGACTCTTTTGATTATTAGTTTTGTAGAATGAGCGTTGTGTGAATAGATATTATTGATAGTAGATGTTATTGCCACTGGAATGATTGCTGGATTTACATATTGCTTCTGAAATCATGTCGTTACTAAATCCTCATGACATAGTGGAACCTCATTGATGTGTAACTAGCACAAAAACCATTGTAGTGGACGCTTGAAGATCAGTTCCATAATTGAATAACACATTCTTTAACATCTATATTAACAGATATTCCGTCACAACTGATCGCAACCAACTTTGTTACATGTATATTATTGTTAACACATGACAAAAAAATGCACGTCGTGTTTTCAAATTGTTTAGTACTCTTCCAGAATTTACATATATGTGACCGATGTATTTGGAGCCCAGTTCTTTTTTCAAGCTCAAGTCTGCTTCTATTATGATTTTTCTTCTGTTGTTTTTTAGTGATGTAGTCTGTCTTTACACCAATCAAAGTTTAAAGAAAATGGCCATGATCATAATCTTTTACAAATGACTAAAACGATGGAATGGTCTTTGGTTTGTTTTGTCTTGCCGAATTTTTTTCTGTCAGTAGCATTCGATTCATAGTTTAGTGAGATAATGCCCACATTTTGAAGTGCACCAGACACAATGGCAGCACCTGCTTGGTCGGAAGTGCACAAACTGTCCAATATTCTGATGATGTGACACCTAGCTTGGCAGCAGTTTGGCTTTTCAATGATTTAGTAGCCCCACCAGTGGCCGAGAGGTTCAGACCTCTCAACTGGTAGACGGCAGGTGCTGGGTTCGAACCCAATCGCGGCTGTCGGCCTAACCGTTCGGAGTTTTCGTGGTTTTCTTCGAACCTTGCGTAAATACGGGTTAGGTTCCCTTAGAAAGACCCCCACGAAGGGCATTCCCCACTGGTCCTATATCCCTAGCGTAGATAATCGGACGAGAAAAATAAACCAAACCAAACCAAACCAATGATTTAGCTGGTGATGCAGAAAAGTGAGTTTGCTCTCAATACGTCGATTTAGTTTACACTCAATATTCATATTCATATTCAAATCTATTGAACTGAAAAAAATAGGCAGTATTTTCGGAAATGGTCCAAAAGACTGTAGTAGCTTGCAGTATCTTATTTTGTTTTACAAAAATTAAGAGGAGCGCAATATTATTGAGATTGTTCGGTAAGTTATTGAGATTGAATCTCATTTACAGGTCACTAGTAACTTATTAGCAACTCCTTCTCATTGGCAGGAAATAAATAGATGTTGACCGATTCCTTTCTTCGGTTATTTTTTAAATACCAATATGTAAATTTTATAACATTTTGTAATAGGGAGCATATTTACTGGCATATCAAAGCTAGAACCAAATAGGATGCAATTCATATCTCTCTCTCTTTTTATTTTTTTTAACAACGCCATGGTACAGTAATATTCAAGGTACACTAAGCTACACAATACAAACAGACAAATTCTAGCTGAAAAAACAGGAACTGCCAGTTTTTCGAAACTTTAAATCACTTGCAGAAGTATTAAATTTTGAAATTAGTTTTTTTTTTTTACTTAATATTCATGCAATATAATATTTCTTACGCAAAGGTAGGTTTTGATTGATATTAAAATGATTATTTTGCGTCAAAAATAAATCTAACCAAAATTAGATCTTTTTCCATTTTTTCAATATTTTATCGAATTTTCAACTTTTTTGTGGCAGTATTAAATTTCGAATTTATTACTTATTATTCTTTTTTACTTAACCTCCATACGATATAACATCTTTTCCGCATTGTTGGATTTTAAAAATTATTAAAATAATTAGTTTTTGACAAAAATAACCTAACCAAAATTCGGTCTTTTTTCAATTTTTTTCGAAAATTCAACCCTTTTGTGGCAGTATTAAATTTTAAAATTAATTTTTTTTATTATTTTTCCCTTAATCTCCATACAATGGAACATCTTTTCTGCATAGGTAGATTTTGATGAATGGTAATTTTTTTTTCGCCATAGACAATCGATCCACCCTACTATATATTCTTGTCGATGAATTTTCAACATTACAAGTAGAGAGTCAAGCTGATTTGAAAAATTTTCAACAAAGCACAACTCTGCTCTTATACGAGTGAAGTTAGCTACCATCTTGTGTAAGAGCACTAGAAACGTTTTAAATAATAAAAATGGATTCATTGTCTCACCTAAGTTATACCTGAGAAGAGTAGGTGAAGTTTTATCTCTTGGCATGATACATGAAACAAACGTTAAATCACCCCTGTCCTCTGTGAAATAAGGAGAACACAGAGAACTATGTTTTGATGGACTCCAATGTTTATGACAAACTCTTCATACATGCCTTGGTATGCAGTCTTTAAGAAAGCTATAAAAAATTTCAGAAATATAAACAGTTATAAAATTATTAATATTTTTATCATTTGAGAAAGTTAATGCAGAAGTAAAGCAATAAATTCGATACCAAAGGTCAATTTTACAGGAACTTCAAAAAATTACATTCTATAAAAATGCATCACTACAGAATTCTATGCTTTAAATAAACTTTTCAAATACCCAAAGGACATTCGTCAAATTTGGGAACTATCCAGACTAATGTAAAAGAAGCACTATTAAAGTTACCAAAAGAAAAATTGAACAGATTTTTTTAAAAAGTAAAATTTGAGATGATTTTAATCCCAAATTTTTATTACTGAAAAGAAAAAAAACAGTTTTCTTTCAGGCAAATAAAACTGTCCATCAACCCGTGCATACTTTTAATTGCAGACAGAAGTAATATCAAATCAGTACCCACAGAGAAATAGAGATTTCAGGAAAGGAACAGGCTTTAAGAAAAGCAGGATAGCCAGAATTTAGACCTTTCCAGATCATTTTCCCCTCAGTACAAGAAAAGAAACACTGTTACTTTTAATGTGGAGTATGTCCATTACTTTTATAAAAGTGCCGAGTGCATTAGTACAAAAAAAGCTAGTTTATATTCTTACAAGTACTGTTAATATTTAAATGTGAGGGCATTTTTTTCTAAGACAACAATAATTACAATGAAACAATTATACAGAAGACTTCCTAAAATCTGCACATAATTTATGGATGTAAACAATGAAATATTCAGGTTAGATGTAAGTGGAACATTTGACTCTTTTTTAGTTTTATATCAATTCCATACATTTTTTAATTTGTAATTATTGTTGAGGTTATTGAATTAAGGTTTTTTCATGAAGAAAGAATAAATTTATTTCTGAAAAAATCAAGATGTTCCTGATATCATTCATCACTCTGTAATCACCTTCTTTTTACCAAATATATTTATGTATTAATTAAGCTTTTTTGATTATTAAGTCTGGCTAAACCTGAAATATAGCTTCATTATTTTGTGATCCTAATGTGATTTTGTAATGTACCTTTATGAGGCACGTTTCATTGAATAATTTAGGAAAAACACATTTCATCTTTATAAAGAATATTTAATTGTACATTATAGATTATTAACTTGACCTTTGCTTTTAGTACTTGATTAATTTTAAAAATTAGCTCAATTTTTATTATTTTAGGTTATTATTTATTTCAATATTTTAGTATATAGTAAGCATTCATTATACTTTTGATTTCATTATTAATTACATTCAAAATATTTTTTTAAATATAAACAAAGCAATGACTAGAAATCCGCAAAATTCTAAAATCCATACAATTTCTAGTCCCAAGCTGTATGGATTTGAGGGAGTCTAATGTAACATATACTTTTCTTTGATATAATTGTGCAAGAAACATTTTATTAGAAAAAGCAGTGAGTGCCTAAATATGACTTCCAGCATTATATCAAAAAATTTAACTAAGCGATAAATTACTTAAAAATATTTACTTTCAATAGAATAGAATACAACCAAATTCAGTCTATGAGCAACACAATGTTTTAAATTTAACCATAAATAAATATTCAAACGAGTTTACTGTTTCGAAATTTAAACATGAATATTATTCGCCTAACTAATTACAAATAAAAAATAAAAGTATCTGGTGTAAATAAAAACATTTTAATAATTCTTTCAATGACTATGGTCAGAATAAAAGTTGGGACACATGAAATTTCATGCAGTCATATTGTCAAACTGCAAGTTGCAGAATTTTAGATGAAGATTAACAAAAAGAAACTGTCTTAGAATTAACTTATTTCAATAAAGAGGGTAATATAAAAAAAATCCATTTTTTAAAAATTACCTGATATTATAGACACAGCAATGGGCAAGACACAAGACGCCAATGGAAGAATGAATCGTGAATTTTGTACATTACGATTTATTTAAAAAAACTCATTCATTGAATTACTGCGATTAATTAAACTGATGCAATAACAATAATATTCGTACCCCCACCCCTTTTATTAATCCCTTGTTTAATACTGGTTATGAGACAACCATTAACAGAGAAAAGTTTTACTACAGAATCTATTTTAAATTTTCCTTAGTTATTTAAAATTAAATTGTGTAAATTTTATACCCGAGGGCATATTTAAGTGCTAGATTCGTAAATTTTTACTAATGCTTTCTGTTCTTTTTTTCCATAAATAAATGCTTTGTTTATTAATTAAAATTTTTCTGATTCAGTTTGTTTATTGACTGATTCATAATTCTTCCTTCGTCATTCATTATTTTTTCATCAAACTGTCGCAAATCTGCAATGGAATTATGGCTAAAACTTTTTTTTAAATCTCTAGCTGTAATAATGATTACTAGACAGCCATTATTGAAGATTTAGCAAGGAATCTAAGCAAAATTTTCAAGACTTTCAAAAATCTAATTTATCCAATTTTTAAACGGAAGACTTATTTAAATGATTTTTTTGTGAATCACTATTAATGAATGAAATGTTCATACATGATTCATTCTTTATGTTGGCGTCTGTACTAAAATGGACAAAATGGCGAAAGTCAGATTGTTGCAGTGGTTAATTAAAAAAAAAAAAAAATTACTTTAATGATCCACCTTCTTTATTAAAATAAATTAATGGTAAGATCGGAATCTTTAGTTATTCTTCTACTGAAAATTCTAGAACTTGTAAATTGATCGTATGATGACACAAAATTTTATGTAACTTTCATTTTTGCTATCATATATAGCCATTTTAAATATTCCGCACAATATTAAATGAATATTTTGCTAACCGAATCCTAATTATCAGGCGTAATACTTTATTATTTTAGGATTTAAAGGTGTTTTAAAATTAAAATTTACTTAATATTTAAAACAGGTACTTTTATTTACTTTTTTTTTTCTTCTCAGAGTAAAATACACTAAGTAACTAACATGCACTATAAAAACTATAAGTCTGGAAACATATTTTCTGGCTGCCTATTCACTGATTCCTTTACACAAACTTTTTTTTTTCAACAGTTGTATAATTTAATAATTGTAAAGGCCATTTAATTATTTTTTATACAAACAGAAATAAATTGAATATAAAAAATCAACCATAATGTATACATACAGTGTCTCACATAAGTGATGGAACACTTGTGCTTTACAAAAGGAAACTAATCAAATAAATTAAAAAAACATGTGCATATTTTTTTGTGGGTGTGTTTCATACTTAAATTTAGTAAAGATTATTACATAACATACATTTTGTCAAAATATTAAAATATTAATTTAATAAAAATACAAATGTTTAGAATGGAGCAAAAAATAGTTCACATAAGTGATGGGACACCATTATATATGCAACAAAAATCGTCTGAAATAAGCAATAAAAATATTTTTTGGGGTTTTATTTTTACTTAAAAGCAATTGGCAATAATTTATAAAATCGTCTGCAGTATTTCTCTCCAGTTTGTTTTGGAATTTTTGTGTTTTTTAGTTCTGTGTGGCCATGAATGCTAAACGAAAAGAAACTTCGCCTGAAATTCGAAAATTAGTTATTAATTTGCATATTGAACGTAGAAAATCTATTAGAAAAACTGCTGAAACAGTTAACTTGAGTCGTTCAACAGTTTTCAATATCATTAAACAATATAAAAAGAATAATATGATTCAGGATAAAAGAAGACCTGGACGACCATCAAAGCTATCCAATGGAATAAAGCGCATTATCGTTCGAAATAATAAAAAAAATCAAAGAAATAGTGCTTCAAAAGTTGCTGCTGATTTACAAGCATTATATGGAATAATTGTTAATCCTGAGACTATTAGAGGGGTAATTCAATCTGCTGGATATCACAGTAGAGTAGCCAGGAAAAAATTCTTCGTAAGTGAAAAGAATAGAAAACTCAGACTAGCTTTCGCAAAATCCAACTTAAATAAGAATTCTGATTACTGGATTAAAGTTATATTTGCATATGAGAGTAAATTTAATATATTTGGTTCTGACGGTAGAATCTTGGTGTGGAGAAAACCCAGGGAAGAATTTCGCAAACAGAACTTGGTACCAACAGTAAAACAGGGTGGAGGAGGAGTTATGGTATGGGTGTGTATGTCGTCCGCTGGAGTTGGTAATCTTGTTTTTATTGACAGTATAATAGATCAGTACAAGTATATTGATATTTTAAAGCAAAATTTGAAATCTTCAGCACGAAAATTGAACCTTCAAAACGATTTTAAATTCTACCAGGACAATGACCCCAAGCACACTGCTCTGAACGTTAGACTCTGGCTGCTATATAACTGTCCTGAAATAATAAAAACACCACCACAATCTCCAGACTTAAATCCCATAGAGAATATTTGGCAAGAATTGGAATCAAGAATTCGCAAACACACCATTTCTTCAAAACAACAACTAAAATCAGTGCTTCAAGAAGAATGGGGTAAAATCACTCCAGAAATCACAAAAAAAATTAGTTGAATACATCCGAAAAAGATTAAATCATGTTTTAAAAGTAAAAGAAAATCCAACAAAATATTAAAACCTTTTAAAAAGTGAAATTTTTGGATAAATATTTGATGGAAAAGTAAGTGTTCCATCACTTATGTGAGCCATTTTTTGCTCCATTCTGAACAATTGTATTTTTACTAAATTAATATTTTGACAAAATGTATGTTATGTAATAATTGTTACTAACTTTAAATATGGAACACACCCAAAAAATTTTTGCACATGTTTGTTTATTTATTTTATTGCAGTTTCTTTTTATAAAGCACAAGTGTCCCATCACTTTTGTGAGACACTGTATATATATAATTATATGTAAATATATAGATATATATAAACACTCATAAGCCTTTATTAGGTTTGTTTTCAGTGGCGTATTTAAACTTATCATTTCAGAGGGGGCTGATATGAAGTGAAAGATTCTGACAGGGAATTGCAAAAAAAATTAACTTTTCCGTTCTATAGTGGTTTTTTATCATAGCAAATAACACATATTTTATACAATTGAAAATCGAACCCACTAAAATGGAATTGCATGGGACTACAAAAAATATCTTTTTAAGCAGGTTTTATTCTTAATTAATATAATTTTTGTGGTGTGCAAATAGAACCTGTGTATAACCTGAAACTTGTCTGAAATGGTTATTTTTTGTTCTCTCTTAAATAGACCTTTTTAAATGAAACCTGTCTGAAATGGAATATTTCTTGGATGGCTTTTAAATTTTATCTTTATTAAATCTCATTTCATTTTGATTAATTTTCATAGTTAAATTTTGTTTTCCGCAAATTTTGGAGGGGGCTGCAGCCCCATCAGCCTTCCCCTGAATATGCCACTGTTGGTTTTCATAACTGTTTGTATCATTTGTCATTAAATCTCAATTTATAAGCTCAAATTTCGAAGTGTAACGAATGGCTATAAAAAAAGTGAAGGCCTATTTAATGAAAAAATATCACTTTTTTTTCTTTCTAAATCTATCGCTACAAATTGTCAATAAACAATTATTAACATATCATAATTATAAGTAAAATTTGATTAAGTATAGTATATATTTTACTGTATCAATTTTAAAATTTCTTTTCCTTTTTATATGTAATTGACTGTTTTCTATTATGTATTGATCTTGAAAAATACAAGATTAAATATGTTAAAATAATACTAAAAATAAAATCTTGATTTATTATTATATTTAATTGTAACTAAATTTTTCTGATTATAAAAATATTTATAATAGTTTGTGCTTTATATGTAATTTATGCACACATTTTTTTTTTTCTTTAAGTAACAGGAATTTGTTATAAATACAAAATTTGGTACTGCTTGGTTATCCCGTCGACCAATTTTGCCAAATTATACATGTTGATGTAAGTTTTATTTTAAATAACGAAAAAACAAATAATTAGTAGAATATCAATAAAAATGCAAATAAAAAGTTGAAATAAAAATACCTTAATGACGTTTTAAACACCTTTATCATACTTAATGTCATTGAATGTGACATTCACGATCATCCATTATTGGCACTTAATCTAATAATTTGGCGATAGTTTCTTGGTCGACGGAATAACGAAGTATTACCTAAAATTTATATACTTTTGTTATTTTTTTGCTGCAAAGCAAAAGAATATTATCTGACCTTCAATATTAAAATTAATTGCAATAGTTTGATGTGTGTTATGTGTAATTTTCTTATGTTTTAATTATGCTGTACCGACTATTCTAAAATTCAATCAACAAATTAAGGAATAGTGATAAAAATCATCAGAAGGGAGAAAAAATCACCACCTGAGTCATTCACCTGGAAGGTGGGAAGGGGGTGATTAATCCTCTGGATCCCAAACCGCCCGAGACTGCCCAAGATATTTTAATTCGTATATTTCAGTTCCCACCAGAAAATTAAAACAACAATATTTGCTTTAATCAATTACAGAACATTCCGTATTTAAATAAAACGAAATTAGCCATTGAATTTTTCTGGTGTGAAATGAACTACATAATTTCTAGAACGTGTTCTAGCATGGGAATTAAAGGGTTAATGGTGATGGAGTCTCCAGTATTTGTGAGCTTGGGAAATTCTAGGTTTTTGAAAGACCTTTTTTCTTTACGGAAATAAATGTAAAAGATATTTGTTTTCTAACTGTAATCAGGTTAAATAATTAAAATCAAAAAAGGAAAGTAGCTAGACTCAGTCTGTCATTGTGTTTGTCTGATTGTTGAAAATATCATACATCCACCAGACCTTTAATTTCTTTATTGCTGTTCATCAATAGCTTGTCCATACTATTTATTTCCTCCAAAAGTGTGTTCCTTACCAAAGTTATTAGATATCATGATATTTTCGATATACTCTGCAATATTTTCAAAATAATGAACTTACTGCTGATAATAAATATTTCAAGCATAATGTAAATTAGAAACTTAAACATATTGCATTCATTATGAAACATTTTAATCAAACAACATTTTAAAGTACTTATTTTTTCAATTAAAGCAATATTGAAAATCAACTAATTGAAAACAGAAACAATTTTCTTAATACACTTCATGAAATTTTAAAAAAAGTATCTCATTTAGTACCATCTATCTAAAAATGAGAAATTTATAAAACATTGTTTTTTTCACAAAATATTTATGTAATTGAATTCACAAATCTTAAGTTAATGCTTGTTGACTAAAAGAAAAGCGTCATTTCAAGTTAGATCTCTAAATATAAAATGTCCAGATGAAAAGATATCCCCGCGTCACTAACAAAAATCATACAAAAATTTTTTATGAAATTTCTTCAAAATGGTAGCAATCGGATTAATTCCATTGCTTCAGAGGAGTAATAGGTTTTACTTATTGGTTAAATCTTTTATAATGCCATTTTCTCATTAACTTTTTAAAATAATGTGAACAGAAAATGACATCATGCTTTAAAAAACTTTCTTCCATGAAGATGGTTACTAATCAATACTTTTTCACTTTGCCAATACTGAGTTTGAGACACAAGGCAAAATGCTTCAATGAGTAAAAAATATGTCATATTAAATGAAAACATTCATTTTCTTTCATAAAACTGAATATTTTCATCACAAATGTGTCTGTAAGACAAGAAAGTCTTAATTTTTTTGCTTTCTGAGATTACAGGTGCAAGTCAATAAATAGTTTGAATATTAGCATTCCAAGTTTTAGCTGACAAATGCAACTTCAAATTTGAAAATGTATTAATAATCAATCGCATACTGAAATAGTTTTTCAATGGTAAGTATGGGTATGAGAATATCATATGTATATTTTGAGATGATAAAAATTATGTTAGATTTAGATTTCATGGGGAAAAATTTATATGATTATGTCAAAATAAGAAAACATTTTGCTTGTTTTTCATTTCATTATGTAAGGCATGCAGAACTCAATTAATAACTTCGTCATAAATATTGGTTTTGATTGTATGTTTCTAATTTTTTTATACTAATAAAATTTAATTTTTCAATAAATCAAATAGTTGAAGCCTTTGAAAAAAAGTATTTTGGCTACTTTAGCGAGATGTTTAATTCTTTTAAGACTTACATTAATGAAAGTAACATGGATTTTTTTATTATAGTTAATTCTTTAGGTTTATTATAAATTAATGTAATAATGCCTTTTTTAAAAAATTTCTTTCACCAATATTTGGATAGGTTTGAAATCATGAGTATTACTAGAAGATATGGAAATAATTAGAAAATGTATATACAATAGACTCCCTTAAATCTTCAACTCTCTAAAATCCGCACATAATTTAGGGATGTAAACAATGAAATTACAATTCAGATGTAGGACAAAATTTGACTTTTTCAGTTTTATATCAATTCCATATATATTTTAATTTGTAATTTTGTTAATATTACTGAATTCATGTTTTTGTCATGAAGGAAGATTAAATTCATTTGTGAAAAAAAATTTAAAATATTGCTGATATCATTGGTAATAACAATCTTCTTACCAAACATATTTATGTATTCATTTAGTTTTTTTGGTTGTTAAGTATGGCTAGACATAAAAAGAATTTTCTTAATTTATGATTTTGATACGAATTAGTAACATACCTTTATGCAGCAAGTTTCATTGTATAATTTATGAAAAATACATTTCATCTTTATAATGAATATTTAATCATACATTATTGGTTATTAATTTGACCTTTGCTTTTATATTTTCATTATTTAAAAAATTATCTAAATTTTGATTAGTTCAGTTTATTTAATATTTTATTATATTATAACCATTCACTTTAGTTCAGATTGCACTGTTAGTTACATTCAAATGACTGCTTAAAAATTGTAAACAAAGCACTGACCAGAAAACCACAAAATTCTAAAATCTGCACAACCCCTGGTCCCAAGCTATGTAGATTTGAGGAAGTCTACTGTATTTAAATTTTTAAAAAACCTTTGTTTTGATTTGTTTTATCAATTACTTTTTCAATTTCTGTTAAATTTAATGTTATTAAATCTTCAGTAATGTCGTTCAATTCCATGTTCATGTTTTATCTTGAATGTAAAGATGCAGCACAATTTTCTTTTATTAATAAAAGGTAAGTAATTACATGTCATAAGGTCTAAGGTATTATTGTGGTTACACTAAATTGAATAACGCGTTTTGTAAAATATAATTTCATTCATAAATGAATTTAATTGGGATGATTTTTAACATTTTAGGTAGCTTTCATTACAAATAATGAAAAGCTATCCATTGCAGCCGTCCGATGGAAAGCACTTCGGAAAAATTTTTGTTATATTTCCACCGATCATGACCACCAGGACACAAAACCATTCTCCGTCTAAATGTTGACTTCTTTATATACAGTAGACTCCCTTAAATCTGCAGTCTTAAAATCCACAACTCTATGATATCCACATATAATTTACTGATGTAAGCAATGAAATTTTCTGTTTAGATATGGGACAAAATTTCAGTTTTATATCAATTCTATATACATTTTAATTTTTGTTAATATAACTGAATTCAAGTTTTTTCATGAAGAAAGAACAATTTTTTTCTGAAAAACTCAGGATACTTCTGATATCATTCATAATCACAAATTCCTGACCAAATATATTTATATATTAATCAAGTTTTTTTTGGTTGTTAAGTTTGACTAAACTTAAAATAAACTTCCTTTTTTAGGATTTTGTTGTGAATTAGTAATACTATATCTTTTTGATTATATCGTTATTATACTATATCTTTTCTTCATTGAATAATTTACGAAAAATACAATTTATCTTTATAATGAACATTTAATCATACATTATTGATTATTAACTTGACCTTTGCTTTTAATATTTTAACCGTTTAAAAATTATCTAAATTTTTAATTTTTTTAGTTAATTACTTAGTTTAATATTTATTATATTATAATCATTCATTATTGTTTCGTTTCCATTTTTAATTACATTCAAATTACTGTTTAAAATAATTAGAAGCAATAACCAGAAATCTGCACAACCTCTTGTCCCAAACTGTGAAAATTTGAAGGAATCTACATTATATATATATATATATGTGTGTGTGTGTATAAAAACTCCTTGGTTATAAACAGTGTAGTAACAAGACATATATTTCCATGAAGATGTTTTCCTGAAACCACTTATGAGACCCTCAACAAATCGAAAAAAATTAATATTTCTTGGATAGCTCTGTGAAAATTAATGTAGAAAAAGCATTCAAACTGTAGATTATGATTATAATTTACATAATGTGTGTTAGCTCAATAAATAGAGCAACATTTGTGAAAGTCTCAAAAACATTGCTTGAAAAAAAAATCTTTTATAGAATAAGCTCAATATCTGTTATTCCCTAAAAGAAGGAAAAACATGAGGTCATGTATCCCTATTTCCATTGATCAGTGTCAACACAGCATACATAATATTGCATGTGCTACTATATTTGGATTTTTTTAATGCTATAAACTGTCATGTGATAAGGAGCTCTAGTTTAAATCAGTTTAATGATACTCTTCAATCAGTTTATAATTCCACTTGCATAGAAAGTTCTATAAATATAGAAAAATGCATTTTGTTTTATTTATTATAAACAACATTAAACGTTTTTTAAATACTTATCAAAGATTAAATTATTGCTATACAATAGAAATTGCTGTAATAATGCAAAATGTTTTCCTCAGTAATCATACATGTTAGTTTAAAAATTTCTAAAATCTGGAGGGAGATTGACAAAATGCGTCTAAATATTATAGTTCCCCTTGCCGTAAAAATAAATTATTTTATCCACATTGCTTATACCATGTATCATTATTTTCATAGATGATATGAAATTATTGACATTTCTGTTAAAGTTTGCTTTATTTTCTATTTATAAATGTTTTATTCATAAACATATTATTTATTATCCATTTATAACATTTACTTCTAATTTTTTATTAATAATATGTTCTTTATGGTAAGTTTTTTTTTAATTTTATGGTGGCAATTACTAGCTGTATTTATTTTAAATGTGGTTATAGATTAAATCGTTATGCAATAGGAAAATAATTCTGACACACAATTGGTTCTGTGAGCATCATGTATTAGGAAGTATATTTCAATTGAGTTTTCTGCATTAAGTTAACACTTCTAATACATTTATTTTTTGTAAATTTCTTTTTCATGCATCTTAAAATGTGATTGATTGTTTTGCTTATATTTATTACAGATGCAAAAAGCTATGCATGTATATACAGATTACAATACTCAAGACTGTCTTTAAAGTGCAAAATATGCAGCAAAATATTTCTTTACAAGATTGCTTAGAAAAACTAGGTTCTGACTCAAAGCATGGAAAACTGTTTGTGTGTGAGGTTTGCAACAAGAAATGCTCACAAAAGGGTGATTTAAACAAACATATGTTAATTCACACTGGTGAAAAATCTTTTGTGTGTGAAGTATGCAACAAGAAGTTTGCTCGAAAGGATCATTTAAGCAAACATCACTTAATTCACACAGGTGAGAAACCTTTTATCTGTAAGATATGCAACAAGAAGTTCTCTCTTAAGTCTAATTTAAGCACACACCTTTTAATTCATACTGGTGCGAAATCTTTTGTTTGTGAAGTATGCAACAAGAAATTCTTACAAAAGGCATATTTAGGAAAGCATCTGTTAATTCATACTGGTGAGAAACGTTTTGTCTGTAAGGTATGCAACAAGAAATTCTCCCTTAAGTGTAATTTGAGAAAACACCTTTTAATTCATACTGGTGAGAAACCTTTTGTCTGTGAGATATGCAACAAGAAATTCTCTCATAAGTGTAATTTAAACATGCATCTATTAATTCATACTGGCAAGAAACAATTTGTATGTGAAATATGCAGCATTAAATTTTCTCAAAAGAGTAGTTTAAGCTCACATCTGTTAATTCATACTGGTGAAAAACCTTTTGTCTGTGAGGTATGCAAAAAGAAATTCTCCCTTAAGAGTAATTTGAGAAAACATTTTTTAATTCATACTGGTGATAAACTTTTTGCCTGTGAGATATGCAACAAAAAATTCTCTCATAAGGGTAATTTAAGACCACACCTTTTAATTCACACTGGTGAGAAACCTTTTGTGTGCTAGATATGCAACAAGAAATTCACTCAGAAGTATAGTTTAAGTAAGCATCAGTTAATACATACTAGGGAGAAATGTTTTGTGTGAAATATACAACAGGAATTTCCCTTAAAAGTGTGTTTTACTTAATCTATACTATTGAGCTAATTTATGTGATACATAAAAAAATACAAAAGAGCAGTCTTTTTTTACTTCCATGTTTTGTTAATTACGATCAACAAATTTTTATACTTTTTATATTTAGAAACTTTGGCAAATTCTTTTATTAAAATAGCATTTCATTTAAAATATTAGAGTAACTGAAATGAAACGACGATCAAGCAATTGTTTTTCCTTAAACTTGTAAATCAACAAGTAAGGATTTTGAATATCAATTTTAGAAAAGCATATTTTATATTTATTAGGCTTTATCCTTATATTATCGAAAAAATATTGCAGTTATGTCTCTTTTTGAAAAATATAGATTTATAAGGCTATAAAATTAGCCTTATGATTGAGAATATTTGAGTCAAAAGACTTGTTAAGAATAACTTTTCACAATGAATTTTTTACAGTTGAGTCCCTGAAAGCTGCACATAATTTACAGATGTAAACAATGAAATATTCAATTCAGATATAGGTACAAAATGTGACTTTTTTAGTTTCATATTAAGTCCATATATATTTTAATTTCTAATTTTTGTTAATATGCCTGAATTCCTGTTTTTTCATGAAGAAAGGATAAATTTATTGCTAAAAAATTTCAAGATATTTCTGATATCATTAGTAATCACAATTTTCTTACCAAAAGTATTTATAAATTAATCAAGCTTTTTTGGTTACTTGTCGGGCTAAACCTGAAATAAAACTTTTTTATGTTTTGATTTTTATGTGAATTAATAGTAATCTATTATGAAATAAATTTCATTGAATAATTTAAGAAAAAATGCATCTCATTTTTATAATGAATATATGATCATTTATTATTGATTATTAACTTGACCTGTGCTTTTAATATTTTAATCATTAAAAAAAATCTGAATTTTTGTTATTTTAGTTTATTAATTATTTTAATATTTTATTACATTGCAAGCATTCATTATATTTTACGCTGCATTATTAATTACATTCAAATTACTGTTTATGAAATGTGAACAAAGCAATGACAAGAAATCTGCCCAACCTCTGGTCCCAAGCTGTGCAGATTTGAGAGTCTACTGTATAAGTCTTTCTTCTAAACTTTTAAATGAATGTAACTGTTTTTTAAAGGGTAGTATTGAAAATAATATTCGAAATAAAAATAGTTAAGGGTTTCATATAGTGATTATTATTTTAAAAATGTATATCAGTTCTGATGAGGTTTGAAAATTTAAATAAAACTGCTAAAAAGGGTTTTTAAATTATGCTTTTCTCATCAGGATTCCGTAGGAAGAAATTTCATTTGACTACGATACCATTACTTGTTCTTATTAGATTACTTAGTTTCAAGATCTAAATTTTTATCGATTTCATAAAAGAATAAAAATGTAGTTTGATTTTTACATGTTAATAAACGTTGGTAATATTAATTGAAATCGTTTTATTACCTGATCATATTCGATCTCCTTTTAAAACTTTCTACTTGAAGGAAAAAAATTAAGAACAAGTTTTGGATTTTTAAAATCCTTTTTTCTATTAATATGGCAAAAAGATAAAAAAAAATTGTATTAATTAAATCCACCTATTAAGGCATTCGGAGCACTTTTTTAAAAAAAAGTACAGTGTTGAAAAAATATAATAATCTTTAGTTCTATTGCATTACAGAATGATAAGAAAACATAAAATCTTAGCAATATATTTTTTAATATTTTTAAAAGTTGGGTTTTTTATTGTTTTTTAGCAAATTTTCATACTTACGCCAGACAGCGTACACTCAATTCAAATATATTTCAATTTCCTTTATGTTGCACACTTCTATGAAACACATATCTGTGCACTGAACTAGGAGTTTTATAGTATCTTATAAAATAACCGAAAAAATTCAAAATATGTAAAAAAGGACATTTTTTTTAGTAAAAATTACCATTTTTTCATATTTGAATGCCTATAAAATAATTAATTTATCACATATAGCTTAGATCCTAGATCAGAGCATAGTGAGTGATATGGAAAGGATTCTTAAAAAATTTTACTGAAATATCTTTAAAACTTTTTATGTAATGAAGTTTGTCGCACATGGAAATAACGAAAAAATTGATTTTCCAGAAATCTCATTTAAAGATTTCTTTTTAGGTAAAAAACTACAATATTTAATTGTTACGCTTAAAATGCACCACATTTATATTTTAACCCTTCCTTAACTTTATTTTTAACCATTTTTAACTTCTTAGTAGCTCTTTTTGTTTTCCTAGTAAGTTTTGCTGTGTATAGCGAGTGACGATTTGATTTTTTTATTCCTAGCAAAATATTATGTTTACGCCAGATACTCAATTCAAATAAATATATTTCAATTTCCTTTATGCTGCACACTTTTATTACATTTATACGTGCACTGAACGAGGGGTTTTACAAAATCTTCAAAAATAACAGAAAAATATCAAAAAATATAAAAAATAGTTTTTTTAATGTAAAAATTGCCATTTTTTCATATTTGAGTGCCTATAAAATAATGAAATTATCACATATCACTTAGATCCTACTTTTGAGCATAGTGAGTGATATTGAAAGCATACTTACCAAATTTCACTGAAATGTCTTTAGAACTTTTTATGTAATGAAGCTTACTAAACATAGTGAAAATTTTCACAAAAATGACCATTTTGATGTTTATTAAAATTGCCATAACTCCTCTTCTAATAATAGTAGGAATAAAACTAAAACAGATTTGGAATCATGAAAAATCATTTTTGTGATGTAAAACAATAAAAAAATTTCAAAAATTTTCACCAAAACAGCCATTTTGATGTAGGCAGATACCTTAATGAAATTTTAAACTCTTATAAAATTTAAAAAATTTCAACATTGTCCTTCAATGTACTTTACAATATATATATATATATAATACCATTAAAAGTAGACAAGATTCACCAATGGATTTTATCAATAAAACAATAAACCAAAACGAAGAATTAGAATTGAATTGAATTATAATTAATATATATATATATATATATATATATATATATATATATATGTATTATAGAAATATTAATTAGTTAAATTAATCATAAACTGGATCTTAACTCTGTTTCTAAATGATAAATGAAGTATCATCTAGGTATACAGAACCCTCCCCTGTTTTCTTAAACCTGGGCCTGAGGCATATGTCCCAGACTAGTGGCCAATCTGATGTGTTTCCCTCGGTGTTTAGACCAGGAGCAAAGGGTCCGTCCATAAATGATGTCACATATTTTTTGAATATTTTGACCCCTACCCCCCTTTGTCACAAAGTGTCACACTTTATCATAAACCCTTCCCCTTTTTGTCACATGTCACGTTATATTACGTAAATAAATACTTGCAGCTCAGTAACAAAGTACTACGTTATAGATCATATTTTATTTTAAAACTTAAACTATGTTTTAATGACATTTGTGACCATAACAATAAAATATGATTCGTGTACTTATTTTGCGTGATATAAAATTAAAGTATACAACAAAAATTACAATTAATATGCAATAATAATAAAATATTAATATTTTAAAAAAGTGAAAATAGTAGTACTTTGATAATTAAAGTGGAATTTAATACAAGTGGTTTTTGAATCTTATTTTTACTTTATTAATGCAAATTTAATAATTTAATCTGCTGACTTTTATTGCTTTTATTTTAATCAAAATATGTGGTGTCACACTTCTTCGTACCCCCTCCCACCCACTTGTCACAACTTCGCAAACCCCCCCCCCCACCATACAAGTGAGACATCATTTATGGGCGGCCCCAAATTTCGTACTTATTTTAACAACCTCGAATGGATGAAAGTCTGAGTGAACCTTAGCCAATAGGCTGTTGTATTCTCAACTTGCAGCATGGCAACCAGATGCTCTGACCACAAAACCACTATGCTTTAATACATTATTTAGAAATAAATGATTAAACAGAAATAGCAAGTTAATTTGAGTTCATTTTCTTGAGGGGGGGAGAACATGCAATATTGCCCCACTTTGTTTTAAAAAAGAAATTATGCTATAATACTTACAGCTTTATATTTTGAAAAAAATCAACTTCCATTCGACATAAACCGTTTGGCTTACAAAACCAATGCTCTAGCAATTGGGATTTTGCATGAAATAAATACTGAAATTAAAGGTATGTTTAGAAATGAAGAAGTAGCGAAAACGGTCGAATTAATTTAATTAAACTGTTTTTCAAGATTTTATGATATGTTGTGTGATTTTGCTATAAATATGCAAAATTTCAAGTTTAACCTAAACAAAATCTCTGAATGAACTCTGTGATGAAAAGACAGAGAAATGAAGCAAATAAGGTTTAATCACATCAACGATACCTCAACATGAAAGATAAAAGAAATAAAGCATATATATTTTAGTCCAAGAGCCGGCAGCACAAAACTCTATGTTATCGAGCACAAGAAAAAACACTTTATTTTATGGAAGAGTAGTAATAGGGAAATCTAATGATCCATGTCTGCCGGAAGTGAAGTGGTGCATAAGCCAAAAATTGATACCACTGGTGGTTCACTCGTAGGCTTAGCATTGTGTTTGACCTACAATCAAAAGTATGGAAACAATGAAAACTGGGTGCAGGAAAACACAATGCCAAGCTTACGAGTTAACCACCAGTGGTATATATTTTTATCTTATGTACCACTTCGCTTCCGGCAGACATGGATCATTAGATTCCCCTCTTACTACTAAACTTTAAAATAAAGGGTTTTTCTCTTATGCTCGATAGGCCCCACCAGTGGCCGAGAGGTTCTGACCTGTCAACTGGTTGACGGCTGATGCTGAGTTCGAACCTAATCGCAGCCGCCGGCCTAACCTTTCGGAGTTTTCTTCGAACCTTGCGTAAATACAGGTTAGACTTCCTTAGAAAGACCTTCACGAAAGGCACTCCTCTCCCTGGGCCTATATCTCTCGAGCAGATAATCGGCCGACACAAAATAAACCAAAACGAAACCTTATGCTCGATAACATAGAGTTTTTTTCTGTCGGCTGTTGGTCTATCAGTGATGGCGAATTTAATAATTATTATTTTATACTCATTTCTGTCCTGATGATGATTAAATAAAACAACAAAAATGGAAGAAGCTTTTTCTGTCCAGAAAATCAACAAAATAAAAATTTATAGCTTAGTAAAATTTGTTTTACTAAAAAGTGCAAAAACATCAGTAATGGGCAGCTTTCCATTAATGATGATCCACAGAAAATGTTTCGTCATTTTACTTTCTTCGATCCTTACAAGAATAAAGTATTATATTCTTGAAAATTTTCGACTTCTAGTTTTCGAAGGATTTATAAATTTTATGAGGTCAAACATACCAGAAACTTGTTTCCGTAAAATGTTTGTCCGTGGATCTGCGACTCTATCTGTATGTGGCACAAATTTTCTGAACATTCTGTTCTAAAAACTAATTCGCAGACTTTAATAAAAGTTTATTTTCACTTAGTCACAGATATAAAGTGGCGCTGATTAGTTTTTGGCATGTATCTCTCAACAAGTGGCGCTGTTATGCACCATTCTTTGCATTTGCAATCGCACAATCTCCAGAACTAACGCACGGACGAAGATTTTCATCAAACTTCACATTCTGTTGTTCACTGACATCAGCTGATATTTTCCACATTTTGGTGTAAATTGTTCAACAGATGGTGCTGCCATGCTGCCTTTTTTACGATTTCCGCAATAGCTCAATCTCCAGATCTAATGCACGGATTTTTTACAAACTTTAGATTAACCTTTAAATGCCTGGTTTTTTTTTTTTCAAACATACCTAATTTAGGCTTTTAAAATAATATTAGAATAATGTTGCAGTTTAATACTTAATGTTGCCAATAATATACATACTGAGACTATTATTAAATCATTTTTCAAGATGCAGCTGACAACATTTGCGCTCTTTAAGAATAATAATAGATTTATTTTTTTAAATTGTTGCAACTTGTGCTTTTTGTTTTGCTTCAAAGCTTGTGAATTACTGTATTTTAGATTAAACTGAAGAAATAGAATTTATTTGTAACTACTAAGAATGTATTTATTAAAAATACAACACATTGCTCAATGGTGCACAAAACAATAATTTGAATATCAACTTGTACAATTAAAATGAAATAAAAATATCAACGTTTCGCGCCGTCTTCTGCGGCTGTCTTCAGGAAAATATGATTATGGAAGGACTAAGTTTGCTTCTTGATCGAGAGATAATATTTCTAATAAATTAAAATCGAAATGAATTAAAAGTTTAAAAATGTTGCCCTTGTTTCGATCCAATGTACTTGCCAATGTTTTTAAACTTTTAATTCATTTCGATTTTAATTTATTAGAAATATTATTTCTCGATCAAGAAGCAAACTTAGTTCTTCCATTATCATATTTTCCTGAAGACGGCGCGAAACGTTGATATTTTTATTTTATTTTAATTGTACAAGTTTATATTAAAATTATTGTTTTGTGCACCATTGAGCAATGTGTTGTACTTTTAATAAATACATTCTTAGTAGTTAAATTTTATGGTGCAATTGCCCAGTATATATTTAAGAATTTATTTCTTTTCATAGTTTTCCAATTTATGTATGTTTGATATTATAGAATTTTATGAAGAATAAGGATTTTTTCAATTGAACAACAGTGTTTCCAATTAGTTAGAAACCGTTTGTTAGCCATAAACCATACTTAAAACAAAATAGGATTTTTAAAAGAATTTCTCTCATGACTTAGTGAAAAAATGAAAGCCGATTGTTTTTTTTAATTTATGGTTGAAAAATCTGGCATTTATGTGTTAATTTAGTGCGTGACATGAATTGACGTTTTCTAGATTTTGATGTAAATCACTCAACAGATGGCGTTGTTATGCTGAATTTTTTGTGATGTCTGCAATAGATCAATCTCAATAATAATGCACGGATTTTCATAAAACATCAAATTTAGTTTTATTGACGTAAGTTAATGCAAATTAGTTTTCGGAGTAAACCACACAACAAGTGGCGCTGCTGTGTTGTATTTTGCATGATTTACTTGACTTTAGCGATAGTCATATCTCAAGAGCTAATTCACGAAATTTCATGTACCTAAAATACCCATAATGGTAATAGATTGTAATTTAATTTGAATATGGTGTTAGCGAATTTTCAAGCTCTAACATGTATGAAATGAAAGAAAGTATTGGGAATCCCATATCCGAGTGGTTCTGAATATCTTTGCAGGGTTTGGTCCTGGTATTTAAGTAGCTTTATTGCTGATCTTTTTAACTCTTTTGTTGGCCATTTCAGCTCTTTTTTTCCTGTTTTACAGCTTTTTCTCTCTGTTTTACTTCGCTTTGTCTTTTTGCTGCTCGTTCCATCTTTACAATGTTAGGACGAAGGTGTTCTCTCCGATCGTTTTTTAGATGCGTTCGTAATTTTGTAAATAAGAAGCACCTATAGTCGTCGTCTTTCAATCCGTCCGTCAGTCTGCGTATAACAACGAAAAAAACTACACGACCGAATCGTTTGGAATCTAAAATATACATTTATTGCACAAAATTGTGGAGTCATTTGAAATTTTATGAAAATCGACTGCATAGTTACATAGTATAGTAGATATATAGTAGGATGTATATACAGGACGGTCAAAAGTTTCTCATTACATTACAGCCAATGGGAAAACTGTTTCAAGTGTATTTTAATGGTAATACTATCAATTTTTTATCTAATGCAGCCATCTGATATGGAAAAAATAAGTTTTATACAATCTTTGGATTATTCGTGATCAGTTACATCGATCACGTTAGTGAAATTTATGGCGCATATTGAAAATTATAATTTTTTAGGTATGTGACACAGACATGGCACATGGTACAGTAAAGGGTTAATTCATCATCTCTAGCAAGTAACAAAATGTCAGATATTTTTATTCAGAAGAAAAAAAATATGACTTTGAATTCCTTAGCATGCTGAAAACAAAGGATTAGAAAAACCTCAAAGGCATACTATAGCCAAAAAAGGCTATTTTGATAAAAATAATCATGGTCATAATAAAAAGCCATAATGAGGAAATTGGGTATTACTTGGTTATCCCGTTGACCAAAAAACTATCGCCAAATTATAAGATTAAATGTCAATAATGGAAAGAAAGTCCTGAATGTCACATTCAATGATATTAAATACAATACATGTGTTTAAAACTTCATTAAGTGATTTTTATTTCGACTTTTTATTTGTATTTTTATTAATATTCCACTAATAATATGTTTTTTCATAATTTAAAGTAAAAAATATGTCAACATGCATAATTTGGCTATTAGTTTGGCGATTTAAATAATTACGAAATTGGTTGACGGGTTAACCAAGTACTGCCGAAAATTGCTTTGGATTTAAATGTCAACAAATTCTTCCACCCAAAAAATAAAACTGTCAGTTTATTCATAACCATACCAAAATTATATGTAGATATTTCTACATATATTTTAAAGAAATAATACATTAGACGTTCAGTGATGTCAAGTTGATATAATGTTTGTGTGCTTAAAATGGAGACATTTCCAAAAATATGGAAATAAAAATATTCAACATTTTTTAACAATGTATAATAATACTGTAATATAAAAAAAACTAATTTTATTGAAACTGATACAAAACATACTACAATAAAAAAAATTAAATTAAAATTTACAAAAAAAAAATGTTTTTATAAATATATGATACATAAAAGCAACTACAAAAGGAATGAATATTTGTAAATCAGCAAAACAAATAAACAAAAAAAGGAATAGATATTTAACACATAGTAAGCCAAATACAATATATATATATATATATATATATATTAAAAAATGTTTTAAATTTAGATTAATCTATGTTTAAGAGACAAAAATATGCAAAGGATTTTTCCAATTTCAAATTACTACATTTTAAAACAAAGAAACAACAGTATATAAAAAATTGTTCAAGGAAATTTAAAGATTTAACTATAATCTAAAATGTTTCCATATATATTTAACACATAATGAAAAAAAAAGAGAATACTTGACACATAATAAAGCAATAAAAAAAGAACGAATATCTGATATAGTAAAGCATATGTAATTAAAATAAAGCAATCAAAAGACTCCTGCAGTTTTAAATCACTCCATTTTAAAACAAGAAATCAATAGCATATAAAAAAAACTTCACAGTAGAATGTAAAGTTTTACCAAGAAATGAAAATATTTTCATAAATATTTGACACAATAAAGCAAGTAAAAAAAAGACTGAATATTTGGCACAAAGTAAAACAAATACAATTTATATATATATGTTCACACTTAAAAAAAATCTTTTAAATTCAGATGGATCTAATTTTAAGAAAATACAACATCTAGTGAAACCAAAGGACTCCAATTTCAAATTATTGCATTTCAAACAAAATATCAACTGCATATTAAAAAATGTACATGGGAATGTAACATTTTATCTATGACCTAAACTGTTTCCATACATGTTTGACACATAACGCAAAAAGAATAAATACTTGACGCATAGTAAAGCAATAAAAAAAGAATATTTGATATCTAATAAAGCATATGTAATAAAAACAGAGCATGTGGTGCAAGCAAATGGCTCTTCCAAATTCAAATTATAACATTTTAAAACAGTAAATCAACAGCATATTAAAATCTGCACATGTAAATGTAAAGTTTTACTTATGAATGTTTTAAATTCCCAACATACATTTAAAATTTATACTTTTATAGTTGACATGTTAATATAGTTAAATTTGCCAGATAAATTTTTAGAGAATTTTCTTGTCTTTTTTTCTTGTTATTGTTGTTCACAAAAATTTATCTTCTGAAAACAGATAAATAATTTTTAACGCCACACATTTTAATTCTCATTTATCACTATCTATATTTTAAAGGACAAACGTAGCTGTGCGTAGAGCATACGTTATTTTTCGAATGGCAACACTTTCCGATGAAAATTCGCTTTTGCAATTTTCGTTAACTGAAAATTTTTAAAATTTCTAGACATCGCACATTTGCAATCTTAATACCGTTCTTTAGAGAAAAAAATGTACTTTTAAATGGCATTTGTTTGAAAATTGTATAGAGATTTGTTTTAAAGACATTGATTTTTTTGTAGCTTTAATTCAATTTTTCTGGAGATAGCAACTTGAGTACATTTCTGTGCAAAATGAAGGGAAAATAGCCATAAAGTAAAAAAAAGAAAAGACAAGATTTATAGTGGCTGGAAGTGATGCAAAAAACTTTACCCTTAAATCCTCTAGATAAAGCCCAAACGCAACCGCGTGCTTTCGCAAAAAAGTAGAACCCTTTAGTACTATAGTTTTTAATTTATTATAAAATGAAATGCTACTTTAGAATGCCTTATTATAACCTGATCATTCTCATTTAGTGAAAAAATGCACAGCTGATGTTAAATAATTCGGTGCCTGTTCTATGTGATTGTTTTGTTAGGGCCAAATGAATACATTTAAATTTGACGATAACTACATCATATTGCAACCTGTTTTTATGGTATACTCTACTTCATCTGTTTCTTTCCTCCATAGAAAATAGCAGATTAACATATTTTTTGTTCACATTTTATCATACAACTTACAATAAACTGTAATTAAAATACCACTATGTCAAGAATATCGTCTGCAATAAAATTTGCAGCATTTTGGTGTTATTTTATCGTTATAAATCAATTAAATCATTTTTAGTTTATTGCAAACATACTATACAAAAAATATATCAATTTGTCTTTACAAAAGCATATTTTTAAGAATAATTGTGTGATTTATTTGCTCAGCAATTCACACCAAAAAGCTGAAAGAACATAATTTAATTAATCTGTGTAAAAAAAAATCACAAATTTTGAAAAAATATATAATGATTTCTGATAACACATGGAGCTATTATAAGAAAAATAATTGAAGGCATATGAATTAGTATATAATCGACATGTCTTGCATGTCTTAAATCACGAAATCGCTTTTTTGTTCGTTTTCTGACGTCAGATGTATACTTTTCTATACATGCTGTTTAAGACGTGCTCGTAAAAGTCGAATGCTTCAGCGGCTGCAAAGACGTCTTTATATATATTAACATATGTTTAAACTCTTAAAACTGAAATATGTTATGTAGAAGTGCATCCTTTTCACACCAGCGAATTTGAAATTCTTCATAGGTAGAAATGCTTCTCTTTTGAAAATAAAATAATTGAAACCATATACAGATTAAACGCAATGTTTTAAAATTCAACTCGTCTTTATAGAAAAGCAGTAACGTGCAGTGTGTGTCATCAGATCGGAAATCTTTGTCCAAAATACAGCAATTTATATTACAAAACTTAGCTATTCTCTCCGGCTTGAATTTTCTTTGCCGAGTCAAATGAGCAAACAAAGATGATGTTGGTAATAATTCTAGGTTTAGAATAATGTCCAATTCCTCAAATTTTCAACTATACAAAAATTTCTTTTTTATCCTTTAAGGCATTTATTGTACTGTAATTTTATTAAAATAACACAATTTGCTTAGTGTATTTTTTTTTTACATTTTTAAGTTAAACTTGTTAGAGCACACGATTTTTTAGTTATTTTTTGTTACCTGTCATTTTACAAAAAAAAAAAAAGGAAAACCAAATTTTTTACTTTTTCCTTCTTTTTAGAATAATTCTGTTTTTTATGTAATTTATTTTTTACTTTATTTTTAGCACCATTTCGATTTGCCAAATGTGTTTAAAAAAAAAGAAAGAAATACATTTTTAACATACAAAATTGATCCGAAATAGAAAAAAGAAAAATATATAAAAACGAAATGAGATTTTATAATTCCCCAACATCTAAGGTTTAAAATGCAAATGGAAATTTGGTTTGCATGATACATAAAAATCAAGGTACGCATGTTACATGGAATATACATCAGCTTCTTTGCACGTTGAAGTGACGTCAGACAATGTTTGTGTAGTTCAATTTATGAAACGAATTTAAAATTCACAGAGAGTTAACTATGGAACAAAATTTCTCTGAAAAAATGCATGTGCTGTCATCTCTATACTTTTTCATTTTACTATGCGAGTAAGATTTTTCATATGCACAACAAATCTATATAATCTATATAATCTATATAATAAATCTATATATCTATTATAATGAACAAATGTGTTCCTGCGTGACAGTGGCGTCATTTTGCGAAGAGCGGCATTTCACGATGAAATAACTTTTTGCAATTTTCATTACTGGAATTTTATTTATCCTCTAATCATCGCACATTTTCAATTGAAGCTGCGTGAATAAATAAGCAAATGAATGGTGAAAAACACAGGTAAAATCATTAAAAAACACAAATTTATTAAGTAATCAAACGATTTAAATTTTTCCGCTGACAAATAAGAAAAAATACTTTGAAATGTAATTTGTTTGAAAATGATATTTGAGTTTACTGATTGGTTGTAGTTAAAAAAATCAGGTGTGAATTATTTTTAAATTTATCTCTACCGCATGAAACTTGACTAAGAAAGATTAATCTATTTGCCCTTAAAACAATGTAAAGAGTTCGAGATTTGTTTCCGGCTAATATATTATAGCAAAATTAAAACTTTTTTATGAATAATTAAATAAAATAATATTAATAAATACAAGTTAAACAGACATTGTGATTGAAATATGCGCTCGAAACACTGAAATGATCAGAAAGAAAAAAAAAAGGCTGCCATAAGTAACAAAATCTTTGGCTGATAACTTCTGATATGCATCTAATACGGAAATATGACTTTTGATGAGATCAAAGCTTTATAATTAATATTTTCCTTTGAACTCTGTAAGCGGCCTAGCCATGTTTTTCCCGCTGTGTAACATTTTAATTCAGAGGCTGATTTAACACAAGATTGAAATTAATGTTATTTTTTTTAATTGTATAGGATAAAAAAATATATGGACAGTTATCAAATAAAAATCTTCACACCAATTCTTTTTAAAGTTATTTTGTGAATTAAACATTAATGAAAAAATCTGCAGGACGCTTAAAGGATTAAAAATGCTTTTTTTTGTGTCAGTTGGCAATCTAAAAAGCATATGATATGTAGAAAATTTATTAGAGTCTTCAATTTTAAATTTAAAAAACATGGTTTTTATCTGTACTATGCAATCCGGAAAGCTCAGGTTTGATCTACTTGTAAAGATAAGGCCTAATAAGTATGAAATATGGTTTGCCAAAAGTGAATTTAAAGATCCTTAGGTGCCAATTTACAAGTTAAAATTGTAAAAAATTTTGGTTGTTTGTCGTTTTATTTTAGCCACTCTAATATTTTAATACAAGACTTTGCCAAAATTTCTAAATACAAGAAGTATAAAAATTAGTTAATAGCAAACAACAAATTATGGGAGTAAAAACGAAGAGATTGCTTCTTTGTGATTTTTTAATTATATCTCGCGTAAATTGGCTCAATAGTATAGATTTAGCGATGATTTCTTAAAACACACTTTTACGAGAAATTTCTGTTATGTATCTCACACAAAACATTTCTTCCTTGTATGCATTAAAAGATGTCTGTTTAAATTACATTTCACGGAAAATTTCTTGTTGCATGTCTCACAAACAAAAGGTTTCTCGCCAGTATGAATTAACAGATGCTTGATTAAATTAGCCTTTAGAGAGAATTTCTTGTTGCATATTTCACAAACAAAACGTTTCTCATCAGTATGAACTAACAGATGTGTGGTTAAACTACTCTTTTGAGAGAATTTTTTGTTGCATATCTCACACCTAAAAGTTTTCACACCAGTATGAATTGAGAGGTGTTTGCTTAAATATGACTTCTGAGAGAATTTCTTGTTGCATATTTCACAAACAAAACGTTTCTCATCCGTATGAACTAACAAATGTGTGCTTAAACTACTCTTTTGAGAGAATTTCTTGTTGCATATTTCACAGACAAAAGGTTTCTCACCAGTATGAACTAAAAGATGCTTGCTTAAATTATTCTTTTGG